>JAVJIX010000106.1:2032500-2527500 GCA_036785185.1 Paratrypauchen microcephalus | reverse complement strand
ACTGCACCTCCAAACCCCACACTGCACCTCCAAACCCCGCACTGACACCTCCAGACTCCACACTGCACCTCCAAACCCCGCACTGACACCTCCAGACCCCACACTGCACCTCCAAACCCCGCACTGACACCTCCAGACTCCACACTGCACCTCCAAACCCCACACTGCACCTCCAAACCCCGCACTGACACCTCCAGACTCCACACTGCACCTCCAAACCCCGCACTGACACCTCCAGACTCCACACTGCACCTCCAAACCCCACACTGCACCTCCAAACCCCACACTCACACCTCCAGACTCCACACTGACACCTCCAGACTCCACACTGCACCTCCAGACTCCACACTGCACCTCCAGACTCCACACTGACACCTCCAGACTCCACACTGCACCTCCAGACTCCACGCTGCACCTCCAGACTCCACACTGCACCTCCAAACCCCACACTGCACCTCCAAATCCCACACTCACACCTCCAGACCCCACACTGCACCTCCAAACCCCGCACTGACACCTCCAAACCCCGCACTGACACCTCCAAACCCCGCACTGACACCTCCAGACTCCACACTGCACCTCCAAACCCCGCACTGACACCTCCAGACCCCACACTGCACCTCCAAACCCCACACTCACACCTCCAGACCCCACACTGCACCTCCAAACCCCACACTGCACCTCCAGACTCCACACTGACACCTCCAAACCCCGCACTGCACCTCCAGACTCCACGCTGCACCTCCAGACTCCACAATGAAGAAGAAGAAGAAGAAGAAGAAGAAGAAGAAGAAGAAGAAGAAGAAGAAGAAGAAGAAGAAGAAGAAGACATGCTTTATTCATCCCCGTAGGGAAATTATTTCTCTGCATTTGACCCATCCTTCAGGAGCAGTGGGCAGCTCATCTTTCAGGCGCCCGGGGACCCATCTCCATGATCTTGTTGCTCAGCTTGGTCAGGACCTAAGCTGGAGGATTTTACCTGGAGCATGTTTTGGGTTGATGGGGGAAACCGGAGTGCCCAGAGGAAACCCACCCAGACACGGGGAGAACATGCAAACTCCACACAGAAAGGCCCAGGCGACCCGGGGATCGAACCCGGACCATGCATGCAAACTCCACACAGAACACACACAGAAAGGCCTGGGCGACCCGGGGATCGAACCCGGAACCTGGAATCTGCCGCCAGCCTGACACCTCCAAATCCCACACTGGCACCTCCAGACTCCACACTGGCATGAACAACCTTTATGGAGTTTCAGAGCTTGTCGATTATTGTTGCATCAAAATGTAACATGTTCAAAGACAGAAGAACGCCTGAGCTTTTTATTGGATTTACGAATGTGGACTGTGGAAACGTTTTTGTGCTTTTATTACATTTACATTAGTGATTTAGCTGCTACGTAGCTACAACATCTGCACATAATTTCACATCATTAAAAAAATCATTTTCATGATGTAGATATTACATAGATGGATAGATTTGTGCAGTTTGAATGCTAGAGATGTAATCCGTGAACATCTGTAGCATTCGAACTGCACAAATGTGTCCGTCTATGCCAATATGAACATCACGAAATCGAATTTTAATTAGTTACTTACGTTTTATTTGTCACCATAATGTTTTGCTCAGAAGTAGTTTGCTAATGTTAATTCTTGATGGAAAAATGTTTATCCTTTGTGCATCTTTGATGATGGGGCAGATTTATGAAGCTGGTGGAGAATTTGCGAGACATTTCTACAGATATTTTGCCAGGAAGTTCCGCAACCCTACAGCACGGCACTTCCGGGCGTTGTGAAACAGGTCTATTGCACTGCTCAAACGGTCCACACTGTCATGCCTTTTTTGCAAATAACCAACTTTGACAGAAAAAACAACCAAATAACCAACTTTGACAGAAAAAACAATCAAATAACCAACTTTGACAGAAAAAACAACCAAATAACCACCTTTGACAGAAAAAACAACCAAATAACCAACTTTGAATAGAAAAGTGAAACATCCTCTCTGTTGCATCGCCGGTCATCACCACCAGAGGGCGACACCGCACAGACCAGAGAGTTAAAGTTATGAGTTAAAGGTCCCATGACATGGTACTTCTTGATGCTTTTATATGGCTCCTTAATGGTTCCCTAATACTGTAAATGAATCCTTCTTCAAAATCAACACTCAGTGCATGAGAAACAGAGATAAGCTGAGAAAGAGTAATTTTTCTCACTCAGAACACTCTATAATGGGTGTTGTTGCTTGAATTCAAATGAGGAGAAAAAAGCTGGCCAATAGTAGAAGGTGGGGGCGTGGCCAAACTCTCCGCTCTCTGCTCTGAGCGCTCTCTGATCCATTTCCTTGTTTTTGCACGGGGGGAGAGAGTTGAAGCGTTCCATTGAAAAATAAACACATTTCCACATAAAATAAAGTTAAACCACTGCTGTTCAAAGGTCCAGAGGCTCAGATAAAGGACTTAAGAGCCTAGAAACACTCGGACGTGCCTCCAGGCAAATAAAAAAACGCATTTGGCATTGCCTAGCGCATTCGCAGTCCAAACTCTCTGGGCGTGATTTACAGAGACGCTGAGTACAGACAGACGGGGGTGGAACTGCATTTGCATTTCTTTTTTCGATCTGACATCAATAAGGTGCCTTGTTCAAACTCGCCCATTTGAGCTCCTATTTTTTGTAACGCAGAAAATGATCGCAAATGCTCAGTTTAGACATTTCGCAACTTTTAACCATGGGGGGGGGGGCCTAAACAGGGTAGGGGAGCTCACATTAACGTTCAAAAACCTCAGAAAGTGAAAATTTCATGCCATGGGACCTTTCAAGATGTAGTTTCCTTATCCAAAACTGACCTGGAGTTGTGTTTTGTTTCATTCACTCATGTTTGACACACAAAGTGCTCCACTGTGTTTTTAAACTCCATACATCTTCACTAGAATCGTTTGGATCATTTCAACCCTGGAATTACCAAGATCTGTGGAACTAAAGGTAAAAGGAGCTGCCACCTCATGACATCACAAGGTTAAACAGAACATTTTGAGCTTTGGAGATGTAAACAAACCAGTAATAACGGGTTACTCACCTGCTTGTTTCCATGGATATGTCATTGCTCTACTCGGAATGTTCCATCGTATGACATTAAAGGTCCCATGGCATGAAATTTTCACTTTCTGAGGTTTTTGAACGTTAATGTGAGCTCCCCTACCCTGTTTAGCCCCCCCCCCCCCATGGTTAAAAGTTGTGAAATGTCTAAACTGAGCATTTGCGATCCTTTTCTGCGTTACAAAAAAATCAGAGCTCAAATGGGCGAGTTTGAACAAGGCACCTTATTGACGTCAGATCGAAAAAAGAAATGCAAATGCAGTTCCACCCCCGTCTGTCTGTACTCAGCGTCTCTGTAAATCACGCTCAGAGAGTTTGGACTGCGAATGCGCTAGGCAATGCGAAATGCGTTTTTTTATTTGCCTGGAGGCACGTCCGAGTGTTTCTAGGCTCGGAAGTCCTTTATCTGAGCCTCTGGACCTTTGAACAGCAGTGGTTTAATTTTATTTTATGTGGAAATGTGTTTATTTTTCAATGGAACGCTTCAAATCTCTCCCCCCGTGCAAAAACAAGGAAATGAATCAGCTGTGGGCTCTGAGCTCTGAGTGGAGTTTGGCCACGCCCCCACCCTCTACTATTGGCCATCTTTTTTCTCCTCATTTGCATTCAAGCAACAACGCCCAGAATAAAGAGTTTGAGAGAGATATTTATGACTCTTTCTCATCTTATCTCTGTTTCTCATGCACAGAGTGTTGATTTTGAAGAAGGATTCATTTACAGTATTAGGGAACCATTAAGGAGCCATATAAAAGCATCAAGAAGTACCATGTCATGGGATCTTTAAACAGCTCTACTTGTACTTACAAATACTCGATTTGTACAAATCTAAAGTGCACATGTTTGACAATCACACACATACACATTATTGTGCAGATTTTACTTAAAGGGATAGTGCGGTTTTTTTGTTTTTGTTTTTGTTTTTTTGTTAATCTGTATGGGTTTCCTTCTAAAAGTTCCGTGTGTTGACACCGGCTTACCTCTGACACTCTCAGCTGATCCCGGTTCGGCTCGCTTTCTGGAGCCCACGTAAGTAGGTCCGGTCACTTCCCTGGAACATGAAATAAAGCTTGTTTTTCTTCTCAAAACAAAACATTTGTTAGAAAGGTCATATATTTGTGTCCGAAACAGTTGTCCAAGAAACATCCAGCAGCGTATTTCGCATTCGTGTATTGTCTCTCTCCACTCGTATCACTACGCCCATGTAAACTCTATCAGCCTGTTCACTTGTAAACTTCGGCGTAGACATCCGCTGAAGGTGAACAGGCTGATAGAGTTAACATGGGCGTAGTGATACGAGTGGAGAGAGACAATGAGTGAATCCGAAATACGCTGCTGGATGTTTCTTGGACAACAGTTTGGGATCCAAATATATCACCTTTCTAACAAATGTTTTATTTTGAGAAGAAAAACAAGCTTTATTTCATGTTCCAGGGAAGTTACCGGACCTACTTACGTGGGCTCCAGAAAGCGAGCCGAACCGGGATCAGCTGAGAGTGTCAGAGGTAAGCCGGTGTCAACACATGTAACTTTTAGAAGGAAACCCATACAGATTAACACTTTAAAAAAAACGCACTATCCCTTTAACTTAAAGGAAAAGTAACATTTTTTTTTACAATCTGAGCCTTATTTTGGTAATAAAACAAGTTGTTTTACTCACCCATAGCACTTTGGTGTCATATGGAGCACTTCCAGAGATGTTTTAGATTTGCGTTAGCCTAGCGCGACTTCTAGCCATAGCTCGGGGCATATAATATATTCCCCAAGCATGTAATATGCCCCGTGCGGGCTCCAAATAACACAAACTTTAGCACTTTTCAAATCATAGAAACCCGATGTCTTAGTCTGCGATTTCGTTTGAAGCAAAAGTGGCCTGTAATCTGAGATTTATCCATAGTTTACAGCTTTGCGTTTCATGTTTGGGTCCCGGGAGCTGAGAGCACAGTCCGCACATGCACACTGGCGTCCTCATCTACTCGAAACTATGGCTAAATCTCGGATTACAGGCCACTTTTGACCACATGAAATCGTAGGCTAAGACATCGGGCTTCTATGATCTGAAAAGTGCTAAAGTTTGTGTTATTTGGAGACCGCAAACATTTGCCCCGAGAACTCACATTATGGAGATCGCAAATCTAAAACATCTCCGGAAATGCTCCATATGACATCAAATTGCTATGGGTGAGTAAAACAACTTGTTTTATTACCGAAATAAGGCTCATATTGTAAAAAACGTTACTTTTCCTTTAACAACTTACTTAACATGGTGCAATATTGTGGACATTATTTATAACAGTGTAAAATCTTGAACTGGGTTTTTGTAGCAGATCCACCTGTTGTTGTGCAATATCTAATTACAGTGCAATAGCTTGTTGACAATATTTAATACAGTACAATTTGCTGTGAAACATCTCCCTCTGCAATGTAGAGACTCTCAAGTGTGTGTATATATGTGTGTGTGTGTATATATGTGTGTATATATGGTTGTATGTGTCATCCCTACTGCAATATCTGTGCAAGACTTGAAATAACCCGGTAACTAATGTGTAGTACCAGCTGTAGAGGACTTTTTTGCACAAATTTTTTTGCACTTTTTTTTTTTCACAACTCATTTCATTCTGCATAGGCACAGAAGTGACCTTTTAGAACGAACATAAGGCTATGGATTATTATTTATTCTTTATTTAATAGGGACAGTGCATATTAATGAACATATGCAGCATTGCAGTGTAAATATTCCAGATTATAGCAAGAATGCTAATTTCCATCTGTAGTCCCTAGGCAGGTGACACCACAGCAAAAACAATAAAAACAGTGACAACTGACAATAACACCAACATTAAAACATTAAAACATTAAGCATTAAAACATTAAAACATTAAAAGTGTCCACAAGTCTGGTTTTCCTTTAGCCGCTGTTTCAAGTATGATTTGAAAGTGTCCAGTGTTGGAGTCTCTTATTGATGATGGGAGTGTGTTCCAGAACTTAGTGCCTCTGTCTGAGAGCACAGTTTGTCCAAATGTAGTGCGTCTGAACGGGACCTCACAGGTCCCATCCCGCTGACAGTCCTTGTTTTAATAAAATCCTGCAGCGGAGGAGGAGCAAGTCCATGTAAAACCCATCCATCCATCCATTTTCTTCCGCTTATCCGGGGCGGGGTCACGGGGGCAACAGTCTAAGCAGGGACGCCCAGACCTCCTTCACCCCGGACACTTCCTCCAGCTCCTCCGGGGGGACCCCAAGGCGTTCCCAGGCCAGCCGGGACACATAGTCCCGCCAGCGCGTCCTGGGTCTTCCCGGGGCCTCCTCCCGGTGGGACATGCCCGGAACACCTTCCGAGGGAAGCGTCCAGGAGGCATCCGAAACAGATGCCCGAGCCACCTCAGCTGGCTCCTCTCGACGTGGAGAAGCAGCGGCTCTACTCCGAGCTCCTCACCCTATCTCTAAGGGTGCGCCCAGCCACTCTACGGAGGAAACTCATTTCGGCCGCTTGTATCCGCGATCTCGTCCTTTCGGTCATTACCCAAAGCTCATGATCATAGGTGAGAGTAGGAACGTAACTCAGCTCTCTCTTCACCACAACGGTCCAGTACAACGACCGCATCACTGCCGACGCTGCACCGATCCGCCTGTCAATCTCGCGCTCCATCCTCCCCTCACTGGTGAACAAGACCCCGAGATACTTGAACTCCTCCACTTGAGGCAAGGACTCCCCACCCACCCACCCAATTGTGCAGTGGTGAACTGAGAATGGTTTCTTGTCTAATATTTTCACAGCTTTTCTATACTGTGTTGTAAATATCCTTCTGTTTTGTAAATATCCTACTTAAATGTCTGCACTGAAGAGAACACATAAAACTCATAAAAGACGTGGTGTTACATTTGTGAAACCTGTCTGATGTTTACAACATTTGTTTAGACACAAACGGAGCATGTGTCTCTCTGATTGGTTAATCCACCCGTCAGTCACACCCTCTGAAATGGATAAGAGACAGGACACAGCTCCAGACTCGTCTTTGTAAAGTTTAGTCGTAGCGTGAGGTTCAGGCTGCACAGAGCAGGTGGAGTCAGCTCCGATGTAAAGGTGAATCCTCACACAGCAAAATGTTTCACAATATTTGTGAGATTCTCCCTCAAACATCCAGCAGCAGGCGGATCAATCAAGACGTCGCAGCTCTGAGATTTGTGCAGAAGCCAAAGGTGAAGTGCCCAAATCAACCAAAACAAACCGACACACACTTCAGACTGTTTTAGCAAAAATACAGACTGTTTAGTTTGTGAAAGACGTGCCGAAAAGAAGCACTTTGTGCATTTGTGGACAGGGAAGAAGTCTGGGCTTTTCTCTTTTCCAGACAGAGAATGTGTGGAACTCACTTCAGAGAGACACATCAGAATGGACACAGAAGAGGACACAGAAGGAGCACACAGAGGAGGACACAGAGGAGGACACAGAGGAGGACACAGGGACACAGAAGGAGCACACAGAGGAGGACACAGAGGAGGACACAGAGGAGGACACAGGGACACAGAGGAGGACACAGGGACACAGGAGGAGGACACAAGGACACAGAGGAGGACACAGGGACACAGAGGAGGACACAGGGACACAGAGGAGGACACAGAGGAGGACACAGGGACACAGAGGAGGACACAGGGACACAGGAGGAGGACACAAGGACACAGAGGAGGACACAGGGACACAGAGGAGGACACAGGGACACAAAGGAGGACACAGGGACACAGAGGAGGACACAAGGACACAGAGAAGGACACAGGGACACAGAGGAGGACACAGAGGAGGACACAGAGGGGGACAAAGGAGGAGGACACAGGGACACAGAGGAGGACACAGGGACACAGAGGAGGACACAGAGGAGGACACAGAGGAGGACACAGAGGAGGACACAGGAGGAGGACACAGAGGAGGACACAGAGGAGGACACAGAGGAGGACACAGGAGGAGGACACAGGGACACAGAAGGAGCACACAGAGGAGGACACAGGAGGAGGACACAGGGACACAGAGGAGGACACAGAGGAGGACACAGAGGAGGACACAGAGGAGGACACAGAGGAGGACACAGGGACACAGAGGAGGACACAGAGGAGGACACAGGAGGAGGACACAGGGACACAGAGGAGGACACAGAGGAGGAAACAGGAGGAGGACACAGAGGAGGACACAGAGGAGGACACAGAGGAGGACAGGGGCTGCTCTGAGGACAAATCAGCAGCAGCATTACACCATCGCAGCTGATCCCACACAACAGGCTGTTGTCTTGAGTCTCACAGTGAATGAGACAAACACTCAGAGCAGGGACGAACTAGAGACGAACCAGGGACGAACCAGGGACGAACCAGGGACGAACCAGGGACGAACCAGGGACGAACTAGAGACGAACCAGGGATGAACCAGGGACGAACCAGGGACATGTCCTCCAGGGCCCTGGTCCTCTGCAGGTGCACAGTGTTTTAGTTAATGCCCCTCAGGTTTGAAAACTCTAAGCTGTTCTGGCAGTGGAAGGGCAGAAAGACAACAATGTGGACAAAAGTCCACATGAATACCATGTGTCCCTGTCTTTATGTGTCCATGCCTGAATGCTGTAATTGTGCCCTTAGGCAAGGCACATCACCCACCAAAATCTGCTCAATCACAATATCTGCAAACTCACCACACACACCTGCCCTCTCACCTGCCCTCACACCTGCCCTCACATCTGCTCCTGCCCTCTCACCTGCCCTCACATCTGCTCCTGCCCTCTCACCTGCCCTCACACCTGCCCTCACATCTGCTCCTGCCCTCTCACCTGCCCTCACACCTGCCCTCACACCTGCCCTCACATCTGCTTTTGCCCTCACACCTGCCCTCACACCTGCTTTTGCCCTCTCACCTGCCCTCACACCTGCCCTCACATCTGCTCCCGCCCTCTCACCTCCCCTCCCATCTGCTCCTGCCCTCTCACCTGCCCTCACACCTGCCCTCACATTTGCTCCTGCCCTCTCACCTGCCCTCACTCCTGCCCTCTCACCTGCCCTCACACCTGCTCCTGCCCTCTCACCTGCCCTCACACCTGCCCTCACACCTGCTCCTGCCCTCTCACCTGCCCTCACACCTGCCCTCTCCCCTGCCCTCTCAGTCATCTCAGATCAGCCTCATTCTCTCACAGTTCCAATGAAAAATGTCAGAACGTCCAAAATCTCATACATTTATGGACCCCAGGTTGTGACCAGGAATAGGGATGCACCAACACGATACTAGTACAGAATATCGGCACCAATATAGATTTTTTGTTTTTTTTTGGTGAATCAGATATCATTCCAACATATTGGTATCATATCTCATTTGGGTTTCAAATCTGTTCTGTTGTTACTTTAAACTTTTACTTTGTGTTTAAAGGATATTTTCAGTCTCTGCCTTGGTATCGGTTGATATCTGATATTGACATCGGTATCAGAACAAAAGAAGCTGGTCTAGTGCATTTCTAACCAAAAAAACAAGTTTGGAAAAAGGAAACCAAGCGGTGATACTGAGTTAATATCCTGGCTTTATTCCCATAAGAGTGAGAGACACTTTATTGATCCTGAGGGAAATTCAAGTTTTGCTGGAGCAGCATTTCCACTGCGCGTCTCAGTGTCCTTTGTGTCTCAGTCGAAGGTCTCAGTGCAGTTTCACAGGAGGAGGAGGACTGGTCAGGGAGGGTCAGCAGATCCAGAGCCAAAAGCGTCCCTCCTCTGTGTCCTGCAGCCTCCAGGGGGCGCCAGGAACACAACTGGAAAGGCCTCGTTTTTACTCTGCTCTGGTGTTTCAGTTGGTGATGAAATAATAAGCCTTCCCCTGCATATTCCCGGTGATTTACCTGTGAAATTGCAAAATAAAAATGCCACAGATCAGCTTTGGCTTCGTTCACACATGACCCTGTTCTAAATGCAGGTAAACTCCTGGGTCTGGCTGCAAATGTGAAAGGAGCTGGACAGGAATAACCCTGCCTTTGCTTCATTCTAGTCATGTGTTCCCAAAGCTCCTGTGTACTGTGTCCCATGACCCGTGTACTGTGTACTGTGTACTGTGTACTGTGTCCTGTGCAGGTGGATCAGTGTCCGAGTCCAGAGTTATAGGACAGTAATATTGATTGTGTTGGGATAAAAGAGCCACAACATGAGCAGTAATCACTAAATCACAGACTCAGAAATGACTCAAAAACAGCTTCTTCCCAAGGGGCATAACCACCTTGAACACTCACATGCACTGACTCACCCCATATACCCCCTCTCCTCCCATCCACCCGTTGTGCAGTTACTTAACACGGGGCAATATTGTGGACAATATTTATAACAGTGTAATAATATAGTTTTTGTAGCATATCCACCTGTTGTTGTGCAATACTTAATCACAGTGCAATATCCTGTGGTGCAATACTGAACACGGTGCTATAGCTCAGTGTTTCCCAACCAGGGGTACAAGTACTCCTAGGAGTACACAAGCACACTGCAGGGGGTACGCGGCAGTGTCACTGCCAGGCGCAGGGGGAGATTTTTTGGAAATTTTTAACTCTAATTTGAGTAAATTTGAGTTAAAGAAAAGAGAGAAAATGCCTGAGAATTAAAGTTCAAATGTTCAGGTCCCATGGCATGAAATTTTCACTTTCTGAGGTTTTTGAATGTTAATGTGAGCTCCCCTACCCTGTTTAGCCCCCCTCCCCATGGCTAAAAGTTGCGAAATGTGTAAAATGAGCATTTGCAATCCTTTTCTGCGTTTGAAAAAAAACACAGCTCAAACAGGCGATTCTGAACAAGGAAACTATGTGACGTCACACTGAAGAAAAAATGCAAATGCAGTTCCACCTCCCGTCTGGATATCTACCCACCGTCACGGCCAGAGTTTGGACCGCGAACAAGCTACGCAATGCGAAATGCGTTTTTTTATTTGCCTGGAGACACGTGAGAGTGTTTCCAGGCTTGGATGTCCTTTATCCGAGCCTCTGGACGCCTCTCCTTTCTTCCTTCGCGCATAAAACGCGGAAGTGGAGCCAGCGCACAGCGCACCGCTAAAACGAGGAAAGAGCAGAGAGTTTGCTCTGGCCTATCTCTGTCCTTCTCATTTGTAATCAAGCAACAACGCCCATAATGAGGTGTTCAGAGACATATTTTTTGACCCTACCTATGTTCATGGGTCTTTCTCATGCACTGAGTCTTGATTTGGAAGAAGGATTCATTTACAGTATTAGGGAACCATTAAGGCACCATATAAAAGCATCAAGAAGTACCATGTCATGGGATCTTTAAAGAAATGAAATAAAATTATTTTCATTTAATAATCTGTTGTGTCACGTTCTACTTTTGGAGAATTATCAACACGTATGAGTGAGGGGGTACTTGAGGTATGACAAAAAGGCTCAGGGGGTACACAAGACAAAAAAGGTTGGGAAACACTGCTATAGCTTGTTGGCTTGTTGGCAGTACAAGATGCTAAACTGAGTTCTGTGAAACATCTCCCTCTGCAATGTACAGACTCTCAAGTGTGTGTATATATGTGTGTGTATATGTGTGTGTGTGTGTGTGTGTGTGTGTGTGTGTGTGTATGGCTGTATGTGTCACCCCTACTGCAAGATCTGTGCAAGACTTTAAATAATTTGGATAACTAATGTGTAGTACCAGCTCGTAGAGGATTTTTTTGCACTAATTTTTCTTTTTTAATCTTTTTGCACTATTTTTTTTATACTGTGTTGTAAATATCCTTCTGTGTTGTAAATGTCTTACTTAAATGTCTGCACTGAAGTGAGATTCTTTCGGTCTCATTTTGAGTATGTATGATGTAAATTGTACATGTGAATAGTGACAATAAAAGGCTTTCTATTCTATTCTATTCACAGGAGCCAAATCCACCCAAAACACACACACACACACACACACAGACCCACAGGCATCCACTGCTGAGGCCTACAATGTCCAAAATATGAACAAAGACCACATCCGACACCCGCGTGATTTCCTTCAAACTTACAAGGACTTAAAGGAACGGTTACTGTATGTACGACATTTTCACTGGTAACAGTTGTAATGGAGATTTACTCTGAGTTACAAAAAAAATTAGGAAATTTTGTCCCATTAATCTATGTTATAATTTGGTGTTTTGGTTCTCAAGATGATTATCCGATCGTAATGTTCTGACCGTGAGAGAGAGCGGACGTGTTTTCTCTTTCCTCCTTATTGCTTATTCCTCCATTGTCTGCGTGCCTCTCTTGTTTTTCGTCATTTTCTCGCTTTTTGGAGCAGATTTTCCAAGTTCCTAAAATATGGATGTGATCAGCTGGACCCTCAGCACGATTGATACTCTTTTTTCACGGAGGAGTGCCACTCCAGGAGAAGCGGTGTGTCCGGATGGTAATTTTTCTGCTGGATATGCGAGGGACTCGTATCGTGCGTGGCAAGTCGTATGTCTGGCACCAATGTACCTGGAGGATGTGGAGGATATTTACGTATTCGGATTTCTGATAGCTGGACATCTGTTAATTGGCCTGGGATTGTCCATGATCTATCGCAAAATTTGTAAGCTGGCAGTAAGTAAAGAGTCCCCCAAGCTGTCTGCAGCAATTTCGAGCCACTGTGAAGCCGTGGGAGATCTCGTGAAAGGATTACATCAGAAAGTGGGACAGGTTGAGGACCTTTTGGAAGGATTTCAACCGAAGGAAACATCTCGACATATGGATATCATCATGGGCATGGTTACAGAACTGTGTAAAGCCAACGCAGCGCAGTCTGTGCGACAAGAGGAACTAATGAGATCTCTCATGAATCTTCATGGCGATATGAAGATGGGGGTCTGGCAAAACCCAAGCTCAATCTAAATTGTTTACCTGGGTCTCTAAAAATGTATTTCATCATGCTAAATTAATCCCTTTGCAAATTATGTCTCCCTGTGAAAATCTGTCTCCAACAGTTATCTGTGTTTTGACTTCGCCTCCCTGCAAGAACACTCCAAGGCCATAGATGTGGCTTGTTATCATGAACTCTACATAAACAGTGGCACACACTATTTTGGACCATTCACACTGACACTGACATGATTTAGTCCCTGCCTTTTAGAAAGGTCTGATCTCTGCTCTCGGTTCAATCAATTTAATTGATTTCCAATCTGATCCCCCCACACCCCTTCCTTATGTTGCCAAAGAAAAAGATCACCGTATGTTATATCTCCAATTGTTTTTCTGTCATTACATGTTGTAAAATTGTCACTGAGTGTATTGCATCTTTTCTACTCTGCATCTCCCAGTCGGCGGCGCGCGCATGCGCAGTGGCCCCTCCCCTAGCCACTCTATCACTGTCCTGCCTGGTTAGTGGGGAAACGAAATTTCGAATTCACTCTATGTACATGTACATGATTGTTTTCGACAATAAAGCAAACTATGACTACTATGACTACGATCAGAAAGCAGAACAAGCCTCACATGAGTCGAACATCTGGGTTGCCAGAGACGTTTTTGTTTTAAACATGTCTTGCGTTTCTTTAATTACAGGCGTGTTAGTGCTGAAACAATGTGAGGCTCCACAGATCTGACCTGTAACTTGGCCTGGTAGTGCCACTGTGCTCATGGAGATAGATTTTTTGTGTGTGTATATATATATATACTGTATATGTGTGTGTATATATGTGTGTATATGTGTGTGTATATATATGTGTGTGTATATGTGTGTATATATGTGTGTGTATATGTGTGTGTATATGTGTGTGTGTATATGTGTGTGTATATGTGTGTATGTATATGTGTGTGTATATGTGTGTGTGTGTATATGTGTGTGTATATGTGTGTGTGTATATGTGTGTACTATATGTTTGTGTATATGTGTGTTTATATATGTGTGTATATATGTGTGTATATGTGTTTATATATGTGTGTATATGTGTGTGTATGTGTGTGTATATATGTGTGTGTGTATATATGTGTATATGTGTGTGTATGTGCATATATGTGTGTATATGTGTGTATATATGTGTGTATATTTGTGTGTGTGTATATATGTGTATATGTGTGTGTATGTGCATATATGTGTGTATATGTGTGTATATATGTGTGTATATGTGTGTATATGTGTTTATATGTGTGTGTATATGTGTATATATGTGTGTATATGTTTATATATGTGTGTATATATGTTTATATATGTGTGTATATATGTGTGTATGTGTTTATATATGTGTGTATGTGTTTATATGTGTTTATACATGTGTGTACATGTGTGTATATATATGTGTGTATATGTGTATATATATGTGTGTATATATGTGTGTATATGTGTGTATATATGTGTGTGTATATGTGTTTATATATGTGTGTATATGTGTATATATATATGTGTGTGTGTATATGTGTGTGTATATATGTGTGTATATGTGTGTGTGTATATGTGTGTATATATGTGTGTGTGTGTATATATGTGTGTGTGTGTATATGTGTGTATATATATGTGTGTATATGTGTGTGTATATGTGTGTATATATATGCGTGTGTATATATGTGTGTATATGTGTGTGTGTATATGTGTGTGTATATATGTGTGTATATATGTGTGTATATGTGTGTGTATATGTGTGTGTATATATGTGTGTGTATATATGTGTGTATATGTGTGTGTATATGTGTGTGTATATATGTGTGTGTATATATGTGTGTATATGTGTGTGTATATGTGTGTGTATATATGTGTGTGTATATGTGTGTGTATCTGTGTACAGTGGTACCTCACCTTACGAAATTAATTCGTTCCAGAAGTGGTTTCGTAACGTGAAAAATTCGTAAGTTGAGTAGCTATTTCAATGGAAAAAGCCTGATTCGTTCCAAGGCCCGATCCAAGTTTTTTTTTTTTTTATAGTGTAACTTTTTTTATAGTGTGATCTGGACCTGCTCTAGACCTGCCAGGCATGGAGCCCCAGACATCCAGGGACCCAGGGAGACACTGCCAGCCCGCCTTAAGAGCTCCCTAAGCGGGCATGGGTCCGGGGATTGTCCCGGTCACCGGCCTGGAGGTCTTGAAGAGGCCGACCTCACGGTTCTATCCAGGCCGCTCTGTGAGCACCTTACGCGGGCAGGTCTGGAGCGGGTCTGGACCGCCGCGGCTCTTTTGTGTGAGCAGCGGCTCGCCTCGGCTGTGGCTCGAGGCGAGGCCAGGGGGTGGACGCGCGCGCGGCGCTTTGGTCCACCTGGTCTAGTCCTGGTTTAGTCCAGACCACTGCGGCTCCTCCTGGTTTAGTCCAGGTTTAGTCCTGGTTTAGTCCAGACCACCGCGGCTCCTCTAGACCTCCTCTAGACCTGGTCAGGTCTAGAGGATGTCTAGACCACCGCGGCTCTTGCATGGGTCTCGTTCATGCGTTCATGCGCTCAGACTGCGTGCTGTCCTACTCGCTGCTCCCCTCAGCTGTGACTCGAAACAAAAACAGGAAATAGACCACGCGCAGCGCGTTAATCCACCTGGTCTAGTCCTGGTTTGGTCTTGGTATGGTCCGGGTTTGGTCCTGGTTTGGTCCAGGTTTAGTCCTGGTCCAGTCCAGGTTTAGACCTTGGTCTGGACCTGCTGGCAGCTCCGCGCCGGGTCATGCTGCGCTATCACACATGTCCGCGCGCAGTCTTCTCCCCCCTCCCGCTTCCCCCCACACTTCACTATTGATACATTTTGTTGGGAATCTGTGGGGGTTTAGGGGTTTGAACGGGGGACAGGTGTGAGAGGGGTTTAAATCCAGTCTGAGAAAAGCGTATAATGTGTGTGGCTGAGCGCGCATTATTTGAATTTTTGAGATTTCGCGTTTCGTAACTTGAATTTTCTTTCGTATCTAGAGACCAAAATTTACCGTGAAGGCGTTTCGTAACTTGAAATTTTCGTTTGTTGGGTCATTCGTAAGGTGAGGTACCACTGTATATGTGTGTGTACAGGGAGTCCTCGAGTTACGACGTTGATCCGTTCTTAAGACGCGTCGTAACCCGAATTTCGTCGTAAATCGGATTTTGCCTTTGATCTTCCAACCAAAGCACCAATAACCTTTCCATCTCAATAATTAGACCACTACGATGCTTGTTTATCACTGCCGCTTTCATAGGAGCAGATCAGAGCCCACATCAGGTACTTCCGCCCACATTGGGCACACACACGAGGCTGTCTTCTTCTCCCTACAACCACAACAGAGCGTATTCTTCCGCCGTGCGCCGCGTGCGTTTGTTTACATCTTTTACCACGCTAAACCGTGTAAGACGGAATGACGCGTAATATATACATATTTTTTTTAATGGGGGCGCGTTCGTAACCACGAAACGTCGTAACCCGAGACCGTCGTAACCCGAGGACCCCCTGTATATGTGTGTGTATATGTGTGTGTATATGTGTGTGTGTATATGTGTGTGTATATGGTTGTGTCACCCCTATTGCAATATCTGAGCAAGACTTGCAATAACCTGGCAACTAATGTGTAGTACTGTACAGGACTTTATTTTTTTTTGCACAAATTTGTTTGCACAATTTTTTTCTGTACTGTGTTGTAAATACCCTGCTGTGTTGTAAATATCGTACTTAAATGTCTGCACTGAATTGAGATGCGTTCAGTGTCATTGTGACTGTGTATGATGTAAATTGTACATGTGAATAGTGACAATAAAAGGCTTTCTATTCTATATCTCCAAAGATCTAATGCTCTGCTCCACCTTGTGATGTCAGCTAGTGGTAGCTTTCAAGTTAAAACCTCCTTTTAGGTTTAATTCAGTAGAAATCATCCAAATGATTCTAGTGAAGGTGTATGGAGTTCAGAATCACAGTGGAGCAGGGTTTCTGTGTGAATGAAACAAAACACAACTCCAGATGTGTTTGTGAGGAGGAAACAACATTAGAACACAGATCACAAGATTGCGTAGTATGGGCCCTTTAACTTTAAATATATTGATTTCTAAATAATGACATTCCGATGCAAAGGTTTCCACAGAGTAGCCTGTTTAATAAAAAAGACCCTCTTCGTGGGGCCCCTAGTGCCCTGGGGCGTGGGGCCCAGACTGGCTGCAGTAGTCCGAATCCAAATGAGCGTTTCAAACAGGATGCAATAAAATGGACAAACAATCACGAGAATTAACATGTTCCCAACATCTTCCGGCCTCCTGCAAACTTTGCCTGCTCCCCTGCTCCGGGCTCTCCTCCTCCTCTCCCCCTGTGCTCCTCTTTCTCCTTTCTCCATCCTCTTATTCTCTTCTTCTCCCTCACCTCTCTCCTTCTCCTCCTCCGCCCGGACTCTCCCTGGTTCTGGGCTCTGTCCCCGGCTCTGTCCCCGGCTCTGTCCCCGGCTCTGTCCCCGGCTCTGTCCCCGGCTCTCCCCCGGCTCCGGCTCTCCCCGGCTCTGTAGGTGAGCCGGTGATTGGGCGCCAGGTTGGAAGGGGACGGCGTTTGGAAATCACATGGTACAAACGTCTCGAGCTCCGTGAGTGACTGGAGACGCCATTTTGCAGGAAAGTTTGGAATTTGTAAACCTGAGGAGGAGGAGGGGGTCAGGAAAACTACTGTGGCGGGGAAAGGACGCTTTTCTTTTCAGCCACGGAAGTTTGACACGAGTGCAGAGAGCCGTGCGGGGGGAGAGTGCGCACAGCGGGGCACGGCGGAGCACGGCGGGCTTGGCACGGCTGCACTGCCGCATGGATCAACTCTTAAGTTTTTATTTTTAGGAAAACCATCAGCGCTTTAGTCCGAGCTTTTCCTCCTGGTCCCAAACCTTTGAAAGAGAGCAGAGCTCGGCTCGTGGCGCTCTGGAAGGATCGGAGCCTGGTGCAGAAGAGTTGTGCACTTTTTTACGCACAGCCGCGGTCACAGTGCGCGGTGTAGCCGGACAGAGAGCTCGTCTGGCGGCGGACTGCAGACCAACTCTCGGTTCCCCGCTGGAGCGTGTCCTCCTCCTTCTCTAGTGGACTCTACTCCTCTTTTAGAGGCACTTTTCTTCTGTGGCCGTGAAGACAGAGCTGGGCACAACTGTCATCGACCGAGAGAATCCTCGAGCTCCGAGTTTATGTGTCCACAGGACCAGTCATGCCAGTCCGAAAGAAAGGTAATCCTAAAGCTTTCACTTAATTAGCAGCTCTGCTAGCTCCTCACACTCTTGGACTGTGTTTAAGGGCTGTTTACGCACAAAGGCACGAGAAGTGAGTCCAAAAGCCCAGTGTCCGCTCATGTGTCCACATCACGCCCTTTGGCTCCAGCCTCGTCTCGTGGCAGTCAGGTAAAGTCTGTGGAGTGGCGTTAGCCGGTTAGCCCGAGCGGCTACGAACTTAGATGTGGAGCACAGCGGCCCATCTAAAAATACTCCGTAATATTAATGAAATATTTACAGCGGACTCCATCCGTCAGCTCTGCGCAGACAGCTCCAACTCCACAGCCTACACCCTGACCCCACAGCCTACACCCCAAAGCCTACACCCTGACCCCACAGCCTACACCCCACAGCCTACGCCCTGACCCCACAGCCTACACCCTACAACCTACACCCTGACCCACAACCTACACCCTGACCCCACAGCCTACACCCTGACCCCACAACCTACACCCCAAAGCCTACGCCAGGGTGTACCCTGACCCCACAGCCTACACCCTGACCCCACAGCCTGCACCCTGACCCCACAGCCTGCACCCTGACCCCACAGCCTGCACCCTGACCCCACAGCCTGCACCCTGACCCCACAGCCTGCACCCTGACCCCACAGCCTGCACCCTGACCCCACAGCCTACATCCTGACCCCACAGCCTACATCCTGACCCCACAGCCTACGCCCTGACCCCACAGCCTACGCCCTGACCCCACAGCCTACACCCTGACCCCACAGCCTACACCCTGACCACATAATTCAGCCTAGCTCCACAGCCTAACGTGTCCAGGCTCACGTCTAAGGTGTTGGTGTCAGAGTTTGATGAACACTGGTGTAGGCTGGTGCCTCTGTCGTAGACGGTCTACACGTGAAGATGAGACGTTCTCGGCTCAGAGTTCAGAGCTGCAGTGTCCACATTGTGTTTGTGCAAATCTTTCGGTTTGTCCCAGTGTGCAGTCAGTTATCTGAGCAGGTAGACTATGACCAGGAAAACATTATTTAATTTGATAAATGGGAGGTATGGAGGTAATAAAAGTGCTGAGGCAGATACAGGGCAGAGTCATTTCAAGTTTAGCTCAAATGACTTAAATCATTTGGGTTTTAGGCGGGAGAGATGGTCAGGGGCATGTTTACTGGTGAGACTGCCAGACGGGCAATAAAAGATTTATTACCATTGAAAATGAAACAAAATTCACATTGTGACTAATAGGTCACAGTAAAATATAACTATGATAAAATAAAGGCATACAAACGTGTATGCACATGAGTGTAGATGAAGTAATGTTTAAAGTAACATTTGTTCATTTTAACATTTTGGGTTCTTTTTTAAAGATGATAGAGTAAAGTGTATTTACCTTGTTGACATGTTTTTGCTGCTGCATCTTCAGAACTGTCACCGGTGTTGGTGGTGACAGCCGTGTCTCAATTCTCAGTGTGCACGGTTCGGAGTGTGGTTTTAACTGCGCATACGTCACTTCCGGCGCGACAACTGCTGTCCCATTTCTTTTTTGTCCCATGCACAGTTAACATGCGGTCTGAAAACCGCAGTTTCCATGGAAATCGGAGCGTGGACCAACTGCGTGAAAATGCACACTTCGCGCAGTCATATATCCCAGCATGCACCGCGCGCTACTTCTTCTACGGGACTAAATGGAGTCTGACGCCCATGCGGTCCGTGGCGTGCACTCCGGACTGTCCAAGTATGCACAGTATGGAGAGCCCTTAAAACCACACTCCGAACTGTGCACAACAGTGGGACTTATTATTGAGACACGGCTGATGTGTTGTATATCAGCTGTTGTTACTTCCTGTAGGTGTGGTCAGTTGTTACTTCCTGTAGGTGTGGTCAGTTGTTACTTCCTGTAGGCGTGGTCAGTTCTTACTTCCTGTAGGCGTGGTCAGCCTGATGGACCTGGCAGGGCGCTCAGACTGACCACGCCTCCCGTCGCCCGGTGCTTCTGGGTGTCCCAGGTGTGTGAAAGGAGGAACGCTCCGTCATCACTGTTGATGCTGTCCGGGCCTCGTTTCCTGATTTCAGTGACCTCCCTGACCCTGCGTTTGAACTTGTTGTTTTCCGATCCAGTGACCCGAGCCCCGTCCCAATCCATAATGTGGTTATTTCCTTTGTAGAGGTCTGATATGGCGGATTTTAGGTTTTCCTGCAGTGCTTTGTCTTTTTGTGTTCTGGTGAGTCTCCTTGATGTTTCTTTTTCACTTTCCTTTTAGTATTCCTTTTTTCGGATGTGAAATGCCCGGCCCATTAACTCTATATATGATTTGTTGTATGATTTGCATTGGATTTCGTAGATGGCGTTGCATTTTTGTTCTTGTGGGATTTTGTCTTTGGGTGTACTAGCTGTTGGTGGAGATTTGTGTAAGGTTTGACGACAGTGCTTATGTTGTGTTTTTTCATGGCTTTCTGGATGGGCTCAGTTATTCCTCTAACACAGTGCTTCTCAATTATTTTCTGTGACGCCCCCCCTAGGAAGAAGAAAAAATTTCACGCCCCCCTCCCTGCGTGCGACTATAAATAGTATTATTTGTCTAGACAATTGTTTTTTAATACACCTGCATAACACTGTACAGGGGGTCCTCGGGTTACGACGGTCTCGGGTTACGACGTTTCGTGGTTACGAACGCGCCCCCATTAAAAAAAAAAATGTATATATTACGCGTCATTCCGTCTTACGCGGTTTAGCGTGGTAAGAGATGTAAACAAACGCGAACGGCGCACGGCGGAAGAATACGCTCTGTTGTGGTTGTAGGGAGAAGAAGACAGCCTCATGTGCGTGTCCAATGTGGGCGGAAGTACCTGATGTGGGCTCTGATCTGCTCCTATGAAAGCGGCAGTGATAACCAAGCAGCGTAGTGGTCTAATTATTGAGATGGAAAGGTTATTGGTGCTTTGGTTGGAAGATCAAAGGCAAAATCCGGCTTACGACGAAATTCGGGTTACGACGCGTCCCCCTGTATCCTTTATTAACATTAAAAAACAAAAAAGAAGAAACTTACAACAAATACTGCACTCTGCACTGACTTTTTGCACCGAGGACTCAAATATTAATGTGTTTTTAATGCAGATTTGCGCACATTTGTTTACGTTTTACAGAAACGAAACTTTAAAACCACATGGCCCATTTGCATAAACTTAAAGTGCTGAAAAAAAAAACTGCTCTCTCCTTGTGCCTGTTGGACTAAAGGACACGACTCAGTGGAATATACGTGTTTTTTCTGTGACAGAGGATGTTCTGCTGATGGTGAGTCTGTTCTGTATATCGAGTATTTAAGGTTGCCGGCCCCTGCCCCAGAGCAACAATGAGAGCGCCACTGCCAACTACTGTTATTGATATGCAATTACACTTAGTTCTAGTACAGTACGGCAAAAAAGCATGTTTCCCGGCAAAAAAGCATGTTTCCCAGGGTCATACGCACCCCCAGGGGGGCCCGCCCCACTATTTGAGAAGCACTGCTCTAACGTATGGTAGTGTGACTGTGTTCTTGTGATCCTGCTGCCCTCTATTGGTTTGTTGTGTTTTGTCCTGGGATTTGTTGGTTTTATTGTTGATTTGTTGTCTGCCTTTGTTTATGGCGCAGTTGGGATATTGACATTGTTTGTTTGTCACCACCAACACCGGTGACAGTTCTGAAGATGACTTGCAGCTAGCAGCCAAAACATGTCAACAAGGTAAATCCACATTATTGTATTGTATTATATAAAAGAACCCCAGAAGTTAAAGTACATAATTTGATTGATTGATGATTTAACTCTTGTTCATGAGTCCAGCAGCAGAGGAAGGCTTTGACTCTCCTGAAGTCCACCATCATCTCTAGTGATGGGACTTATTTATGGGCGCTGAATCTTTTAGATCTGTTGGTTTCAAAGAGCTGTTCTAAAGGCTGGCTCTTTTTATACTCCTTATCTGACAGAATGTGATGACTCATTTTATCTACAAACTCATCAGAGACATAAGAGACTAAGGCCTAGTCCCCACGACAACGTTCCAGTTTTTTTTTTACCCGGGGTGAAAAAAAGTGTCGTCCACACACGTGTTGGATCAGAAAACATTCGTGTCAAGATGAGCACGGAACATAGACAGACGCCACAGAAGGAAGATTTGCGCTGCGTGAGCAGAGTTTTTGCCTGTAAATCGATAGTTAGTATTACTTGCTATCGTTTTATTAGATAGACATAAACAAGTAGAACTCTCGTTAACCTTGGGCGTGTTATTTAGGCAAAATGCTTGTTTGGATCTTACTACGGGAATGTTAAACATACTCGGACATTATGTTGGCTTTTCTGCGAGAATATACAACCGGGGACCATCACCAACGGGCAGCTATATATTTTTGTGTGTGATACTGCATGTGCCTGTTTGTAAAAGGTACATTTTCATTCAATAAAAAAGACAAGAAATGGTTGCTCTTTTTCTTTATTTACAGCACACAACACACTCAAATTGGTATGGGCTCCTCATTGTCCACTATCTGCCTTTTCAGAGATGGGATCTTTCCAGTTTTAAAATGCGTGTTTAGCTTTGAATTGGCAAACATGGTTGTTGTTATCTGGTCGTTACCTGCGGAAGGCGCAGGGTTACCTTCTGGTCACCGGTCACGTGATGATTACGTCATCATTTTCCCAACAGTTGCGTTTTTCGCCGCCCACACGGCAACACGACCCCCGGCGTTCTCAGACTTCTCCACTCTGGAACCTGTTTTTGAAAAACACCATTCTCACCCCCAGAAACGCTGGCGCCGTCTGGAGGACAGGCCCAAATGCACACAAACTTCCCCGTTTCCTCAAAAAAACGTTGTCGTGGGGACAGGCCCTAAGGCTCAAATTTGCTTAAACTGGTTCAAACAGAGAGTGGAAATGATGCAGCATCTTAATAAAACGATGCACTACAATAATAATGTTTAAGCAACTACCTGTTATTATGATGCCAAAGAAAAAGAGATCCAACCATTCACGTCAAGGAACCGTGTTTTTTGGCATAACAAAGTTGGTTAAAGGAACTGTATGATTTTTAAAATTCATAAACTCGACCTACCTGTTTCCTCAGATACGGCAACGCAAACATGTTCAAATCAAATATAGCTATAACAGATTTAATGCAGATTTATTCTTAATCACAAAAACACTGCGTTGAAATCCAGTTGGCTTAAACCTGAAATGTCTCTCTCTGATCTGAAAGGCCACGGGCTAAACCCCAGAACCTGCAGCCAATCCTGAATCAGTGCTAATGCAGCCTCTGCAGCTCAGGGAGGGAATTCTGGAGGTTCTGAGCTTCACATGAGGCCAGTCCATATACTGAGAATGAGACAAACATGGATGTGTCTCTGGCTACGTTTACACATAGCTGGGTATGTTGAGAAACAAATATTTGTCTCCCTCCGTTTTCCAAAATGAGGCCCCGTTCACCCGTACACTGATATTTTAAAAAACAGAGACATTTCCCTTTGTTTGTACTAGGGATGCACGATATATCGGCATTAACATCGGTATCGACCGATATTGCCATCATTTTAACATATCTGTATCGGCCCAATATGTAATACTGGGCCGATCTTAATGACCAATATTTGTCAGTACTATAAATACCTTGCTTTGAAAAACATATAAAAGTTCTGTCACACTTCAGGCAGAGCACTGGGAGCTGTCCCTAATAAGGTCGAGTTGTACAGGGATCTTGGTTATAAAATGTTGTGTTTATCTTGTGTCTGTCCGTGTTTAAGTTTATTGTAATTTGACAAAATGTGTTGCAGTTCCTTTTCTTGGCAATACTTGGCTGGTTAGCTCAACTGGTAAGTCACTGACTTTCCCCCCGGGGGCTGTGGGTTCAAATCCCCCCCGGGCAATGAGCTAACCAGTGTGGGTCCTTGGGCAAGACCCTTCACGGTACTGCCCCCCGGGCGCCGAAAAAGATGGCTGCTCACTGCTCCTGAAAAGGATGGGTCAAATGCAGAAGTCAAATTTCTCCCGTGTGTCACTTTGTCATTGTGTGTGAGACCAATAAAGGCTTAAAGGGATATTCCAGGATTTTTGACATGGGGGCTCATTTCCGAGTTAGACAGAGTGCTGCAGAGATGTGGAGACACTTTTTAGCGAATTTCATGCAGTCCTCCCAGCTGCAGAGTTTTCAGTTACTAGGCTAGCGCAAGTCAACGGTAAATGGTAGCCGGATTTTAATCAGGCTTACTCACTCCATAGTGCACCCAAAACAAGTCAACTATAACGCCAGACTGTCGATGTAAATGTCTGTGTTGATGGAACAATTTTAGAAATATAATCAACCTTGTACTTTAAAGGATTTATGTCCTTATGCAACAGCGCGTTTTTTCCACGATCTAGCTAGGCATGGGCGGAGTGATATCACCTTGCAGTTAGGTTTCCAGCTGTTTTTTGTTTACCTTCAGCTGTCGTCGTTAGCCGTAGCAGTACAGTACAGTAGCAGGGCAGTAGCCTGCCTTGTTCTACAATCCAGACATGGCCACGTTTGGAGGTCTCCCCGATGCTTGGAATATACAGACGAAGAGTTGAGAGAGATGGATGTTGAAAGGGCAGAACGCGAGAGAGTGTCGGTGAGTTAGCCCCCGCTACAGCTACAGCAAACCGGGTTGTTGCATTGTTCGTTGGAATGAACGATCAATGCGGGGCTGTCTTTTCAGTTCCGTGCTCAACATGAATGTTCACGGGCTAGCAACAACTTTATGAGCGTGCATGCCTTTTGACCAGCAGGCTAACATAACGACAGGAGCAAGCTTGGGTAAAAAAGGTACAAACCTGTTCTTCATCACGGGATCTTGCGCTTGGAAAGACAGATGGTACTGCAGTGGTTGTCAGACTAGGCTTTCCAAGGGATTTGGTGTAGTAGTCTGGTCCGAAATGATCACTGCAAATCTGTTTAAGTAGCATCTCCACCGGTGTGTTGATGTCTAAGCCAGCAGCTACAAGCCACAGTCGAGTCCTTTCTCGATCGTGCACCGGAAAGCTGTGAAAACTTTGTGGTGCCCACCTGCGGGCTTTATTTGTACATTTTCTAAATGCACACTGAAACACCATTTTGCCCGGTAGTTCTTTAAAAATTCACCTCTTCACTCTGTGCTCTTCCTTACTACGACTTTTCTCGCTTCTCTGTTTACGTGATTGGTCACTTCACAACCAACTAGAGTAAAGTAAAATTCCGCTGCTGTGAAGCTAGTCCCTCAGATATGGAATGATTCATGCTATTCGCAGTCAGTTTGATTTCAAAAATTACTCAATCAACATATATTTACATCGACAGTCTGCCGTTATAGTTGACTTGTTTTGGGTGCACTATGGAGTGGGTAACCCCGATTTAAATCCGGCTACCATTTACCATTGACTTGCGCTAGCCTAGCATCTGAAAACTCTGCAGCTGGAAGGACTGCATGAAATTCGCTAAAAAGTGTCTCCACATATCTGCAGCACTATGGCTAACTCGGAAATGAGCCCCCATGTCAAAAATCCTGGAATATCCCTTTAATCTTAATCTTAAAAAAAAATTGGCCCCCAAACCTGAAGTATATGTGGTGATATGGGAGCCATGTGAAATGCAGATTAAGAGTGACATGGTGATTTATCATCCTTTCTCACAGGGGTTTTGTGAATAAAATAAGTTAAGCTTTATGGAGTCAAAACATGGTTTGAAAATAAAAGAAGACATTCAAAAATTCATTTTGCATGATTTTCAGTCTGTATAAAATGTTATCTCAGAATTGATTAAAAAAATAAAATAGAAAATCATATCGGTTATCGGCCATAACAGAAGCATTAATATTGGATATCGGTATTGGCTAAAATTTTCACATCGGTGCATCCCTAGTTTGTACCCATCTTTTACACGCATATGGCGAATTCGCCTCTGAAAATGAACAATGCTCTGCAAGCCAATCAGAATTGCACTTTTGGTGCGCCAGCTGCCTAAACTCCGTTTTCCTCTGTTTACACTCAGATGCGAAACCAGAGTTTTCCAAAATGTCCACTTTTGCCGGAGTTTTTAGACAGAATAATTTTCAGAGAAAAAATCTCTATTTGGGTGTAAACGAAAGGCACAAACGAAGGGAAAAGTCTCAGTTTTTACAGATGCCCGGGTATGTGTAAACAGGCTCTCTATCTGCAGGTTTAGGCTCTGGAGACGTAGTTCACTTGTGATTGTAGTCACTTTTTTAAAATTGTAAGAGCACAGGCTACATACAGTCCCTTTAAAAGTTGTTGACCTTATATCACCTTATATCCGCAATTTGTTTTCAAAATGTTGAGATTTTTATTTACGATTTGATTAAATTATCTGGACTCAAGCGCTGCTGGGAATGCTCTCACAGACGTAGTGTTTAACATGGGCTGACCTGTGCCCTGTCCTCCCTGTGTCCCTCAGATGCCCAGAGAGCCCTGGTGCTGCTGCAGGAGTACAGGGCCAAGCTGCAGCACACAGAGGAGCGGGCCCTGCGCCTGTCCATCCAGAGGGTCATCGACATCTTCCAGAGCAACCTCTTCCAGGCCCTCATAGGTATGTCCTCTCTTCTGTCCTCCTCTCTTCTCCTCTGCGTCCCATCTCCTCACTATATAAACATATGACCTCTGACATGAAGTCCACCAGGGGGCAGTGTTTTCCCCATTCAGACGGTTTGATGGGATTTCCGTAAACATTCCCGAGTCTAGTTTACCAGTGCCAGATGAGATTATAACTGTAAATATGACGTATCTTTCCTCACTACAGCAAACGTATGCATGCAGATTTATTTTTTTTATTTTTGATTTGTACCTGATGCCTAACCATGCGTGGCAAACTGGATTGTCAAGAGAAGATAATCCATCTTGTATGACTCTCACTGGTTCTTTGCTTCCACACAACTTAAAGCAGAACTATTGTGCTTGTGTGTGCTCTGTAGTTATAATCTGTGACACCCTTATGTTATAATTTGCACATTTGAAATCTCAATATTAGGGCTTTCAGTTTAACGCGTTAGATTAATTAATTACACTGCAAATTAACACGTTATAAAAATTAACGCAATTAATTATGAGCGGCATTTCAATGCGCACATTTTAAATTTCGCGTGCGGGGCCTTTGACTGGCAAGTTTATTTATAAAAATGTGACGGAGCGTTGTCCCCGGGGAGAGCATGTGAAGACGTGTGCCGAACAGTTTCATTATCAACCATAAACTAACTCTCCATAATCTCTCCAGCATGTTCTGCCGCGACTAAGGTTGTCAGTTTTGCCCATCCAAATCACGCTCAAATTGATCGTTCACTCACCCATGCGCTGCCGCCATCTCCCTCCTCCTGTGGTGCGTTCTGGCAAACCCGGACACATCCACGCCGGTAGTTTAAAGCCTCCAGTTTCACGGGTACCGGGGGTCATGTGAGCCATGAATAATTTGCACGCGCAATTATTTGTATTCTCTGTATATTTGAAGCTTTGTATATTATTTATTGACGTCGCAAGAAAGCTACTGTACGTAGCTATAATAGAATGGTGTATATAAGCTTTCGAATGAATGTTCTGTAACGTGGGAGGGGGAATGGGGCTATACAGGTGCACTCTGCAGGTCTGCCAACAGTCTTGTCTTGGTTACAGTGGAGGTAACAGTGGAGGTAAAGAGAGGGAGTGAAAGACTTAAAGGGGAAGTCTGCAGTCTTTTCACTGTAACACTGTAAATATTTTTTCACGTACGTTTGACACCTTTTTTGCACTGTGGGAGAGCACCATAATCCTCCTAAAATGTATTAAAATGCGATTAATTAGATGAATTAATGACAAATCCTGTAATTAATTAGATTTTTTTTTAAAAATCACCTGACAGCACTACTCAATATTGATCTAAAACGACTTAATAAAAGAAATAGACGTTAGAAAGCTGCGGTGCCTAATGGGAGCTGATGTTGTCGCAAACTACATCACAACAAAGAGCTGTGAAGTTGTGGACCTCTCCTATGGATAGCTCCACATCACTCTTTTATTTGTACCAAAATGACCATGCAACGCTGCTGAATCCTGTGCGTATCATCAAATAAAGAAAATTAAAATCCGTACAGAGCAGTGGGCGTGCACTGGTGGCAGTGAAAACGGGAGTCGATCTGCAATATGGCTTCTTGAAAATTAGCAAATAAAGTTCAAACATGCAAAAATCGCTGTAAATACAACTTGATCCAACTTGAACTTCAAGAAACGCATAAAAAGGATAACAAAAACCGTAGAGTTTAACCTGGCCACTTTTAAAAATATCAGAAACTCATTCTCCACTGAAGCAGCCAAAAGCTTCTTCCATGCCATGATATTATCACACCTTTCCTACTGCATAACCAGCTAGTCCCAAGCGAACAAAACAAATCTAAAACCACTCGAGGCTATATACAAGCATGCTCTGAAAATACTGGATAAAAAAGCCAACGATACCATCACTGTAACATACTTGATACCTACAATATGCTTAACTTTGATAACTTTGTTTCCTTCTCCCATGTCCAATTGGTATTCAAAACTGCTTTTAATCGAGAGGTGAAAGCATGGTTTTTAGAAAACCAGACATGTACGCACTTTTAACTGTAAGAATGAACTTTGTATGTTTATTGGGATGTATGTTGGTAGACAAGGAGTACTTGATAATTGATGTAATGATTGGGGAAATTGTATGAATGATGTTGCATGGGTTGCAAGTTTAAATGCACTGTAAATATGGCACTCTGACCCCTCCCCCAGAGGAATACAGATGGAAATTAGCTGTAAAGCTAGAATCTGGTACAAGCATCTCAGCCTATGTACTTAGGTCGTTTTCACACCTGCCGTGTTTGGTTCGCTTAAAACGAACAAGAGTTCGTTTGCTCCTTTGATTCAGACCTTTTGGGCTGGTGTGAATAAAAACCAAAAGTCTCGTTCCGGAGCATACAAGTGAACCGAGACCACCTAAAAAGGTCGGTCTCGGTCCGGTTCCATACGAATCCTGGTGCGGTTCGTTTGAGGTGAGAATGCAGACCGGACTCGATCCGACACAAGTTGGCTTTTTGTACTTAACAAGCTCCCGTCGTATGTCAAGCATTATGGGAAACTGAGGCTGACGAAACAAAACGAAACAAAACGAAACTTGCGAGTCTTACTTACGTTTTGCGTGAAGAGCAAGAGTCAGAACTTGTTGCGCACATGAGCTCTGTCCTCTGTAGTCGTCTTGCCCTGTGACTTCTTCGTTTGTAAATTGATGGTAAAATAGTGTAAACCTCACGATGCTGCTCAAACATTTGTGCAAACTGTATAAACTGAGCAAACCATATCGCTAAGGCTAGATTGAAAACGGCACGTAACACCATTATTCTCCTCCTTCCGGGTTTGGACACCGACAGGGCTCATTCTGTCCAATGGCTGAGCGACCTCAGCACATGTGGTTTTGTTTATAGACGTTAGTTCGCTTGGGGAAAAACTGCAGTGTGAAAGCGAACCGCACCAAAAAATAAAAAATAAAATTGGTCCGGACCAAAGCAAGTGAACTATCGGACTTTCCTGGTGTGAAAACGACCTTAATGTAACTGTACATTGTCCTTTTATAAATAAAGAAATGAAACTTCAGAGGGTCAGTGAGAAGGAAACCAGTTATAACATGGTTAAAGGTCCCATGGCATGAAATTTTCACTTTCTGAGGTTTTTGAACGTTAATGTGAGCTCCCCTACCCTGTTTACTACTCCAGCCCCTCCCTCTGTCTCCGCTCAGCGTCCCTGTATATCCCGCCCATAGAGTTTGGACTGTGAATGCGCTAGGCAATGTGAAATGCGTTTTTTTATTTGCCTGGAGGCATGTCCGAGTGTTTCTAGGCTCGGAAGTCCTTTATCTGAGCCTCTGGACCTTTGAACAGCAGTGGTTTAATTTTATTTTATGTGGAAATGTGTTTATTTTTCAATGGAACACTTCAACTCTCTCCCACCGTGCAAAAACAAGGAAATGGATCAGAGAGCGCACAGAGAGACAGCGGAGCGTTTAGCCACGCCCCCACCTTCTACTATTGGCCAGCTTTTTTCACATTTGCATTCAAGCAACAACGCCCATTATAGAGTGTTCAGAGTGAGAAAAATTACTCTTTCTCATCTTTCTGTTTGTTTCTCATGCACTGAGTGTTGATTTTGAAGAAGGATTCATTTACAGTATTAGGGAACCATTAAGGAGCCATATAAAAGCATCAAGAAGTACCATGTCATGGGATCTTTAAAAGCTCTGAAAAGTCCATTGTGCTGTAGAAATGTAACAATAACCGAAATATTGTGATATGGTATCCTCAATAATATCAGAGACCATCACAATATAACGAATTACAAGTCTCTTTGCTTGAATGAATAGTTATGGTGCTATTTTATTTCTGATTTGTCTTTCTTATTCTATAAAGCTCTTTGAATTACTTTGTGTATGAATTGTGCGAAACAAATAAATTTGCCTTGCCTTGCCATGGTGCAGCAATAGCTAAAAAACTGGGAACTACATGGACCATGATCCGTTGGTGTTCTTCAGTGCAGACTACATGAAGAAATAACTGTTAAGTGCTTTTAAATCTTAATTCTTCATATTATAACGGTACCAAAGGCTTTTCAAGGCATTTAAAAAGAAACACTTCACAATTTTGAAAGCCTCCACAAAATATCGAATTGTGAGATGCATCTTGTGAAAATATTGTATCAGGGGATTTTGATATCTTGTTTTTTTTTGCTTATAAGCTCCCAAGCATAAGAACCAATAGGTATGATACTACAGACCGTTATTTAGTCTCTAATAATAAATAAATAATGCATTTTATTTAAAGGCGCCTTTCTGGGCACTCAAGGACATCGAACAAACGGCAATTAAGACACAATTAAAACCAAACAGTAGAGTACTTTCTAAAATATCAGGACATTAATGGGGGGTCAGCTAATTTAAATAATTGGGTTATGAATTGATTTAAAGGTGAGTAACAGAATCTTGAATCGAATTTGGAATTGAATCGGAAGCCAGTGGAGCTGCTGGAGGACTGGAGTGATGCAGTTGATGGAGGGTGTTCTGGTTATGATTCAGGCAGCTAAGAGTTGTAACTTGTGGAGTGATTTGTGAGGGAGTCCATGGAGAAGGGAGTTGCAGTAGTCTAGAGGTGACCAGGCTATTGATGAGGATGGCAGCAGTGTGAGGGGTGAGGGAGGGACGGAGGCGGATGATATTCCTGAGGTAAAAATGTGCAGACTTGGTGTTATTGTTGATATGGGATTGAAATGAACGTGTACTGTCCAGAATGGGACCAAGGCTCTTTACTTTAGGGGAAGGACAGATGAAGGAATTGTCAATTGAAATGGAGAGACTGAGGCCCATTACTGTCTTGCCCCTTCCCCTTTATCTACGTCTTTGTCTTGCCCCTCGATAACGAGCTGAGAGGGCTCGGGGTACGAATGTTCCCCTAAGAAATGGGACACCACTCGATTACCGTCTGCGTCGTCATCCCTTGCCTCTCTACCTGAGCTGCTACGTCTACAGAGGCGACAACAATTGATGCAAACAAATGTAAACAAATGTCAAGGATTATCAAGTACCTCAGCTCGACAAAAAAACTAGCTTGTTTATACATAAAAGTTTGAAAACGATAACGTTGGCTAAATAGACATCACTACAATTAAAACCGCAACAATAGTTCACTAAAAGTAACGTAAAACATAATTGTAAATCATGCTAAACTGTTAATTGATCATTACAACTGCTGAAAATACATTTATGAGACTCCTTGGCTGGTCGATGTGACGCTGCCATCCTGATCCCAAAACCTGCCTGAGCTTGTAGGTGTACCCCCTCGTTTCAAGTCTGGTCGAGAGCTTACTTTGTTTTTTTTGTTTTTGTTTTTTTTATTCATTTATTTGGAAGGGACAATGCATATTAATGAACGTACAATTTGTATAAGATCACACAAACCGACATAAATATGCGGGATTTAGCACAGTGCTAATTTCCATCCGCATTCCCAGACATAAAGATATATCATACAATAGAAAATATGTTGCAGTTGCAGACATTAGACAATTTAGTACATGTGTTATGCTCACAAACATAAAAACAATTTAGTATCTATACAATAGTAGCATATAATTCAATAAATTACTGTAAGAATTAGGGATGTCAACAATTAATCGATTAACGATTAATTGTCGATTAAGACGTTGGTCGAACAAAATGCATTAACTGTAATTAATCGCTAATTGCGGACACGTGCACCCGCGTGGTCACGAAACAAGGCAACCGCGCTGCACCAAGCTCGACTCACAGCCGGCCGCAGGCACCAACGGCACTGCTCAGCAGCCCCGGGTGTACGCGCGAGGCGAGATTGAACCGCAGCGCCCAGGAATGCGCCGCAACGTGCCGCTGCTGGTCCCGTGCGGCCGGCCCGGGCCCCGAGCTCCGCGTGGCTCGGGCCCCGAGTCCCGCGCGGCTGGCCTGCGGCCCGGGCCCCGAGCCACAAACCAGCCGCACGAAACCAGCAGCGACACAATCCCGGTCGAGTCCCGGTCGAGTCCCGGTCGAGTCCCGGTCGAGTCCCGGTCGAGTCCCGGTCGAGTCCCGGTCCAGGTCCGGTCCAGACCTGGTCCAGACCTGGTCCAGACCTGGTCCAGACCTGGTCCAGACCTGGTCCAGACCTGGTCCAGACCTCGTTTTGTTCTGGTCTAGACCTGGTCCAGTCCATGTTTAGTCCTGGTCTAGACCTGGTCCAGTCCATGTTTAGTCCTGGTCTAGTCTCTTAGCCAATCAGGACAGAACACAATGTTACACTATAAAAAAAGTTACACTATAAAAAAATTTAAAAAATATAAAAAAATCCGCAAACCGGGATAGAGCGAGGGATTACTGTATTTTGTTATTCAGCATCAATACATTTGTCTGCTTTTTACTAAGGAATAATTAATTGAGGAATATACAATATAATAATACTATGATATATTTTTGACTCAGTGTTATGTATACTATAGCTTATATTCTTAAAGACCCTATTGGAAACACTAAAATTCAGGTGAAAAACGCCGCTTATCAGTTAATCGTTAATCGATCGATAAGGTCAATCAACTATCAATTAATGAATTAATTGATAATTTGCATCCCTAGTAAGAATACAATTGATGGGCTTAGCCTAGAGTGCGGATTAAAAGGTGCTTCTCAGGGTGCGTAATAAGGGGCCTATTATTAAGGTGCCTATTAAGCTTTTAAGGGTTATGTAGCCCTCGGTCGTGGTCCTAGCCCTTGATCAAAATGAACACATGAACACACAAAACCAAGGGGTAAGGGTAAGACGAAGGGGTAAGACAGAGAATTGGGACGCAGCCTGAGTTTGTTGATGGCAGACTTGGTGCCTATTAACAGGACTTTAGCCTTATTGCTATTGAGCTTTAGAAGATTCGATGAAAACCAGGACTTGCTCTTGGGAATACATTGCTGGAGGGAGGCAGGGGAGAGAGCGTCGGATGGTTTGTAGGAGATGTATAGCTGTATAGATGCATAGCCATGGAAATGGATATTATATTTTCTGAAGATGTGGCCAAAGGAAGCAGGTAAATGATAAACAGCAGGGGGCCAAGGATAGAGCCTTGTGGAACACCAGAGGAAATGGGGGAAGTTTGCGATGAATAAGGACCAATCTGAACATACTGAAAACGGTTGTAGAGCTATCATTTTAAAACGGAGCAGGGGTGTGTTTTAAAATGTCGATGAGGATGGTGTGAGACATGGTGTCAAATGCAGAGGTCACGTCCAGTAGGATGAGGATGGAGAGAAGTCCTTTGTCAGGTGCAAGTAGGAGGTCGTTGGTGATTTTGATTAAGGCTTTCTCTGTGCTGTGGAGGGGGCGGAAACCGGACCAGAGATTGATTGTTTTGTTGAGAGATGGGCATGTAGATGGGAAGCAACAATTTTTCAACAATTTTGGAGAGAAATGGCTAGTTGGAAATGGGATGTAGGTTATTGAAGTCAGCTGGATCGGAATAAATTTTTTTCGTGATGGGGTAATGGCTGCCAGTTTGAACAATGAGGGGATAATACCAGTGGTCAGAGATGAGTTTTTAATGGTTGTGATAGTTGGGATCAGAGATGGGCGGCAGGTCTAGAAGTAGATGGTTTGGATTTAATGATCAATAATATCAGCAGGGGAAGTAAGAGTAAATTGTGACGATAGGTGAGGAAGTTGGAGTGGTGGCACTGGACATGGAGTTCTGTGGGATTTGGTCATGAGTTTGATTGATTTTGCCATTGAAGTACAGAAGGTGAGGAAGGAATGAGTTCTGGTTTTTATTGCAGGTCTGGATTTGAGAGGAGCCAATGCATTTAACACACTTTGAAGGTTGTTCATCTGGAGAGTGTAGCCCATCTATAGCAAGTAGTAACTGCAGTAGAAAGTGAGGGTAGATCAATGTTCTTGTTATTTCTGAAGGACATTGTTTGAGGTGTATTTATTTACGACAAACTTGAGTTTAACACTGAAGGAAATTAACATATGGTCAGTGATGGGGAGCTCAGCAGCTTTACAAGCGAATGGTGTAAGACCCGAGCAACAAAATCTAAGATATGACCTTTAGAGTGAGTGGGAAAGTCAACACATTGCTGTAGTTAACACAGCGGCCGGAGCTCCGCCGAGGGTGTCGAGATGCAGATCAGATGGAGTTTATCTGTGCGGCTTTGCCCAGGTGCAGGCCACATTGGAACCCCCGATGGATATAGCCCTCGGGGTTGATAGATGATATCTGCATGATGGAATGTTGTCGGTGGCTCAAATAGTGGAAGCAGAGCCGCAGTAGATCAGCAGCGGAATACTGCTGGAGACTGTTGACTGGTTGATCGTACAGGATAAATCAATATTTTCACAGTGATGAAGTGAAGTTGACTGGACCACATATTGCCAGATGAGTTGGGCCACAGCTACGATGTGGGAGCAGGGGGTCAGGTGGATGACCTGGGAATGTAAGACAAACCTTCCCCCCCAGATTCCATGTAGATATCGTACTACTGGCAAAGGTCAGATATGTGTCTTTGAGGTTTAATCATAGGATTAGCAAGTTACAAAGTTTTGGGGATTTGGCGAGCAGCGGCAGCATTACTTGCCAGCGTTCACTCAGCCAACCCGGAAGGATGTAACTTTGCTGCTAAAACTCAGCTGAAAGTCCCTCCTCTTCCCAAACTATATCTAAAGGAGCTGTTCCAGATTGATAATTCAGTGCAGAGTGCTGCTTTAAACTTGGCCTTGTTATCAGATACCCTTTTGTTGCACTGCCAGTAGGGAATGTGGGCAAAGTGTCGAGCCCAGGAACACGACAGCGGAGTGAAAGTTGAACCCACCACCCTCTGATTTAATTTGATAAGCATTGTCTGACCATTCAAGTTAAAACTATTCAAAACCTATTTAAAAACACCTCCAGACTGGCCTTTGTGACCCAGTCACCTTTAGTCCTGTGTCCTACCCATTTTTACCTTGTGTTGAAAGGCACCATTAAATAGCATTATTATTATTATTTAATTACATCTTCTACAATTATACTTCAGGTGAAATCCAGGGTCAGGCTATTCTTTCTAACAGTTTCTGAAGTATTAACAAACTGCTGCTGTCTGTTATTATGTGTTGAGTTTTGCTCACGACCCATTCTGGATTTATTTCATAATTCACTTTTCAATCTGTCATTTTAGAAGTCGTAATCCTCCGGTGTAATCCAGTCAGAGCAACACAGACACGGACACAGACACAGACACACACACAGACACACACACACACACACACTCTGCACTTTACAGCCTTTACAGACTCATGGAGCTCACTCACACACACATTTTAGATCATCACAACAACAAAATTCAGACTAAAGGTGAAAAAAACAATGCTTGTGATTTAGATTTGATCAGGATTCATACTATACCATACAGTGTACAGTACAGTGGTCCCTCATTTATCACGGTGATTACGTTCTAAAAATAACCCGCAATAGGTGACAATCTGCGAAGTCGTCGGCTTTATATTTTACAATTCTACATGTTTTAAGGCTGTAAACACCTCACTACACACATTGTACACTTTTCTCAGACTGGAATTAACATTTTCTCACATTTCTCTCTTGTTTAAACACACAAACTTTCGTAGATTTTCAACCAAAAATATTAATAGTGACGCGTGTATTTCACAGTTCCTCTAACCGTGCCTCTTCGTCCTGGCGCCGCTCCGCCTCGGTTTCAGGCGTCTTTTTCCGAGTGAAGAACATGGTTATGGGGAGTTGTTGCTCTTTTTTTCTTTTGGGCAAGAAGATACTTATAAACAGACACACCACCTTCGATTATATTTGAGAACGTTTCGTCGACATTGTGGGTTTTGTCGGGGAGAAAACTTGCAAACATACTGCACTTCAGAGTCATACTGCGATCCAACATTTATTTAAATTTGGCTGAACGCATTCTGTACTGTACAGGAGACACGGAGGAGAATGACTGGCAAATCGGTAAAGGTCTATAGTCCCTTAGCCAATCAGGATGCAGAACACAATGCTCACTGATGCACAAAAATTTGAATTAAAAAATTTGCGAAACAACGAGGCTGCGAAAGGTGAACCGCGTTATTGCGAGGGACCACTGTACTTTGCCTGTAAAACTAACTTAAAGTCCGACTCCTGCTGTTGCGATTGGGCCTCCTGTGGTTCAGACAATCACAGCATTGTGGTTTGGGGCGGAGCCAAAGGTGAGTCGCCGGCACACACCTGAATGTACACGCCGTTGGCCGTACTTCAGCTTATTGTTTTCGCAGAAATACAGACTGTTGTGTTTGTGAAAAATGTGCAGAAGGAAGAGGCTTCTGCGTATGTGGAAAGGAAATGTGTGTTTTTCTCTCAGCTTGTTCTGCTGTTGTGATCAAGGTTATAATACTTTTGGATTTTTCAATATACAGTCATACCTCACCTTACGAAATTAATTCGTTCCAGAAGTGGTTTCGTAACGTGATTTTTTTCGTAAGTAGAGTCGCAATGTAAAAGGCCTGATTCGTTCCTAGCCAATGGGAGGCCAGCGGGGTGTTGGGAGAGTGTATTTACAAGTGTATTTACATTTCGGGGGATTCGGGTGGCTGCGAAGCCGAGCGTGCACTATTTTGAATTTTTGAGATTTTGCGTTTCGTAATTTGAATTTTCTTTCGTATTCAGAGACGAAAATTTTACATAAAGGCGTTTCGTAACTTGGATTATTCATTAGTTGGGTGTTTCGTAAGGTGATGTATGACTGTAGTTTAGTTTTAGTTAGTTTTGACTTTTTTTCTCCCTCTAATTCGTTTTTAGAGTAACTCTGATAGTTTTAGTATTAGTTTTAGGGTTATACTTTGGGTTATTTGTCAAGTGCAGGATTCAAAAAGAAAGTATTGTGTTATCAAACTTACAACAAACAAATACAATTTTAAAACTTTTATTCAGTTTTACCCCCACGACAACCAAATCAGTCCACAAACTGCAGCCTTAAGTGCAAAAACAAATAGAAATACACACCAAAACATCCACATTTACCAACTCCAAAAAAGGCTTGTAAATAAACTGACAAAGACGAAAACGAAGAGCAATTCATCTATAATTTCAGTTAGTTTTAGTTAGTTTTGTAAGCACAGAATACCGTTTCAGTTATTGTTTTATTCTTTTGTCGTTTTTATTTTTCAGTTAACTAAAATTGAAAAAATATTTTTGTTTTCGTTTTTTTTTCCGTTAACTTTAATAATCTTGGCTGTGATGTTTTGATCAATCAGATTCAAATTGTCCTGACGTTCCATTTTATTTTTATTTGATTTATTTAGTTTATTAATGAGATGGGGACAGTGCACAATATACTTTAACCTTAAAGGTCCCATGCCATGAAATTTTCACTTTCTGAGGTTTTTGAACGTTAATGTGAGCTCCCCTACCCTGTTTAGGCCCCCCCCCCCCCCATGGTTAAAAGTTTTGAAATGTCTAAACTGAGCATTTGCGATCCTTTTCTGCGTTACAAAAAATCAGAGCTCAAACGGGCGAGTTTGAACAAGGCACCTTATTGACGTCAGATCGAAAAAAGAAATGCAAATGCAGTTCCACCCCCGTCTGTCTGTACTCAGCGTCTCTGTAAATCACGCCCAGAGAGTTTGGACTGCGAATGCGCTAGGCAATGCGAAATGCGTTTTTTTATTTGCCTGGAGGCACGTCCGAGTGTTTCTAGGCTCGGAAGTCCTTTATCTGAGCCTCTGGACCTTTGAACAGCAGTGGTTTAATTTTATTTTATGTGGAAATGTGTTTATTTTTCAATGGAGCGCTTCAAATCTCTCTCCCGTGCAAAAACAAGGAAATGGATCAGCTGTGGGCTCTGAGCGGAGAGTTTGGCCACGCCCCCACCCTCTACTATTGGTCATCTCTTTTCTCCTCATTTGCATTCAAGCAACAACGCCCAGAATAAATAGTTTGAGAGAGATATTTATGACTCTTTCTCATCTTATCTCTGTTTCTCATGCACTGAGTGTTGATTTTGAAGAAGGATTCATTTACAGTATTAGGGAACCATTAAGGAGCCATATAAAAGCATCAAGAAGTACCATGTCATGGGATCTTTAACGGAGAGATGATTAGTTTGTGGCACTAGCGCCTATTTCCACTTGTAGTCCCTGGTGCATGCAATATGATTGATTGATTGAATAAACTCATAGATTCATAGTCAGTTTGGCGTATGTCCCTTTTAATCCACATTTTGAACAAAACATAGCCTGTACTGACCATACTTATTTATTTTTTATTTATTATTAATATTTTTTTTATGATTGAGGAGATTTCCAAAGTTGGGCCTTACTGAGGGGTCCATCCAGAGTGACAAAGGTTTTCTTCCTGCTGCAGAAGGCCTTTATTGGCTCGATAATGACCAGAGCCATGTTTTTCCACAGATATCCAGGAGTTTTATGAAGTGTCCTTACTGGACAGCCAGAGGTGGACGGAGAGCGGGAAAGAGGCGGAGCCGCTGCCTCCTGTCCACCTATGGGACAGCCCCAGCATCACCTCGGACACCCTGGCCCTGAGCACCAGCCTTCAGGTACCACCACCCCAGACAACACACTCTTATTATCGTGTTGCTGATTTTGTGTTTATTTCTTACTTGAGTTGTTGCCTCAAGCTAATTGTTACTTTGCAGCTGATGTCGTCAACATTCCCTGGGGGTGCGATGCTAACTGTAGGCATCTCTCTGTTTGAAGCTCTGTTAAACTTTAATCTGAACTTTATTTTACCACAATCTGAACTAGGGATGCACCAATTCACATTTTTCACTTCCGATCCTGATACCTGAAATTGGATATCTGCCGATACTATTCTGATACCAAAACTGTTTGTTGTAAAAAGTATTGTGATGAAATGTTGGTTAACTGCCTTGTGCTACTCAATGTTCGCCTGCTAGTTCGCCTGCTAGCTGGCTGCAAACTGTGGAATGGATTTCCTGAACGGAGGCGTGTCTCATCACTGTGTCTCATTGAGATACGCCTCCGTTCAGGAAATCCATTCCACATTTTGCAGCAGGAGCAGATCAGCCAACAGGGAAGCACTTGTGGAGTCATTTCAGCAGATAATGTGTACAGTGGTCCCTCGTTTATCGCGGGGGTTAGGTTCCAGAAATAACCCGTAATAAGTGAAATCTGCGAAGTAGGACAACTTTATATTTTACAATTATTCTACATATTTTAAGGCTGTAAACGCATCACCACACACATTATACACTTTTTTCAGAGTGGAATTAACATTTTCTCACATTTCGCTCTTGTTTAAACATTCAAACTTTCGTAGATTTTCAATAAAATGTATTAGTGAAGCGTGGGGATGGGGGGTTGCGCGCGGACACGTGCACCCGCTCATCCTGGTCACGAAACAAGCCAAAGAGCTGCATGCGGTGGTTTAATCCTGGTTTAGACCTGGTCTAGACCTGGTCTAGTCCTGGTTTAGACCTGGTCTAGTCCTGGTTTAGACCTGGTCTAGTCCTGGTTTAGTCCAGGTTTTAGACCTGGTCTAGTCCTGGGACCGGAGAAGTATGCGCGTGGACACGTGAACCCACTCACCGTGGTCAAATCCGTGAGCGGCATGACTGACGCGAGGCCGTGCGTCCCACCCGGGGCTGCGAGCACGAGACCGAAGCCGGCAGCGCCCAGAGCGTGCCTCCCCCTCGGGACCGCGTCCAATGACGCAGTCGAAGCGAACATGCACAAGAGCCGCACGAAACAAGGCAAAGAGCCGCGTGCGGTGGTTTAATCCTGGTTTAGACCCGGTCTAGTCCTGATGTAGTCCAGGTTTAGACCTGGTTTAGTCCACGTTTAGTCCAGGTTTAGTCCTGGTCTAGTCCTGGTCTAGTTCCGGTCTAGTCCCAGTCTGGTCCTCATGTCTTAGTCCTGGTCTGGACTTCCTACGGATCCAGTGACTCATGTCTCGGCTCCTCGTGCATCCAGCGGGACTCCCGGAGCCCCCCCGGGTCCCCCCTCTATAACATCTATATAAATGTGTCAAACTGAACACATTCTGTACTGTACAGGAGACACGGAGAAGAAGACAATCAGGACGCGCAACACAATGTTGATACACTATAAAAAAAATTGAAAAAAAAAAAAAAAAAAATCTGAGAAATAGCAAGGCCGTGAAAAGTGAACCGTGATAGAGCGAGGGACCATTGTATATACAGACATGGCTCATGGATCGGAAATTTTTGCAGGTCGTATCGGAAATTTCCGATCCGTGAATTACGTTGATATTGGAACTCGATATCGATACTGGATCGGATCGGCCCCATCCCTAATCTGAACATAAAAAACTCTCTTAGCTGGAACAGGAACAGGTCAAGTACATTTTTGCTGTGCTGATGTCCCTCTCAGAAACAGTAGTCACATTATGGTAACTGCTGAGCTTTCCACCGTGGAGATACATGTAGAACACCCCCAGCGTCACTGCAAAGTAGCAATAGGTTCACAAGACATCACAACATTGAAGAATACCTGTAGTTTGAATAACATGCATTCTTGTGGCTTTCCCATTTTCTAACATTATAAGCTTCACCTCCGTTTCCCAATGGGGTATTTAAGTGTTTTAGTGCCCTCTGCTGTCAGCAACAGGAATGAACCATGGGAAAATAAACACATTAGCTGCGCCTCGGTTCGCAGTGTGCACAGTTAAGGGTACTCGGGACTGTGCATACTTGCCCTTGGATAGATCTGCTTTCGCGGACTGCATGGGCGAAATGGGACAGGTCTCGCAACTACCAGATGCAGCCGCCGACTCCATTTTCTCCCGTAGAAGAAGTAGCGTGCGGTGCATGCTGGGATATATGACTGCGCGAAGTGTGCATGGATACACAGTTGGTCCACGCCCCGATTTCCATGGAAACGACTGCGGTTTTCAGTAGGGATGCACGATATATCGGCATTAACATCGGTATCGGTATATTGCCAATAAAAAAAAAAAAAAGAAAATCGATATCGGCCCGATGTGTAAAAGTGGGCCGATATTAACGACCGATATTTGACAGTACAGTAATCCCTCGAATTAACGTTTTCTCACATTTCTCTCTCATTTAAAGACTTTTGTAGATTTTCAACAAAATGTTTTAATAGTGAAGCGTGGGGGGGGGGTGCACACGGACACGTGCGCTCATCGTGCTCAAACCCGTGATGGCATGACCGGCACGAGACCGCGCGTCCCAACCGGGGCTGTGAGCACAAGACCCGTGCCCAAACCGTGCCTCCTCTAGACCAGGTCTAAACCAGGATTAAACCACCTCTTTGCCTTTACGGCACTTTGCCTTTGCTCTTTTTGGACTGCGTGTCCCGAGGGGGAGGCACGCAGTCCGAAAAGAGCAAAGGCAAAGAGCCGCACGCAGTGGTTTAATCCTGGTTTAGACCTGGTCTAATCCTGTTTTAGTCCAGGTCTAGACCTGATCCAGTCCTGGTTTAGTCCAGGTTTAGTCCTGGTCCAGTCCAGGTTTAGACCTTGTTTAGACCTGGTTTAGTCCGCGTTTAGTCCTGGTCTAGTCCCGGTCTGATCCTGTCTGGTCCTGGTTTAGTCCCCCATCTATAACATCAATCGGCAAAGGTCCCTTAGACAATCAGGACGCAGAACACAATGTAACACTATTTAAAAAAAATGTTACACTATAAAAAAAAAATTGAAATTGGAAAAAAAAAGAAAGAAAAAATCCGGAGTCAAAACACGTGTTGAAAATAAAAGAAGACATTTAGAAATTAATTTTGCATGATTTTCAGTCTGTATAAAATGTTATCTTATCTGTATAAATGACACCGATATTACCGGTATCAACTAATATTGGTATCGGCCGATATCAGCAACATTAATATCGGATATCGTATCGGCTAAAATTTTCACATCTGTGCATCCCTAGCTTTCAGGGTGCATTTTAAGTGTGCATGGGACAACAACGAAATGGGACAGCAGTCGCCGCGCCGGAAGTGACGTACGCACCGTTAAAACCACACTCCGAACTGTGCACACTGAGAATTGAGACACGGCTATTGACTTTTTATCCTCCATAAAAGTGATGGTAATAGAGGCGTGTGTTTGTTGTGAACACAATTTGTCCGCAGAATGAATCCGCTGAGGGTTTATGGACTTATAAACTGAGGGGAGAAATCTGGAGTTTTATCTGTCCGGCAACAAAACTGTCAAAATGCAAGGACAGGTCAGAATTCTCAGGTGCTGCGTAGCTGTCAGATTGCAGATTTGTTAACCTGGTTTATGGTTCTTATCACTGTAATTCCTGGACCTATCCACAGGAAACAAAAACTGCCACAAAGATAAGCATCTTCTGTCGATATAAATATACAAAAGTGTTTTGTTTTTTTCTTCACCATAGCTAGCCATTATTCATCTCTGAAGGCATGCTGGTTATCAGTTGAAAGGATATCAAGCCATGAGATTAATATTTCAGGTCTGTGCACCTAAAAAATAGGCCTAATAATAAGGTAAGTTACACAGGCCCCTGCTCTCTGTAATTGAAGAAAGAAAGAACTGATTTAGCTGGAACTACAACAGGTGAACGGATTGTGCACTGTTATACAAGTCCCTCTAAAATTACACTGAATTAATGACAAGCGTACAAAGTATCAATAGACAAAAGCTATTAGCCAACAGCTATCCAAATCTTGCTAGGCAAAAGTTTACAAAGTTTTAAAACGTCTCACATTCTAGCGCTACGAAGGTGACCGAGCCCCTTTTTGCTGTAGAAAAAGACTCAGATTTAGGTTCTTCTGTGCGCAGTGTAGGCTAAACCACATTTCCAACCTCGTTTTCCTGGGCCGAACCACAAAGCACGCTCCTCGTCGCGCAGTCAGTCATTGAGCTAAAAATAGGGAGCATTAAAATAGATCAGAGCTGCTTCTTCTGCCTTCTTGCTTCTTGCCTCCTCAGACTTCTCTGGTGTGGGCTGCCCGGTGCCGAGGGTCAGCCCAAACGGGGGATGGATGAGAGCAGGACAGGGCTGTACTCCGGGCCAAACACAGGGGGCGCCCTCCCCTCCAGCTCTGTGAGGGAGGGTCAGTAGGTCACAGTCAAAGGTGCAGAGAAGCTGTCAGTTTTTTGTAACATTTTTTTCTGTTCTTTCCCTGGTTCTTTTTATACATAGTTACCTTAAAGGGCTCATATTACGCTATTTTCTGATGTGTTTCTTCATCAAAAACATACCGGGAGTTGTGTTTTGTTTCATTCACACATATTTAACACACAAATCCTGCATATTTAGGCTGAGTTCTTCAGTTCATCTGCCAAACTGAAAGCTCTTCCACCTTGCGATGTCATGCGGTCATTCAAGAAGAGCTTCACTGCGTTTTGAAACTCAATACAGGGAGTCCTCGGGTTACGACGTTGATCCGTTCTTAAGACGCGTCGTAACCCGAATTTCGTCGTAAACCGGATTTTGCCTTTGATCTTCCAACCAAAGCACCAATAACCTTTCCATCTCAATAATTAGACCACTACGCTGCTTGGTTATCACTGCCGCTTTCATAGGAGCAGATCAGAGCCCACATCAGGTACTTCCGCCCACATTGGGCAGGCACACGAGGCTGTCTTCTTCTCCCTACACCCACAACAGAGCGTATTCTTGCGCCGTGCGCCGCGCGCCGTTCGTGTTTATTTACATCTCTTACCACGCTAAACCGCGTAAGACGGAATGACGCGTAATATATACATATTTTTTTTAATGGGGGCGCGTTCGTAACCACGAAACGTCGTAACCCGAGACCGTCGTAACCCGAGGACCCCCTGTACACTAAAATCATTTGGATGATTTTAGCCGTGGAATTGCCAAGCAGACTAATAATAAAGAATAACTCGAACGTGTGAATGAAACACAACTCCAGGTGTGTTTTTGATGAGGTAACAGCGTTAGAACATGGCTTAAAACTCGCCAAAGTAAATTTTGTGTATAATAGGACCATTTTTCTCAATGATATGGGGAAAAAATGATCTTGTCCCAGTACAGATATATTGTACATGGAGCTCTTCAGGTCAAAATGTGCCAGATACATGCTCAGGAATCAGGGAGTGCACTGTAAGCATCGTAGTTGTCGTGCTTATAGTGGTTATAAACTCGTCACCGTGAATAATGAGGATGTTCAGGATGCATAAGGTAAGTGAGGAATAACGTTGGAGCACTGCAAACTGTTTAAAATGAACTAGTTCTGCATTTCCCGTTTAGATTGGGGGAAAAAATCAAGTACGGTGCTTTTAAGGACGTAGTCATTAAATAGTGTTAATTAATCTTCTAAAGTTATTAAAAATGGATTGAGCCAAATGTGAACGTGCCAGTTAATGTGCAAAAGACCACGTAATCATCTACTCCAAAGCTACTTTCAGACTGCAGCCTGAAGTAAACCAAATCCGTTTTTGTTTTTTTGTTTTTTTTGCCTCTATGCGACTTGTATCTGATCTTTTAATGACAGTCTGAACGACACAGATCAGATTTCTTCATATGCGACCCACCCACTTGGATATGTGGTCCTAAAACCGATACATATCCGATCTTTTGACATGCGACTTCAGTCTGAACGGCCAGGTCGCGTTCATCCGACCTACACGTCATCAACAAGCAACAAACGTCACTATTCTGCACTGAAGTAGGCGGAAACTTAAAGATCCCATGACATGGTACTTCTTGATGCTTTTATATGGCGCCTTAATGGTTCCCTAATACTGTAAATGAATCCTTCTTCAAAATCAAGCCTCAGTGCACGATATACCCTCATGAAGACAGTCAGAGTCATGAATATGTCACTAAAACACTTTATTTTGGGCGTTGTTGCTTGAATGCAAATGAGGAGGACAGAAACAGGCCAGTGCAGCGGGTGGGTTGTGGCCAAATACGCCGCTGTTTCCTGGATTAGCGGTGCGCTGGCCCCACTTCTGTGTTTTAAGCGCAGAGGAAGATAGATGCTTCCCATAAAAAAAAACAACATTTCCACAGAAAATTAAATTAAACCACTGCTGTTTCAGAGGTTCGGAAGCTCGGATAAAGGACATCCGAGCCTGGAAACACTCTCACGTGTCTCCAAGCAAAAGAAAAAAACGCATCTCGCATTGCGTAGCTCGTTCGCGGTCCAAACTCTCTGGGCGTGATTTCCAGAGACACTGGGTAGACATCCAGACGGGGGGTGGAAACCTTTCCGCGAGTGTGACGTCAGAAAGTTCCCTTGTCCAGAATCGCCCGTTTGGGCTGTCTTTTTTTCAAACGCGGAAAAGGATCGCAAATGCTCAGTTTACACATTTAGCAACTTTCTGCCATGAGGGGGGGCCCTAAACAGGGTAGGGGAGCTCACATTAACGTTCAAAAACCTCAGAAAGTGAAAATTTCATGCCATGGGACCTTTAACAGAATTGGACCATATTTTGGGAGACAAGCCCAATGTTGAGCTGATTAGTATTGCCTTACTAAAGAGGAACCCTGCCCGAGAAGATCCCAGCCCAGCTAGCCACTGCCCCACAAAACACCAAGGCCAAAAACCTTCTTCTCAATCTCTTCCTTAAAACAAATAAGCTGTACATGTTCTGGCTCTGGTACGACAGCAACTTTAAAATCTCCAGGCGCTCAATGCTAGTGTCCATGTTTAGGCGACTTCCGTAAACATTGAGCACGCTCGCTGTATGTGATGTCGTCGGGACACTTTTTGGGCGTTTAAAGTTCACACTGGAGATCAAATACAAGTCGCATTTAACTGGAAATATGAATGACCTCGCAAAAAAATCGTAATTCACAAAAAAATCTGAATTGAGCTTTAAGACCTGCAGTCTGAACGTAGCCCAAGACACTTTTGTGAGGCGACTGTGGCTCAGTGGTCGGAATCCACCAACCTGAAGAACCGTGGTTCAAATCCAGCTCGGGCCTGTGCATGCTGTTGTGTCCTTAGGCATGACACTTCACTCACCTCGCCTCGCCTCGTATGAATGGGATGAGCGCGAGTGAGTGGTCGGACGGGCTGATGACACAGATTTGCAGACTCGGTTCTGTAGGTCTATAATTAATAATTCATTGAAATTTGATAAAGATTGAGTCAGTCATAGGAAGGAATTAATTAAAAAAGTTGCAATTGTCTCCAGTCTTTAAGAAATGAATATTAATCATGTTTAAATATTGTGGAAATTTGAGCGCTTAATATAATGCTGAGCTCTATTACCACTGTTTGGAGTGAATTAATAATGCATTTTAATAATAAATCAATGGCTTTATTATATACAGCTCTGGGGAAAAAAATAAGAGACCACTGCAAAATGATCAGTTTTTCTGATTTTACTACTTATAGGTATGTGTTTGGGCAAATTTCCCCCAAATTCCAAATAAAAAATATTTTCATTTAGAGCATATTTGCAGAAAATGACAAATGGTCAAAATAACAAAAAAGATACATGTTTTCAGACCTCAAACAATGCAAAGAAACAAGATCAAATTCATTTTAAAACAACATAATGCTAATGTTTACATTTAAGAAGAAATCAATATTCGGTGCAATAACCCTTATTTTTAATCACAGCAACAATGTAAACAACAAAAAAGTAAAACACACAATGCAGAAGCCATTTTGAATAAATGTGTTTTGAGCCTAGATTTAAAAAGGTTAAAATCAGTGATGTTGCGTAGCTCAAAAGGCGGATTGTTCCACAGTAGGGCTGAACGATTTTAAGAAAAAAATTGAATTGCGATTTTTTTTTGTGGCAGATATTGCGATTTCGATTTCATCCACGATTTCTTTCAAATTAAGTTTCAGTGCACATGAACATTTGGAAACATCACAGAAACTTACATCATACCATTCAAACACTAAATTCCAGTAACTGTAATGCAAGAATGAAAACTAAAGTCAATAATTTATTTCAAATGTAGTCCTGTTTATTAAAAAGAAACATGCTGTACACAGGCTACACTGAGCGGTTGAGTAACTGCCGTTATTACACCTGAAGAACTAAAAGAGCATCTGTGTCTTAAGTAGAGCAAAAAAAAGTATTTTAAAGTGGTGCAAGGTCAGTCTTTTATGGCTCAATTGAGCTTGATTTTTGTATTTTACAACAAACGTATAAAATACAACGCAACTTAAACTTAACTTAAATATAGCAATGCTAATCGCTAATCACTTGGGTTGAGGGCTCTTGGAGCGGAGCGGCTAACACCGGCCTCACGAACCTGTCCACACACAGCTCGCCGCTTCTGATTGGTGGGTTTAGCGGCGTGGCGGGGAGTCAGGCCAGGCGGAATACATGTGTGAAATTGTTGACTAAAACAAAACCTGGGTCAGTTAGCTGCAAAAAACTTTAACTATCTTTAATGATTTTAAGCAACTTAAACAATCCCAAAATCGTGTTGTCTGAGATTGTGATTTTCAATCTAAAACGATCGTTCAGCCCTATTCCACAGTCTTGGACCAACCACAGAGACCACAGCTCGATCACCCCAGTGTTTGAGCCTGGCTCGGGGGACTTCCAAAAGAAGTTGGTTATTTGACCTTAAAGTGCGACTTGATTTTCGGACAGATAAATGTTCGGTCAAATAACAAGTTTCTAATCCATTAAGAGCTTTAAAAACAAAAAGTAAAATTTTAAAAATCAATTCTAAAAGAAACTGGAAGCCATTGAAGTGTGGTGGTCTCATTTTTTCCAGAGCTGTATTTCTGAAAAAAAAAAAAAAAGTTTGCACTTGTGGTCCCTGAAGTGAGCGGAGTCCTTCGACGTGAGCCCGCCCATATCGTGTTCTGCGGGCGAAATGTCCGTACCTCCTGTAGGCCTCTTTTAAGTGCGTGGCTTGACTGTGTTCTCCCCTGTCCCAAACGCTGCGCTCACAGAACTGCTCGCTCCTCCACGAGATCCTGCGCACGCTGGTGAGTACTGAGCATGCTCCATCCGTCATGTGGACGAGAGGCGGGGCTTGTGCGCAGGGGCCCGATCACGCCCTCACATTTGGCCCTGAGCGCTCTCTCTCTCTCTGAAGTGGCTTTACAGGCTGTTCTTAAAGGTTCTATATTCTGTGAAATCCACTTTTGGAACCTTAAGCAGCAAAATGATGTTCCCTCATCTAAAACACTTCCTGTATTACTTGGTTCCACCTTGTGATGTCATCCAGGAAGCGTCCTTCCGTTCTCTGGACTGATTTGGATTATTTCAGTGCTCAAATTGACTTCACTCCTCCGTGCACCAGCAAGTAGACAAATTCTAACACTGCCGCCTTCATGTATGTTATTGTTTTGCCTGGAATGTTTCACAATAAAGCATTAAAATGAAAGTATAAGATTTCATCAATTCCGCAGATACGAGGTAGACATTAGAAAGCAGAATGAGTCTCACATGAGTCTGAGTCATTTGGGTTGCCAGTTTCAACGCTGAAATCCAGTTGATTTAAACCTAAAATACCTCTCTCTGATCTGAACGGTCACTACCTAAACCCGAGCTCCTGCAGCCAGTCATGAACCAGTGCTAGAGAAAAAATATCAGATTTTAGTGTTCATCTCTAAGATCGCGGATACAAGCGGCCGAAATGAGTTTCCTCCAGAGTGACTGGGCGCTCAAGTGGAGGAGTTCAAGTATCTCGGGGTCTTGTTCATGAGTGAGGGGAGGATGGAGCGTGAGATTGTCAGGCGGATCGGTGCAGTGTCGGCAGTGATGCGGTCGCTGTACCGGACCGTTGTGGTGAAGAGGGAGCTGAGCCAAAAGGCAAAGCTCTCGATTTACCGTCGATCTACGTTCCTCCCCTCACCTATGGTCATGAGCTCTGGGTAATGACCGAAAGGACGAGATCGTCAAAATGAGTTTCCTCCGCAGAGTGGCTGGGCGCTCCCTTAGAGATAGGGTGAGGAGCTCAGTTACACGGGAGGAGCTCGGAGTAGAGCTGCTGCTCCTCTACGTCGAGAGGAGCAGCTGAGGTGGCTCGGGCATCTGTTCCGGATGCCTCTTGGACTCCTCCCTCGGGAGGTGTTCCGAGCATGTTCCACCGGGAGGAGGCCCCGGGGAAGGACACGCTGGAGGGACTATGTCTCTCGGCTGGCCTGGGAACCCCTTGGGGTCCCCTCGGAGGAGCTGGAGGAAGTGTCCGGGGTGAAGGAAGTCTGGGAGTCCCTGCTTAGACTGTTGCCCCCGTGACCCGGCCCCAGATATGTAGAAGAAAATGGATGGATATTTTCATCTCCCACTCCAAGTTGAGATGTATCATAATAAAATCTAAACTATATAAAGACAAATTGCGATTATGATTTTATTTTCAGTTCAATTTCTCTTTATTGTCACATGTGCATAGATATACAAGAATATATAGCCCAGATGAAATAGCTGTCCTCTCCCACCTCAGTGCGAACGTTCAAGTAAAAACATTCAAGTAAAAAAACGAAATGTAAAGACATACTGGACTAGACAAAAAACAATAGACAAGGCAAAAAATGTGCAAACACAAAAACGTAGACAAAAAACAACAACACAATAGACAAAACGGAGATTACATATGAAAAGTGAGGTAGTGCCAAAATATATGAAGTAAACGAATATGTGAAGTAAACGTACATGAACATGAACAACATGAAGTTCTATATCCACACTGACAAAGGCGGTGCCACAAAGTCAAGGTACAAGTCGGATCTATAGAAGCCAGCTCGCTTACAGTCAGGATAAGTATTACACAAAATTTAGAGCAAGAAAAATACATTTTAATGTATGCAAGGTAGACACATTATCATAGTATGGGAACATTCCAGACAAAACGATAACCTCTCCATGGAGCTGATCAGGTGGTGGATCCTTCACCAGAGAAATTCCACTGTACGCCTTTAAAGCCACTTGAGAGAGACCCCCTACAGTGCCACATGTCGGGATTCTCCTGGGTCAAGTTGGGTCACATCTCATGGGCAGGGTTGGTTCCACAGTGTTCGCCGACGTTTTCTTTGAGAGGTGCATTGTGGAACAAACCCTGGATCAGAGGCTGCAGTCCATTCATGATCATGTCCGATTACGATACATCTGCATTGTTCAAACTGCGGTCTACATACAGAGGTCTGTTTTCACCATACTCCACTGAGAAAACCCTCTGTTCCTACATGCTCCTCAGCAGAGAGCCTCCCCCCAGCTCCTCGTCCGGATCCGCACCTGGTCCAGACCCTGTCCAAACCAGGTTGAACTGAGCCGGTGCTTCTGCTCGAGGTGGAGATGGTTCTGGTGGGTGTGTGATGGAGATGGTATTGTGGGGGAGAGGTTTCTACAGAGCTGATTCTGGACCAGATGGCTGTGTGATGGTGATTATTGTGGTGATGGAGATGATTGTGTGGGGGACATGGTTCTATTGATGATGGGTCTGATGGAGATGGTTCTGGACCAGATGGTGATTGTTCTGGTGGTGGAGAAGATTGTGGTGGAGTTTGTTGTGTGATGGGTTTTTTTTTTTTTTTTTGGTGGACATGATACTTGGGGAGATGTTTAAGTTTATTTATTTGACCTTTTAGATAATGCTCCTCTTGTTCTCTTCTGGAACATTAGGAATAATTTGAACACTTGGATAGTTGACCATGTTCTCCTTCAGTCCCTTTTCACTTTTACCGCAAACTGGCCTTCCTGTTAGAGTGGACACAGGATGAGACACAGGGAGCGGTCAGGGCTGTTTGAACAGTATCGTCAAACGGCTCAATCTCTTTATTTTATTAAATAAAATAAAGAGATTGATGTTTATACTCTCTGCAGTTAGAGCTAGAGTCCAGCAGAGGGAGCTGTCTACACAGATACAGAGCTTCTCTTAACGTTGAAAATAAATCAGTAAAAAAGAACCAACATTTTTAAGGCGCTCAAAAGCACTTAATCTTTCACAGTGGGAAAAAAAACAGAAAATGAATACCCAAGAAGAATACTGTGTCAGAATATTATGAGTAGAAGTAAAAAGTACGTGATAAAAGTACATTTTTTAGGGATGGGTATTGTTTAAATGTATCAGCACAGTAAAAGTTAAAGGAGAATTAATGTTTTTTACAATCTGAGCCTTATTTCGGTAATAAAACAAGTTGTTTTACTCACCCATAGCACTTTGGTGTCATTTGGAGCATTTCCAGGGTTGTTTTAGATTTGCGATCTCCGTAATGTGAGTTCTCGGGGCACATGTTTGCGGTCTCCAAATAACACAAACTTTAGCACTTTTCAAATCATAGAAGCTCAATGTCTTAGTCTACACTTTCGTTTGAGTCAAAAGTGGCCTGTAATCCAAGATTATTCCATAATTTACAGCTTTGTGTTTCATGTTTGGGTCCCGAGAGCTGAGAGCGAAATAACCTGTGACTCCGCACATGCGCACTAGCATCCAAGATTCACTAGAATCTTTCTTTAAAGGAAAAGTAACGTTATTTTACAATCTGAGCCTTCTTTCGGTAATAAAACAAGTCGTTTGACTCACCCATAGCACGTTCGTGTCATTTGGAGCTGTTTGGTGAAAGTTATGTTGTAGCGTATCCGTTAACATGAGTATTCGGGGCATTACTTTGCGGTCTCCAAATAACACAAACTTTAGCACTTTTCAAATCATAGAAGCCCGATGTCTTAATGTAAGATTTCGTTTGAAGCAAAAGTGGCCTGTAATCCGAGATTTAGCCATAGTTTCGAGTAGATGAGGACGCCAGTGCGCATGCGCGGACTGTGCTATCAGCTCCCGGGACCCAAACATGAAACGCAAAGCTGAAAACTATGGATAAATCTCGGATTACAGGCCACTTTTGCTTCAAACGAAATCTTATATTAAGATATCAGGCTTCTATGATTTGAAAAGTGCTAAAGTTTGTGTTATTTGGAGACTGCAAAGTAATGCCCCGAATACTCATGTTAACGGATACGCTACAACATAACTTTCACCAAACAGCTCCAAATGACACCAACGTGCTATGGGTGAGTCAAACGACTTGTTTTATTACCGAAAGAAGGCTCAGATTGTAAAATAACGTTACTTTTCCTTTAAATAAATGTTATAGAAAGGGATTTATGAACATCAAATGAACATAAAATATAAATATAAAAAATATGTAAACTATATTCTAGATGATGGAAATGGTACTGAAGAAAAACTACAGTTCATGTATAGAAAACGTCCTTATATTTGTATTTAAGATGATTTATATGGAACATCAACAGAAAGATATATTTTTAATGTATATTTTTATGTAAAAAATTAAATACATGATTCACAAGTTTAATCTGTCTTTACATAAATGCATTGTTTCCTAGCATGTTTTTTTTTTTCTGCATAAATGGTAGTTTTTTCATGAACTCCCCCTGCTGGTGTGGTCTTGTGAGCGCAGTTTGGGTCAGAAACACAGAGGTACAGAATAGTTTTGACACCGTTCCCATTTTAGTCAACTAACATCACCAGAACACGTCTTTAGCCCAAGAATTTGAGTTGACTACAGCCCTAGTATAAGTGGAACGTATTTGCAGGGCGGCATTGGCGATAGTGATCACTGTTTCAACCTCACAGCAAGAGGGTCCTTGGTTCAATTCCCAGACAGGATGGGTAATTTCTGTGTGGGATTTGCATATTCTCGCCATGTCTGTGTAGGTTTCTTCTTAATGCTCTGGCTTCCCAATAATAATAATAATAATAATAATGAAATGTGATAAAACTAAAAATGAAATTCCAAATCTTGAATGCCAGCCAAGAGATTTACAGGCACATTTTGGCACAATTCTGGGTTATTGATATTAAATCTGTATAAATTATAATAAAATAAACTTCTACTTAGGTTCCAAGACGGACTGTAATATGAGTGTGTATTTGCGTGATAGGTTTGCCATGTTTTATGATCTTAGACTAGGGCAGATTTTATTGATCCACAAGGGAAATTGTTTGGGTACTGTCAAGTCTTTAATTAAGGAATGCAGGTTCACTTGAAAAAGCCGGAAACAAACACAAGACTCAACTCAGCGTTAACACTTTTTTATTGAATTTTTTCAGCTTCTTCTTTAGCAGTAGTAGTAGTTGTAGAAGTAGTAGTGGCAGTAGCAGTTGCAGTAGTAGAGCTAGGGGCATTAGTGGCAAGTGTAGGTCAAAAACGTTCACAGTAAACAATCTATTTTAATTATAATATTTATTCATATGCATTTTACATGAATTTAATTACGGCAATATAAAATAAATATATAAAACCAATTTAAATGGCATTTTAACAATTAATATTTTAACCTTCAATGTGACTTATTTTTCTACAATTTTAAATGACTAGATATGATCCAAATTTAACATTATGTTATATAATTTAATGAATTAACAAATTATTTTTAATTGCTAAATGTGACACTTTTTAAGTGATTGATTGAAGTTAAAGGAGCAATCAATCAGTCTTTGGTGTTGTATATAGTCCTTTGCAACACCAATGGTGACCAAAGTGCTTTCCAATTAAAAACAGAAAATACAACAATACAAAAGACGGAACATTATACAGAATACAACAATGTAAACAAACAGTAAAAAACACAATGCAGAAAAATTACGTGCCACTAGGGCTGGGTATCGATCAAAATTTTCCGATGCCGATACCAATATTGATACCTTCATTTCGATACCGATTCCTGACCAGTACCTTTTTCGGTTCCTATTTTATATTAATTCTAGGAAAAAAAAATAATTTCGTTACACATTCTATTCCACATACTGGAGTTTATTTTCCGTTATTCAAGTTATTTCCAAAGTTTTTTTAACCTGTTTTTCTGACTGGAGTCACATTCTCTTACTGGTTTTGTAGTGGTATTTACCAGCCTCTGCACATTTACCAAATGGATGTTGTGACAACCAAATTCAACCACATGTCACGGTAGACCTGCTCTGTGCTGTAGACGTGCTCTGTGCTGTAGACGTGCTCTGTGCGGACGCTGTAACATAAATTTAGATTAGTTTTTGCTTTGCATTTCGTCTTGCTCTTCTAATCAGAGCGAAAAGGCGAGGAGTGGCGTGAACACGTGTTCCAGACGAGCGCACAGGCTGCCTTGCGAAAAACACGGTAAAAGTTTATTGCTAAAGGCAGTGGCCGTAATGAAATATGATCACGGTAATACGGGACAAAGTGCGTCCCTTTTCAGCTCAGTTTCTGAATACGGGACAATTCCGTTTTTCAAGGGACGATTGGCAACCCTACACAGAAGCGCTGTGACCAGTGGCTAGAGTTTCATTGAATTGCTTAACAAAATTTCAGCGTGAGAAATACCATGTGTGGCGTGTGAGCGTGTGACTCCACAGCCAAGCTAATTGATTAGCTAACTTATTAGCCCCCTACAAGTTGGGCGAATCTCGCCTTGCCTGTGAACGAGGGGCGTGGCCACGTTGTGTTTTTCATACACACGGACGTTTTAGCCAATCTCAGGTGGCATTATCAGGCCATAAGCACGCAGGCACATATCTGAGCCACACGTGATTAACCTCTGGGTATCGTGGAACCGAAAGACGAGGAATATTTTGATACCCAGAAGAACCTAAGCATTTCGGTCGGTGCCATGGAGGAACCGAATTTCGATGCCCAGCCCTACGTGCCACAAACCACTAAGTATTAAAAGCCATTTTGAATAAACATGTTTTGAGCCTAGATTTTAAAAAGGTTATAATCAGTCATGTTGCGAAGCTCAAAGGGCAGATTGTTCCACAGTCTGGGACCACTGTTTGAGCCTCGCTCGGGAGACTTCCAAAAGAAGTTGGTTATTTGACCTTAAAGAGCAACTTGATTTTCAGACAGATAAAAGCTCGGTCAAATAACAAGGTGCTAAACTATTAAGAGCTTTAAAAAATTTTTAAATCAATTCTAAAAGAAACTGGAAGCCAATGAAGTGTAAAAAGGACTGGGGTGATGTGCTGACGTCGAGGTGCTGAAGGCGACTGAGAGCAGTTTGGGAGACACCGACATAAAGTGCGTTGCAATAATCTTTTCTAGAACTGATAAAAGCATGAATGGTCCTTTCAAGGTCGGTGCGATTTTAAAAAAAGGTTTTACTTTAGATAAAAGGCGTAACTGATAAAAAACTGGCTCTCACAACACTGTCAATCTGCTTATCAAATTTGAAGTTGTTGTCAAGTGACCGCAAGGTTCGTGACGGTCAGTTTTAACTTCGATGACAACCAAATCAGAATCGGACGATGCAGAATCACCAAATAAAATGTATTCTGTTTTGCTTTCATTTAAATGTAGAAGACTTTGTCCTAACCACAACTTTAAGTCGTTGATGCAATCACTTAATGACTGAAGAGCACCATTTTTATCTGGAAACACAGGACTTGGTTACACGAATACATTTTACAACAAATTGGAATATATTTAACCAATCAATTGCCAAATGGAGCAAACTATTAAACTATCAATTTCATCCTTTAACACTTTCACAACTTAAGTTCAGAAAATAGTCATTTAATGTGTCAACCCAAATTTAGTAGCTCATAACTCATCACAATATAATATCCAACAGAGGGTAACAAAGAGTAGATGGAATAGCAGAAAAGAGCAATAGACCAGTGTCAAATGAGACGTAATTATATATATATTTTTTAAAAATGTATAAATCAGAATAAAATAGAGAAATAAAATGATCTGAGCGGTTATGTAAATTCCCAGAGCATCTTCTCTTCAGCGTCAGAGTGTTGTGGAGAGCATCTCGCGTGCATGACCAAGCCCCCTCTCCTCCTCCTCCTCCTCCTCCCCCACGCCCCCCTCGCTGTCATCCCCGGGGGCTTCGCTATCACCCCCCACCCACCCCTGTCCATGCTCCCACCCACCCGCACGCCACCGCACGTAGCCGCTCGCTTAACCACACCAGGGACTCCGCTCTGAGCAAACCGGAAGCCCTTTAACAAGAGGCGGAGCGGCGAAAGAGTGGGGGGGCGAGTCTATAAATAACCATCCAGGAGTGGAGAAGGAGGAGGAGGGCTGTAGAAATTCCAGCGGAGCAGCCGAAAAGCGCGAGTGACCAGCGGGATACCGGGGGATGCTTTAATGCCGGGTCGGAGAGCTACCGGGAATGAGGGCGGATGGTGAGAGGAGCCAGAGGAGGCGGCAGAGAGGGGGCGGGTGCGGGGGAGGGGGCCAGCGGCAGCGGTGGTGGTGGTGGGGGAGGCGGGAGGAGGCGCTCATCCAGAAGCGGCCTGAACCCCAAAAAGAGCCCCCAGGAGCAGCTAGCAGCCGCCGCGAGACCGCTAACATGCATGTGCCCCATGCTGTGTCACTGCAAAGTGGCCTGCACCAACAGCACCATCTCCCTCATGTTCGGATGTAAGGTGGGTGTGGGTGTGGGTGTGGGTGTGGGTGAGGAGGGTCAGGTGGGTGCCTCTCTGGAGGAGTGGTTCTTACTAGTTTTTGGTCTAGTTTTTGGTTCAGTTTCGTGTTGTTGTGCACAGAGTAGTGTGTGGGTGCCTCTGAAAGCTCATTCAAAACTTTTAACTCTTGAATTGCTGCTTGGATTCTAACAATCAAGTCACACAGAGGTTGGTTTAGCACTGATATTGTCATGGTCTGGTTTAACGTGTGGTTTGGTACATGTTCTTGAAGTAACGTCATTGCAAAGAGCGAACACCGACCATGCGCCCATTGGTTTTTTGGATATTGGTCTACAGATGAGCTTTAGTTGCTTGAGTTATTAGCATAGGTTGATGGTAGTTGGAAGGCTAAATCAATTATCTTTTTAAGTCAAGGTGTTAGTCAAATCACAAATTTATTTAGTTTTAGTTGCGCATCAACCTACCTTACTATGTTTTTCGAAATAAACGGGTCATAGGGTGTTTTCACACCTGCCTTGTTTGGTTTGTTTAAAGCGAACCAGAGTTCTTTTGCTCCTTTGATTCGGACCTTTTGGGCTGGTGTGAATAAAAAACAAAAATCTTGATCGGGAGCAAACAAGCGAACCGAGACCGCTTAAAAAGCTCGGCTTTGGCACAGTACCATTCGAACCCTGGTGTAGTTTGTTGAGGTGAGAATGCAGACTGGACTCGATCCGACACAGTTGGCTTTTTGTACTTAACGAGCTCCCGTCGTATGTTGAGCATTATGGGAAACCGAGGCTTAAGAAACGAAATAAACCGAGGCTTATTTAGGGGTGTCATGACAATGCATCGCGATACTAACTTTCACAATATACTGCATCGATTTTTCATGCCAAAAATCGATTATTATTAATTAATAATTCATTCATTCATTAATTATTAATACATAAATAAATTTAGTTTATTGTTTTTTTTTAATAAATGCTATGCACTTTTTGGTTTGTGAAAGGGTATTGTTTGTTATGATGGTAGCTACCTCCAAAATGGCAAATGTTTGAACATCATTTTTTGTTTTAGAAAAAATCCTATGCACTTTTTTTGTTATTGGTTTGGTTTATTAGGGACCGAGCCCGAAGGGGCACGAGGTCCCTATTGTTCTCGCTCTGTTTCTCTATTATTATTATTATTTTTTTTGTTCTTGTTCACACGCTTTTGGGCAATTTGGAGCATGTTCCCATGCTTCAAAACGAACGTGAATTTGCAGGGGCATCAGGTAGGGCGGCAGCTACGCCTCCAAAAAGACCCGTCCCCTGGTGACCCCCAGGAGCTCGATAGCGCCCCCTAGCGCATTGTCTTTCGGGGCTGGCATACCGTTTAAGATAGGCGCACGAAATTCGGTAGGGACGTGTATCTCAATAAGACGAACAAACGCCTCACTGCAATGTCATGGCCACGCCCAACAGGAAGTGAGATAATTGGCCTTTTGTGAAATTTGACATACAATGGAATTTGAAACACTTCTCCTCCACCGTACCTCAGATGGGCTTAAATTTTGGTGAACATAATCTTAAGATGTTGTAGATCTTAAATTGCGAAGGATTTTCAAATAGGCGGTAATATGACGATACAGCGGATCAATAAATTTAGGTATTTATTGAATGGGATTTATGAGTATGGATGGGAGTTATTTATTGAATTTGGAGTTCCGTTTAAGATAGGCGCACGAAATTTGGTAGGGACGTGTATCTCAATAAGACGAACAAACGCCTCACTGCAATGTTATGGCCACGCCCAACAGGAAGTGAGATAATTGGCCTTTTGTGTGATTTTTTAAAATTGGACATACAATGGAATTTGAAACACTTCTCCTACACCGTACCTCAGATGGGCTTAAATTTTGGTGAACATAATCTTAAGATGTTGTAGATCTTAAATTGCGAAGGATTTTTAAATAGGCGGTAATATGACGATACGGCGGATCGATAAAATTAGGTATTTATTGAATCAGAGTTATGAGTTATGAATAGGAGGTATTTATTGAATTTGGAGTTCTTCCTCAGACTAAAACTTCACAGGGTAAAGTACATGAGGACTACCAAGATTTTCATGCCAAATAACTGGCAGTCTGACATAGCGCCCCCATATGACAGGCCAGTGAACTGTCAGAAAATGTACAGCAAATGAGCACTTTAACACAAAGAGGATCGTGGGTGGCATACGATTTCAGCCAGACACACGAAATTTGGTATGGGTGTGTATCTCACTAAGATGAACAAAATTGTAATTACAATGTCATGGCCACGCCCAACAGGAAGTGAGATAAGAAGACTTGTATTGCGATTTTCTGTGATATGACATAAAATGGATTTTAAAACACTCCTCCTACACCGTACATCAGATGGGTGTAAATTTTGGTGTACATAAGCTCAAGACATTGGAGATGTTAAATTGCGAAGGGATTTTTGATATGTTGTAAGATGACAAAATGGCGGCCTGATGAATTTTGCTACCATTTGAAAGTGCCAAATTCAATAGGAGGTGTGTCACCACTTCATTTTGAAACACTTCTCCTACAACGTACCTCAGATGGGGTTAAATTTTGGTGAACATAATCTTAAGACGTTGGAGATGTTAAATTGCGAAGGATTTTCAAATAGGCGGTAATATGACGATACGGCGGATCGATAAACTTAGGTATTTATTGAATGGGAGTTATGACTTATGAATGGGAGGTTTTTATTGAATTTGGAGTTCTTCCTCAGACTAAAACTTCACAGGGTAATGTAGATGAGGACTACCAAGATTTTCATGCCAAATAACTGGCAGTCTGACATAGCGCCCCCATATGACAGGCCAGTGAACTGTCAGAAAATGTACAGCAAATGAGCACTTTAACACAAAGAGGATCGTGGGTGGCATATGATTTCAGCCAGACACACGAAAGATGGTATGGGTGTGTATCTCACTAAAATGAACAAAATTGTCATTACAATGTCATGGCCACGCCCAACAGGAAGTGAGATAAGAAGACTTGTATTGCGATTTTGTGTGATATGACATAAAATGGATTTTAAAACACTCCTCCTACACCGTACATCAGATGGGCGTAAATTTTAGTGTACATGAGCTCAAGACATTGGAGATGTTAAATTGCGAAGGGATTTTTGATATCTTGTAAGATGACAAAATGGCGGCCTGATGAATTTTGCTACCATTTGAAAGTGCCAAATGCAATAGGAGGTGTGTCACCACTTCATTTAGCAGACACTTCTCCTACACCGTACCTCAGATGGGCTTAAATTTTGGTGAACATAATCTTAAGACGTTGGAGATGTTAAATTGCGAAGGATTTTCAAATAGACGGTAATATGACGATACGGCGGATCGATAAAGTTAGGTATTTATTGAATGGGAGTTATGAATGGGAGGTTTTTATTGAATTTGGAGTTCTTCCTCAGACTAAAACTTCACAGGGTAATGTAGATGAGGACTACCAAGATTTTCATGCCAAATAACTGGCAGTCTGACATAGCGCCCCCATATGACAGGCCAGTGAACTGTCAGAAATCTACCGCTAGCTGAGCCCCTAACAGGAAAAATTGTCCGATATGGCTTACCATTTTTGCCAGGCACACGAAATTCAGTATGGGTGTGCGTCTCAGTAAGACGAACAAACGCAGGTGCGAGGTCCCGACCAACGCCGCTTGCGGCTTTAATTTGTTTTTGTTATTCAATAAATTCAGTTATGAATTGAGTTGCTCAGAGTTATGTATCAATTGAAGACACTACCCAGATACACAGCCACTGATATTTAAGTTAGCCTCTTTTTTTAGGTACATTTTCACTGAAGTATGTCGAATATATTGCAATGCATCGCAGTAATTCAAGTATCGTGATGCATCGTGATAGTATCGCATCGTGGCATATGAATCGTGATTCGAATTGAATCGTGACTTCTTTGCCAATACCCACCCCTAGGCTTACTTACGTTTTGTGTGAAGAGCAAGAGTCAGAACTTGATGCGCACATGAGCGCTGTCCTCCGTAGCCGTCTTGCCCTGTGTCTTTGTTGTTTGGAAATTGATTGTAAAATAGTGTAAACCTCACGATGCTGCTCAAACATTTGTGCGAACTGTAAAAACTGAGCAAACCATATCGCTATGACGACATTGAAAACAGCAACGCCATGATTCTCCTCCTTCACGTGTTTGGACACGGCGTTTTGACACGGCTCATTTCTGTCCAATGGCTGAACGACCTCAGCACATGTGGTTTTGTTTATAGATGTTGGTCCACTTACAAAAAAGTACAGTGTGAAAGTGAACTGCACCAAAATAAAAAATAAAAAAAAATTAAATTTGGTCCGGCCCCAAAGCAAGTGAACTATCGGACTTTCCTAGTGTGAATACGCCCATAGACGCTTGTTTGGCAGTGATTTGTGGCCCGGTTATTTTGAATGGAAAGTACACTTCTGCTGACTTTATCCATGTGATTTTGCACTCACTTTGTGTGAAAAGACTTCTCAATAGTGCCCATATTGAACATACTAAACACTTGTTTTAAGACTTGTTTATGAGATGTTCTATTTTTTTCACCATCATAATACCTGTCCATTCTAGTTATTTGTCATGTGCAAATAGGGATTATTCTTGACCCTGGCTGGCAGATTGTCTTATTGGTGATTTTTCACTAGTATTTGTTTTCACTTCACTTAAAGATCCCATGACATGCTTTTATATGGCTCCTTAAAGGCAAAGTAACGTTATTTTACAATCTGAGCCTTCTTTCGGTAATAAAACAAGTAGTTTTACTCACCCATAGCATTTTTCTGTCAATTGGAGCAGTATCGCAGAACTTATGTTGAGCCGTTCTGTTCTACTAATGATCCCGTATCTTTTAACATGGTGCTGTATCATTTGCTCGGGGCATTACTTTGCGGTCTCCAAATAACACAAACTTTAGCACTTTTCAAATCATAGAAGCCCGATGTCTTAATGAAAAATTTCGTTTGAAGCAAAAGTGGCCTGTAATCCGAGGTTTAGCCATAGTTTCGAGTAGATGAGGACGCCAGTGCGCATGTGCGGACTGCCCGGGGAACCAAATAGGAAATGCAAAGCTGAAAACTATGGATAAATCTCGGATTACAGGCCACTTTTGCTTCAAACGAAATTTTTCATTAAGACATCGGGCTTCTATGATTTGAAAAGTGCTAAAGTTTGTGTTATTTGGAGACCGCAAAGTAATGCCCCGAATACAAATGCTAACAAATGCTAACAGAAACGCCACAACATAACTTTCTTCAAACAGCTCCAAATGACACGAACGTGATATGGGTGAGTCAAACGACTTGTTTTATTACCGAAAGAAGGCTCAGATTGTAAAATAACGTTACTTTGCCTTTAATGGTTCCCTAATACTGTAAATGAATCCTTCAAAATCAACACTCAGTGCATGAGAAACAGAGATAAGATGAGAGAGTATTTTTTCTCTCTCTGAACAGGCTATTCTGGGCGTTGTTGCTTGAATGCAAATGAGGAGAAAAGAGCTGGCCTATAGTAGAGGGTGGGGGCGTGGCCAAACTCTGCGCTCTCCGCTCTGAGCTCTCAGCTGATCCATTTCCGTGTTTTTGCACGTGGGGAGAGATGGGAAGCGTTCCATTGAAAAATAAACACATTTCCACATAAAATAAAATTAAACCACTGCTGTTCAAAGGTCCAGAGGCTCAGATAAAGGACTTCCGAGCCTAGAAACACTTGGACGTGCCTCCAGGCAAATAAAAAAACGCATTTCGCATTGTCTAGCGCATTCGCAGTCCAAACTCTCTGGGCGTGATTTACAGAGACGCTGAGTACAGACAGACGGGGGTGGAACTGCATTTGCATTTCTTTTTTCGATCTGACGTCGATAAGGTGCCTTGTTCAAAATCGCCCATTTGAGCTCCAATTTTTTCTAACGCAGAAAAGGATCGCAAATGCTCAGTTTAGACATTTCGCAACTTTTAACCATGGGGGGGCCTAAACAGGGTAGGGGAGCTCACATTAACGTTCAAAAACCTCAGAAAGTGAAAATTTCATGCCATGGGACCTTTAAGCTAAGTCAATGAGCCACTGCAAGTACAAGTGTGTTATTAAGCACGATCACAAAACCAAATTTGATCACTTTATTTCAGTAATGAAATGGATCCGCACATTCAAACATAATTTTGTAACATATACATAATTTCAGAAACAACACAAACATAATTTCATGCGTTCATGTAAGAAAATACCTGAGTAACTTGACCTGTGTAATCTGAAATAAGACAATATAAGAGCAGATTATACTTGAGCAGTCATTTTTGTGACATGCACGTGTTAACATCAGTTTCAATAGTTCTGTTCTTTAGTATAAACTCCAATATTGACAAAAATGCTTTAACAAATATGACTTTGTGTTATACTATCATAAACATAGAAGTAACTAAATCTGTCCAGCTGTGATGGGTGGAGGCAGTAAGTGTTGTTTTTACTCCAGTGATATTATTGCATTGCTATAGATCCATCTTCTTGACAGACCAGAAAAGCATCTTCAGTGGGTTTTGTACCATGTTCCTGTAAATTCATAATAAATTCAAAATATTCAACAACATGACAGCATTGGTATTATGAGTAATAAGCAATGATCTTATTGTTATCCTGGAGTCTGGTGTCGTAGTGAAGATGTATGTGTCCATGTGAGTAAAAGATGGGATCTAAAATGGATTATTATTTTAATATACAGGGGGTCCTCGGGTTACGACGGTCTCGGGTTACGACGTTTCGTGGTTACGAACGCGCCCCCATTAAAAAAAATATGTATATATTACGCGTCATTCCGTCTTACGCGGTTTAGCGTGGTAAGAGATGTAAACAAACGCGAACGGCGCGCGGCGCACGGCGGAAGAATACGCTCTGTTGTGGTTGTAGGGAGAAGAAGACGGCCTCATGTGCGTGCCCAATGTGGGCGGAAGTACCTGATGTGGGCTCTGATCTGCTCCTATGAAAGCGGCAGTGAAAACCAAACAGCGTAGTGGTCTAATTATTGAGATGGAAAGGTTATTGGTGCTTTAGTTGGAAGATCAAAGGCAAAATCCGGTTTACGACGAAATTCGGGTTACGACGCGTCTTAAGAACGGATCTACGTCGTAACCCGAGGACCCCCTGTACCAGGAAAAGGCAGTTTTATAAATTGCATTCTTCTGACTCATTATTGCTGTGGACTGGTCGAGCACTGTTCTTCAGCATTCAAGATTCAAAGCTTTTATTGTCATATGCGCAGTAAAGAAACAAGTTTCCTTGTACAATCACTACGTGCACATGGTAGGATCAGATTGGATTTCTCCAAATCCGAGCCTGTTACTCGGCGGGTGGTCATCCTATAATCCAAGTGCACATGAAACTCGTGTAATCGGATAATGGTCAGCGGCCTGGCCGGTTCCGCTACGCTATGTGGCGCTGTAGTCCAACTACTTCCGGGTGATGGCTACTCAATAAAAACACAACAAACTATGTGGCGGTATACAAAGATGGCGCTCGAGGGGTTTGACGGAGCAGCATTGGTGTACGTGTTGTGCATTTTTTCTTAGCAGCCATGATTTCGTCTGACTTTTCCAGCAACAGTCGCTAATTATGACGGCGTCGGCGCCTCCTGCCACTTCCGGGTGAAAACCCTGGCGCATGCGCAGTACGCCAATCAGATCCAATATCGTGCACAAGGCAGCACCAAGCGGATTACTATCGGCCTAAACCAGGGGTTCCAATCGGATTCGGGAAACCAGTCACTATACGATCCTTAGCCTGTGCACATGAATTCGATACGATCCCGATCCGTTTGCAATCGGATTACACTCGTCCATGTGCACGCAGTGAGTGAAATTCTTACTTTGCTGCCCACTCTGGATGACAAGAGCATGCAAACAATTAAAATACATAAATAAGATGAAGAGAAGCATGTAAAAAAATATAATCAATAGAAACAATCTTTACACTATATACACTATGAAAAATATGGCTAGGTGTTCTGTACATATTTACAGATAATGTATTTACAGATGTTTACAGATAATGTGCATTGCAGTGGATGGACGATCACACCGAAGGGACAGCACCCAGTGAATTAACAATTCATTTTTTATACTTCTATTAAATATATCCTTTTTTAAATTATTTTAGTCAACTGTGATTTTAGAACAAGTATTTTTGAATCAGCAGCACTGTTGAATATAACTAGACTACTGAAAGTACTGTGGTTGTTGATAGTGCTACAATTCCATATTAATCTAGGTTAAATAGAAGCAAAGTCATTCAATGTCACAATGGAAATAACCGTTCACCTGAACACGTTCAAACTGTATAAGCCTAAAGTCAGTATAAGACACTTAAAACTAACTTAGTGCAATCACAATGTCATTAACTCTTAAATTAAAAATATACACTCTTAAAATGTAGTTTATACATAAAAACATGAATAGTTCATGCGATCATGAAGACATATTAAAATAGTTTGAAACATACATACATTTAGTATGAGAATCAATCCGTTTTTGCTTCTATGAAGACTATTTACACAGACAAAGCTGGAAAAAAAGATTAAAAGAGAAGCCGCCTCCCGCAAGAGCAGAAACAAGTCACCCAAGAGCAGTTTTACAGCAGGAAGCAGCATTTGCCAACATGCACCTGGTCTTTGTTAGGTCGCAGAGTGGGTGAGGAGGGGGTGAGCTGGGTCAGGTGGGTGCCTCTTTAACCCCATTTAAAACTTTTAACTCTTGAGTCGACCAAATACGTCAGACAAGTCCAATAGTCCTGGTTTAGGACTGGTCTGACTTAACATTTGGTTTACTACTTTTTATATTTTGCTTTCAAGTAGGGATGTCAACAATTAATCGACTTACAATTAATTGTCGATCAAGACGTTGGCCGAACAAAATGCATTAATTGTAACTAATCGCTAGAGGGCGCTACTCTGGAATGTGAACACAAGATGCGAACCCACTCGCGAGAAAGACCATAGCGTTACATCATGTAACCCTTTCCTCTCTGGATGTTGCCATACAACTCACAGTAGAGCTGGACCTAGAACCATATATTTTTGAAATTATAAAAGCATGTAACTTACATACTGCTCTCATTCAACGGCACTGCCATGTCCCGGGATGCGACGCGCACCAACCCCTTGGAGAAGTGCGCGACACGTGCACCACCGGCCGCGCGTACACCGGGGCTGCGAGCACGAAATCGAGCCGCGGCGCCCGGACTGTGTACTCTCAGCCCGAGCCACAAACCAGCCGCACGAAACCAGCAAAGAGCGGCACGTGGTGGTTTAATCCCGGTTTAGTCCAGGTCTAGACCTGGTCCAGTCCAGGTTTAGACCTGGTTTAGACCTGGTCTAGACCTGGTTTAGTCCACGTTTAGTCTTGGTCTAGTCTCTTACCATCAGGATGCAGAACACAATGTTACACTATAAAAAAAAAAATCCACTGTATTACTGTATTTTGTTATTCAGCATCAATACATTTGTCTGCTTTTTACTAAGGAATAATTAATTGAGGAATATACAATATAATAATACTATGATATATTTTTGACTCAGTGTTATGTTACTATAGCTTATATTCTTAAAGACCCTATTGAAACACTAAAATTCAGGTGAAAAACACCGCTTATCAGTTAATCGCAAGTCGATCGATAAGGTCAATCAACTATAGATTAATGAATTAATCCATAATTAGCATCCCTACTTTCAAGTATTGCAAAAATTAACATCTACCATGGGCCAACGTCTCCGTTTGGATATTAATACATGGGTAAAATGTAGTTGCATGACCTAAATTATTCACCAGAATTGAATAAGGGGGTCAAATGTGTATTTCGCTGGAAGAATTGGTGTTGCTAGTTCTTGGTCCAGTCTTGGTCCAGTGTTGTAGGATCAGTTGTGGTTAAGTGTGTTAATAGTGCCGACAGCAGTGTGTGGGCGCATCTAATCGCTCCGGCTGGTTAGCTCAACTGGTAAGTCATGGACTTTCCCCCTGGGGGTTGTAGGTTCAAACCCCCCCCCCCCCCCGGGCAATGAGCTAACCAGTGTGGGTCCTTGGGCAAGACCCTTCACGGTACTGCCCCCCGGGCGCCGAAAAAGATGGCTGCTCACTGCTCCTGAAAAGGATGGGTCAAATGCAGAAGTCAAATTTCTCCCGTGTGTCACTGTGTGTCATTGTGTGTGAGACCAATAAAGGCTTAAGCCTAAGATTAATCTTAAAATCCTTCAAAACATTTAACTCTTTGGCAGAAAGTGTTTGTTTTCATCAGATTAGTCCTGGTTTGGGTCTGATTTATCTTGGTCCTGTTTAATATCTGGTTTACTTCTGTATTTTGTCTTGAGGCTTTTAATCAGTATGTGAGATGTATTTGCTTATATGACTTAGACCTTATATCCAACAAGGTAAATAATCTATAAGAGGGTGAGTAGGGGTCTTGAAGGGTCAGATGGTAAATACAGTGGCTGAGAGAGTGGTTGCTGGTAGTCCTTGGTCCAGTCTTGGTCCAGTCTTGGTCCAGTTTTGATTGAGTGCATTCAAAGTGCACAGAGCAGTGTGTGGGTACCTCCCATAGACTGCTTGGACAAAGCCAACGTGCTAGCCGCCCCGTTCCAAATAGGAAGTCCGCATGCGGCTCTTCTTGCTCCGGAATATTTACATTGGAATATTGTGGCCCTTCTCTCGGTAACTTGCGCTACAACCCGCTCTACATGATCCTGGTGTTTTTTCAAGTATCTCTGGGTCTTGTTCACGAGTGAGGGGAGGATGGAGCGTGAGATTGACAGGCGGATCGGTGCAGCGTCAGGAGTGATGCGGTCGTTGTACCGGACCGTTGTGGTGAAGAGGGAGCTGAGCCGAAAGGCAAAGCTCTCGATTTACCATCGATCTACGTTCCTCCCCTCACCTATGGTCATGAGCTCTGGGTAATGACCGAAAGGACGAGATCGCGGATACAATCGGCTGAAATGAGTTTCCTCCGCAGAGTTGCTGGGCGCTCCCTTAGAGATAGCGTGAGGAGCTCAGTCACACGGGAGGAGCTCGGAGTAGAGCCGCTGCTCCTCCACGTCGAGAGGAGCAGCTGAGGTGGCTCGGGCATCTGTTCCGGACGTAGGGCTGGGTATTGATCAAAATTTTTCGATGCCGATACCAATATCGATACCTTCATTTCAATACCGATTCCTGACCAGTACCTTTTTTGGTTCCTATTTTATATTAATTCTAGGAAAAAAATTAATTTCATTACACATTCTATTCCACATACTGGAGTTTATTTTCCGTTATTCAAGTTATTTCCAAAGTTTTTTTAACCTGTTTTTCTGACTGGAGTCACATTCTCTTACTGGTTTTGTAGTGGTATTTACCAGCCTCTGCACATTTACCAAATGGATGCTGTGACAAACAGATGCATTTCTGCACTTTTATTAGGCAAAATTCAACCAAATGTCGCTCTGTGCTGTAGACCTGCTCTGTGCTGTAGACCTACTCTGTGCTGTAGACCTGCTCTGTGCTGTAAACCTGCTCTGTGCTGTAGACGTGCTCTGTGCTGTAGACGTGCTCTGTGCTGTAGACGTGCTCTGTGCTGTAGACGTGCTCTGTGCTGTAAACCTGCTCTGTGCTGTAAACCTGCTCTGTGCTGTAGACGTGCTCTGTGCTGTAGACGTGCTCTGTGCTGTAGACGTGCTCTGTGCTGTAGACCTGCTCTGTGCTGTAGACCTGCTCTGTGCTGTAAACCTGCTCTGTGCTGTAGACGTGCTCTGTGCTGTAGAACTGCTCTGTGCTGTACACCTACATCTGCTCTGTGCTGTACACCTGTACACCTGCTCTGTGCTGTACACCTGTACACCTGCTCTGTGCTGTACACGTGCTCTGTGCTGTAGACGTGCTCTGTGCGGACGCTGTAACATAAATTTAGATTAGTTTTTGCTTTGCATTTCGTCTTGCTCTTCTAATCAGAGCGAAAAGGCGAGGAGCGGCGTGAACCAGACGAGCGCACGGGCTGCACTGCGAAAAACACGGTAAAAGTTTATTGCTAAAGGCAGCGGCTGTAATGAAATATGATCACAATCATCTCGAGACCAAGACCAGACACCGATCGACACGGTAATACGGGACAAAGTGCGTCCCTTTTCATCTCTATACGGGACGCGTACTTTTGTTTCTGAATACGCGAAGTTAGGTGAATCTCGCCTTGCCTGTGAACGAGGGGCGTGACTACGCTGTGTTTTTCATACACATGGACGTTTCAGCCAATCTCAGGTGGCATTATCAGGCCATAAGCATGCAGGCACATATTAAGAAGTGAACTTTATTGATCTCACACTGGAGAAATTCTTCTCTGCATTTTAACCCATCCTATATATATATATATATATATTAGGAGCAGTGGGCAGCACACATTAGGGCGCCCAGGGACCATCTCCATGATCTTCTTGCTTCGGCTTGGTCAGGACCTAAGCTGGAGGTACCTATGGTGCATGTTTTGGGTTGGTGGGGGAAACCGGAGTGCCCGGAGGAAACCCACCCAGACACGGGCTCACAGAAAGGCCACACAGAACCCAGACCATGCATGCAAACTCCACACAGAACACACACAGAAAGGCCCGGGCGACCCCGGGGATCGAACCCGGAACGTTCTTGCTGTGAAGCAAGAGCGCTAACCACTCAGCTACCGTGACGCCAATATCTGAGCCACATGTGATTAACCTCTGGGTATTGAAACGTGGAACCGAAAGACGAGGCATATTTTGATACCCAGAAGAACCTAAGCATTTCGGTCAGTGCCATGGAGGAACCGAATTTCGATGCCCAGCTCTATCCGGACGCCTCCTGGACGCTTCCTTCGGGAGGTGTTCCGGGCATGTCCCACCGGGAGGAGGCCCCGGGGAAGACCCAGGACACGCTGGAGGGATTAAGTCTCCCGGCTGGCCTGGGAACGCCTTGGGGTCCCCCCGGAGGAGCTGGAGGAAGTGTCTGGGGTGAAGCAAGTCTGGGAGTCCCTGCTTAGACTGTTGCCCCCATGACCCGGCCCCGGATAAGCAGAAGAAAATGGATGGATGGATTTTTTCTGTCCAATTCAAAAGTAAACACACACAAAATAATCAGGAGTATTAGATGCTCATTCTTGGTCTGGGTACAGTGGTTTTACTGTGCACAGAGCAGTGTGTGGGTGCCTCTATAAAAGAATTCATTTTTAAATGAGGTTTTAATCATCCAAATCCAAGTCAGACAAGTTGAATTATTTATTGAGGTCCAATAAGTGAATATTCAAATCTAGATACTGTGTTCTTGTCTTTAGCAACAGTGTAAGGCTTTATTTGTATTTTAACCAGGAAATCCAAGTGAGAATGTACATTGTATGAGAGCTTTGGCCCCAGAGAATACAAACTCCAACCAGAAAGGCTCCACATGCTCCCGGAACCAGCAGGACCCTCTTGCTGTGAGACAGGAGTGCTCTGGCTTACTTAAAGGTCCCATGGCATGAAATTTTCACTTTCTGAGGTTTTTGAACGTTAATGTGAGCTCCCCTACCCTGTTTAACCCCCCCCATGGCTAAAAGTTGCGAAATGTCTAAACTGAGCATTTGCGATCCTTTTCTGCGTTAGAAAAAAACACCGCTCAAACGGGCTATTCTCAACAAGGCACGTTATTGACGTCAGCTCGAAAAATGCAGCATGCAAACTCCACACAGAACACACACAGAAAGGTCTGGGCGACCCGGGGATCGAACCCGGAACCTTCTTGCTGTGAAGCAAGGATTAATTTACAGTATTGGGGAACCATTAAAGGGATATGCCACCCCCAGGTCAAATTTGGGCATCTCCCCACAGTCCAGAGACTAAAATAAGTGGTGGAAAGCGTTTTCCTGCTCACCCAGCCATTGTCCGAGTCTGTCGCCACTGACCGCCGCGGTATCTGGTGCTCCTCCGCCTTAGACTGGAGTCTAACGTAGCCAGAGAAAGATTTCGGCCAAAAGGAATTAATTTGCTCGATGCGTTTCCCAATTACTTTGTGTGTAGTGCGCATTCATATCGAGTGCAAATAAATGTGCAAATCAACACGGAGAGCTTGCCTTGGTCATTTTGGGTGGGAACTATTTTCCAGTGCGTAAGAATACAGCCGTATCACGCACCACGTTGTGCAACAGGGGAACTCCCTTCCCGGTGCGTAACTGGGATTCCCCTGGTAGCGTGCTGCGTGATACAGCTGTATTCTTACGCACTGGAAAATAGTTCCCACCCAAAATGACCAAGTCAAGCTCTCCGTGTTGATTTGCACATTTATTTGCACTTGATATGAATGCACACTACACACAAAGTAATTGGGAAACGCATCGAGCAAATTAATTCCTTTTGGCCGAAATCTTTCTCTGGCTACGTTAGACTCCATTCTAAGGCGGAGGAGCACCAGATATCGCGGCGGTCAGTGCTGACAGACTCGGACAATGGCTGGGTGAGCAGGAAAACGCTTTCCACCACTTATTTTAGTCTCTGGACTGTGGGGAGATGCCCAAATTTGACCTGGGGGTGGCATATCCCTTTAAGGAGCCATATAAAAGCATCAAGAAGTACCATGTCATGGGACCTTTAATGTGTTGTATTTTTAGACTGATTTGTCTGATTTGGTTGTTTTGTGGTGTCGATTGTGATTTAATTCCTTCTCCATCATTCACATCTGAGAGAAGAATGAAATCTGGCCTGCGAAAGGTAAAAGGTGTTGTTTATTACATGTGCTGATTACTACCACTAATGATAATAATGCATTTTCTTTAAAGGCTCCTTTTTGGGCACTCGAGGACGCCGTAAAAACAACAATTAAGAGACATAATTAAAAACAAACAGTACAGGACAAGTTCTAAAACATCAGGACATTAATGGGGGTTGGCTAATTTCAATAAACGAGTTTTGAGTCTGGATTTGAATTTTGGGAGTGAATCGAGGTTACGGAGGTCGGGTGAGTGAGTTCCAGAGCAGAGCTGAGGAGTAGAGTGACTGCCCCCAAGGTGACGAGGAGGAGCAGAGAACTGGAGAGACGAGGAGAGGAAGAGGAGATGGACCGAGAGCTGCAGAGAGGAGGAGGAGGATGAGAGAGGAGGAGCAGAGGGGACAGAGGAGGAGAAGAGGAAGAGGAGAGGGGATAATGAGGGGATAACTGGATAGAAGAGGAGAAGAGAGAGCAGAGCTGGAGAGAGGAGGAGGATGAGAGAGGAGGAGCAGCGAAAACAGCTGGAGAGAGGAAGAGGAGAGGGGATAACGAGGGCATAACTGGATAGAAGAGGAGAAGAGAGAACAGAGCTGGAGAGGGAGCTAGAGAGGAGGAAGAGAGAACAGAGCTGGAGAGAGAAAGAAGAGGAGAGGGGATAAAGAGCTGGAGAGAGGAGGAGGAAAGAGGAAGAGGAGGATCAGAGGGGACAGAGTTGGAGAGAGAAGGAGGAGAGGAGGAAGAGCAGAGAACAGTTGGAGAGAGGAGAAGGAGAGAGGAAGAGGAGAGGGGACAGAGCTGGAGAGAGGAGGAAAGAGGAAGAGGAGGCTCAGAGGGGACAGAGAGCTGGAGAGAGGAGGAGGAGGAGAGAGAACAGAGCTGGAGAGAGGAGGAAAGAGGAAGAGGAGGATCAGAGGGGACAGAGCTGGAGAGAGGAGGAAAGAGGAAGAGGAGGATCAGAGGGGACAGAGCTGGAGAGAGGAGGAAGAAGAGGATTAGAGGGGACATAGCTGGAGAGAGGAGGAAGAGAGAGAACAGAGCTGGAGAGAGGAGGAGGAGAGAGAACAGAGCTGGAGAGAGGAGGAAAGAGGAAGAGGAGGATCAGAGGGGACAGAGCTGGAGAGAGGAGGGAAGAGGAAGAGGAGGAGAAGAGGGGACAGAGTTGGAGAGAGAATGAGGAGAGAGGAGGAGAGGAGGAAGTAGCAGAGAGAACAGAGTTGGAGAGAGGAGGAAAGAGGAAGAGGAGGATCAGAGGGGACATAGCTGGAGAGAGGAGGAAGAGAGAGAACAGAGCTGGAGAGAGGAGGAGGAGAGAGAACAGAGCTGGAGAGAGGAGGAAAGAGGAGGAGGATCAGAGGGGACAGCTGGAGAGAGGAGGAAAGAGGAAGAGGAGGAGAAGAGGGGACAGAGTTGGAGAGAGAATGAGGAGAGAGGAGGAAGTAGCAGAGAGAACAGAGTTGGAGAGAGGAGGAAAGAGGAAGAGGAGGATCAGAGGGGACAGAGCTGGAGAGAGGAGTGGAGGAAGAGGAGAGGGGACAGAGCTGGAGAGAGGAGGAAAGAGGAAGAGGAGGATCAGAGGGGACAGAGAGCTGGAGAGAAGAGGAGTGGAGGGAGTGTGTCGTGGTATGGAGGAGATCATGGAGATAGGTGGGACCAGATTATGAATTGATTTAAAGTCGAGTAACAGAATCTTGAATTGAATTTGGAAGTGAACCGAAAGTCAGTGGAGCTGCTGGAGGACTGGAGTGATGTCTGCTGCTACTACTACTACTTATAAACAGTGCATTTCAAAATTCAACACATTCTAAAAATATTTCAAGTATAAATATTTTCGCGTGAGAATCAGTACTTTTCCATACCTCAGTCAGTGTCAATATTTGTTATTAATCTGCCCTTCAAGAACAAAATTGCCACAAGATTGTGCACACACGAGAAAAAATTCTTTTCCATGTTTTTACATTTGGATTTGAAATAAATTTGAGTTAAATACTGTTGAGTTAGTTTTTGAATAGCTGTAGTCCCAAAAAGCAGTGCTACAATGACGGCAGAAATATTAAATAACGTAAATCAAAAATGATGAGCCCAAAATGGGAAACTGGATCATACAATTTACGTATTACAAATGTCACAAATCTCTGTCTCGTTTCGTCTTGTGGAAAATGTATCTCGTCCCACCCCTACTCGTAGTTCATAAAGGACCAGTGATGGTGGTTTGTAGTTAGGGACGATTATATTGGTTCCAATATCGATACTTTGTCTTTATTGGACTGAAATTTATTTTTTTTTAACTTAAAGTAACTACAGAACAGCTGTGTAAAAACAAGTTTAATAATACAGGGAGTCCTCGGGTTACGACGTTGATCCGTTCTTAAGACGCGTCGTAACCCGAATTTCGTCGTAAACCGGATTTTGCCTTTGATCTTCCAACCAAAGCACCAATAACCTTTCCATCTCAATAATTAGACCACTACGATGCTTGTTTATCACTGCCGCTTTCATAGGAGCAGATCAGAGCCCACATCAGGTACTTCCGCCCACATTGGACACGCACACGAGGCCGTCTTCTTCTCCCTACAACCACAACAGAGCGTATTCTTCCGCCGCGCGCCGCGCGCCGCGTGCGTTTGTTTACATCTCTTACCACGCTAAACCGTGTAAGACGGAATGACGCGTAATATATACATATTTTTTTTAATGGGGGCGCGTTCGTAACCACGAAACGTCGTAACCCGAGACCGTCGTAACCCGAGGACCCCCTGTATTATGAGACGTTTTGGGCCAAAGTTCTCCAGTAATTCATCTTATTACACCAATTTATAGACCAAAATGATCCGAAAACTTAAAATCCACTATCCAATCCATCAAAATGTTCAGTATCGACTCCCAATATTGTATCGGTGCATCCCCATTTTATATCCTAAGCCCTATTTGGACTGGATTAGTTTTATGGGGTGACATGAGGTGAAGTAATAATTACCAGGGAATTTAGTCCTGTCTGAACGCGGCATGTCCGTAAACATAACGGAGTATGTCTGAAATTTACAGCGAGTTTCACCTTCTGTAAAACGGTCTGGAGGAATTACCATAGGTAATATTAATCCCATGTGAATGCGACCCTCGGTAAAGATGTATGTAATATTTCGTCACATCCGTTTAAAGAAATAATTTACCGCAATTTTCAAACATGGAGGAGCTTGAAGCACTTTGTTTTGCCGGCAAGCAAAGTGATCTACCGGTACTCTCAAACAAACGCACACATCGACCAATGAAAAAGCCCAAGAGGTCGTCAGAGTAGGGCTGGGTATCGATCAAAATTTTACGATCCCGATACCAATATCGATACTTTCATTTCGATACCGATTCCTGACCAGTACCTTTTTCGGTTCCTATTTTATATTAAAGGAAAAGTAATGTTTTTTACAATTTGAGCCTTATTTCGGTAATAAAACAAGTTGTTTTACTCACCCATAGCACTTTGGTGTCATATGGAGCATTTCCGGAGATGTTTTAGATTAGCGTTAGGCTAACGCCTTATAGCCATAGCTCGGGGCATTCCCCGAGCATGTAATATGCCCCGTGCGGGCTCCAAATAACACAAACTTTAGCACTTTTCAAATCATAGAAGCTCGATGTCTTTAGTCTACAATTTCGTTTGAATCAAAAGTGGCCTGTAATCCGAGATTTATCCATAGTTTACAGCTATGCGTTCCATGTTTGGGTCCCCGGAGCTGAGAGCACACTCCGCACATGCACACTAGCGTCCTCATCTACTCGAAACTATGGCTAAATCTTGGATTACAGGCCACTTTTGACCAAACGGTAAAGGCAGCGGCCGTAATGAAATATGATCACAATCATCTCGAGACCAAGACCGGACACCGATCGACACGGTAATATGGGATAAAGTGCGTCCCTTTTCAGCTCAATACGGGACGCGTACTTTTGTTTCTGAATACGGGACGATTCTGTTTTTTTTTTCCCTACAAGTTAGGTGAATCTCGCCGTGCCTGTGAACGAGGGGCGTGACCACGCTGTGTTTTTCATACACGCGGACGTTTCAGCCAATCTCAGGTGGCATTATCAGGCCATAAGCATGCAGGCACATATCTGAGCCACACGTGATTAAACTCTGGGTATCGAAACGTGGAACCGAAAGACGAGGCATATTTCAATACCCAGAAGAACCTAAGCATTTCGGTCGGTGCCATGGAGGAACCGCATTTCGATGCCCAGCCCTACGTCAGAGGCATGGAACTTCTGCTTGTTTTAGGTCATGTATGCTCTATTAGTCCTGATTATGGGCAGTAATTTGCATAGTTCGCTAATATTTCACATAGGCTAATCATGACTTCTCTATCTTCAGCTGATGCTTTATGCCCTGCCCCTCCAAAATCCTGTGACGTGCACGACGACGAATACGTGACGGCAGAGCGTAAACAAACTCCTCCTATGTCAAATAAATATTACGGACATTTCTTGTCCTGTGTGAATGGGGTAATTTATATTACAGAGGTCCTGTGATAAACCGACATTACTCTACATCCCCCTGTAAAACTAATACCGTCCGAATAGGGCTCTAGACGAATACATTTTGTTGTTACTCTTGAAAAGTTTGTGACCTTTACGTTAACTAAAGATACATTTGTGGACCTTGCTGTGGATTTTAAAAGCTGAATATGTATCGTATGTGGGTATTGTCTCAAAAAAGTCCACATGGGGCCATCTGTGGTCGTTTGTCTCCTGGTTGTCCCACTGTCCCACATAGACTCGGGGTAGCTGGCTGCTTTGTATTGTCGGCCGCTGGTGTCTTGGTCTTGATTCACTCCTCCTCTTCCTCTCTGTCCTCTGAGTGTTCCTCTGGACGGTCCCCCTCTCCGGTTTATTTATAGCATCTACAGCAGCTTCCAGATGGAGGCGGCGAAGACGAGGCCTCCTCCTACAGAGCCACGAACGCACGAGAGCGCTCACGTTGGCTTATCGCTGTGGAAACCTCAACAAAAACTGCCAATCCTGTAGTTCAGACCTCTGCAAACCCGTCTATGTTCTGAAATATATGGGATTCTTGGTTCAGATTTCAGTCTTCTCTTAAAGGTTGGTGCTCCTCCTGGGTGTGTTTAAAATATTCCCTGTGAAATGCTTTGATTAACTGAAAATATACAGACGTGGGAGATGAATAATATTAATAATGATCTGCGCAAAATCATTGAATCAATATAAAGATTGGGTCTAATGGTCAGTGATCAGCTTGTGTCTTTGTGTCTTTAATGGAGCTCTATAGCCAGTGCTCAAGAAAAGACTGATTTGGAGTTTAGGATGATTTTCTCGAACAATGTCTCTATTTTTGTGTGTTAAATAGCAATCTGGATAGTTTAAGTTGAGAAAATAATTTTGGATTTTTTTATATATATATCCTCCTGAGACCCGCCAATTCATTTGTGTCCTTTGTAGTGGACATCGAGTTAACCAGTCTATCTTTTCATTGTTTTGAAATTCTAGTTTGTGGCTGCACTATAATAAAAAAAAAAAAAAAAAATCTAAAAAAAATCTAAAAAAATGGTCATGGTAAATGGTCACATCTTTATATAGCGCTTTTCCACCTTCAAGGCATCCAAAGCGCTTTACAATAAGGAACCAATCACCCATTCACACACCAGTGTACGCAGACACTGGGGGCGAGGAGGGTTAAGTGGCAAGACACTTAACCCTCCTCCCCAAGGACACAACGGCAGCATTCATCTGTGGGAGCTGGAATCGTACCAACCAACCTGTAGGTCAGTGGATCTGACCGCTCAACCACTGATGTTTCTTATGTAAAGAGCGGGATTTGAACCGCCAACCTTTGGATCAGTGGACAAACGCTCTACCAACTGAGCTACTGCCGCGCAATGTAAAAAATAAAAAATAAATAAATAAATAATACATAATTTAAAAAAAAATTAAAAATATATTTTAAAAATTAAAAAATAAATAAATTAAAAGGGAGTCTAAGAACTTTTTGAGGCAACTGTAGAAGCTTGTCAGAGATGTTGGTGATAAAAAAAAAAAAATGTTTTTAGGTTGTTAACTTCACATGGATTTAACACCAAAATGTCCCCGACGTCCGTTACAGAGGACATGTTACAACATTATGAATAAAAATAAAATTAACAATATGTAAATGCTAAGGTGTTCATGTACCTCCAAATAGAAAATTAAAATAATAATAATAATAATTTAGATACACTTTTTTTCTTCAGGTCCCAGGACAATATTTGTGTTTTTTATCAGTCAAAAAATATATATTTTTTACACAAAATGGTGATTGAGCAGTTTAAACTTTGTAAACCATAGTTTGTAATGTTTAATCCAAAATATTTTCTTTTTTTTTTTATTGTAGTGAAAAGCGTGTGACCTTATTGTGAGCGGGCTTGGATCTCCACTCTTATTTCCTGCTTGTTTCCATGGAAATGTTGTTCCTTTGGCTATAACCTTCCACAGTTTGGCATAAAACCTCAAAATAAATCCACCACATCCACGATCTACATGGAGAATGTTCCAAAGTATGGTTTTAACTTTGCTTCCATGGAATCAAAGTCAAAGTCAGCTTTATTGTCAAAAACCATATGTACACACACAGGATTTGAAATTGCAGCGCCCCCTAGGCCCAGAGTGAACAGAAAACATCTGATAAACAAGAGGGGAAGTGTGCGCTCATCGTGCTCAAATCCGTGATAGAGCAGCATGACCCGAGCACGAGCCTGTGCCCAAACCGGACTGTGTGCCTCCTCCTCAGGACCGTGGACGCGGTCCCGAGGAGGAGGCACACAGTCCGAGCACGTCAAGCGCAAGAGCCGCACGAAACCAGGCAAAGAGCCGCACGCGGTGGTTTAATCCTGGTCCAGTCCTGGTCGAGTCCTGGTCGAGTCCTGGTCGAGTCCTGGTTTAGTCCAGGTTTAGTCCAGGTTTAGTCCTGGTCCAGTCCAGGTTTAGACCTGGTCTAGACCTGGTTTAGTTCGCATTTAGTCCTGGTCTAGTCCCGGTCTGGTTCTGGTCTGGTTCTGGTCTGGTCCTGGTCTGGTCCTGGTCTAGTTCCAGCCTGCCTAAAATGTTCACATCGGTGCATCCCTACTAATAGGTAAAACACTCAATGTGCAGCGTAATAAAGCTCAAATGGTGTCATTTAAGCAGCAGTGTCCGTGTGTCATTTAAGGGTCATTTAAGCAGCAGCGTCATTGGGGGAGGGAGGTGACATGCTGCCTCCAGAAATTTACATACTGTACTTGGAATTTTGATAATAATCTTTGACTTTATGTATTGAATTCACAAAATTGGAGCCATGTTTAAACAGTCAAGGAACCTACATAACCTTTGTTTTCCTGGTATAAAAAGAAAGTCTGTGTGATTGTTTCCCATAACGGTTCGAGCTGACTGTAGGAGCAGATGCACAGGTCTGTTTGGATGTGTAGAGTGTGACTGTGCTGCATTAGTGTAGGTCCACCACAAGGGGGCGTGTTTCTGCACATATGACTTGAGCTGTAGAGGTTTGTTCCGGTCTTTGAGGGCTATAGAACACAGCCATAGTGATCACCTCTAATCATTCATCTACACCATCGCTATATGTGGGACTGTGCTGTCTTGTCAGTAGCTCTGCGGTACACAGGGGAATTATGCATCTGAATATTTTCTCATTTAGAGTATTTAATAATTGGTTTTGTAAATGGTCAAAGTCAGCTTTATTGTCAATTCTGCCATACGTGCCTGATATACAGTAAATCGAAATTCCGTTTCTCCCTGGAGCAAAAAAAGACAGTGTAAAAAATACAATATAAGACAATACAAAAACTATCTAAGGATGAAAGTCTAAGAGCAGTGCAAGGAATAAATACCTATTTACAGATGTCCAAATATGTGCGGAGTGCATCAAAATGTGCAATAGAATGTACATTGAAAAATAAAGATAAAAATAAATGTGTAACAGTAGTAATTTTTTGACAAATAAACAAATAAAATGTTTGTCAGAGATTGCCCAAAAATGTATACCACTTATGTTCCAAGTTTTTCCAAGTTCATTAGGATATTATTAATAAACTTTTAAACACTACTTAGGAAAAAGTTCAACAAAAAAGAGGAAATCCCTTTGTTCATCACAATTTATTATGAAGCTGGACAGTTATTGAGGCTAGTGTTACAATTACAGCTGTCAATCTAACGCATTAATTAGATTAATTGATTACACTGCAAATTAACGTGTTATAAAAATTAACACAATTAATGGCAGTGGCAATTCAATGCGCGCACATTTTAAATTTGGCGTGCGGCGAGCAAATCGCTGCCAGGGCTTTTGAACGGCGAGTTTATTTATAAAAAGAACGAAGACAAGAACGCCGTGATTTGTAGCCTTTGTCAAAAAGAATTTTCCGATCACAGAAGCTGCTTTGAACGACAAACACGTCCGGAAAAGTTCCATTGTTACTGGACGTGGAGGCACTTCAACAAACCACCAAACCATGCTCGCAGAATTTGGGAAACGAATGAGCAAAGCGAACACTTGAAAACTGACAAACTAGGGCTGAACGATTTTAAGAAAAAATTGAATTTTGATTTCATCCACGATTTCTTTCAAATTAAGTTTCAGTGCACATGAACATTTGCAAACATCACAGAAACTTACATCATACCATTCAAACACTAAATTCCACTAAACTGTAATCAGGGATGAAAGAGTTCCGCTTTTTAGCAGATCTTCGCTTTTTTTTTAGCCGCGTGGTAATTTTTTTTTTTTTTTTTTCCAAATACGTTGGAAATTTTGGGTGTGTATTATATATGTATAATTGTGTTTAGGGTTGCCAACCGTCCGTTGAAAAATGTAATCGTCCCGTATTCAGAAACAAAAGTACATGTCTCGTATTAAGCTTCTACATGTGTGCGGGGCCGCGTGAGCTTGCGTGCTCTTCTGGTGCTGCGGACACCGCACGTCCTGAGCTGCGCCGCGAGTGCGCTCTCTCGGCTCGTTATCAGACTTTGATGTCGCAAAATCGGGGTCAGTGCCGTGTTTTGATATCAACTTTCAAATAAAAAACACTACAATTGTTTAAAAATGCGTTTTATTGCTATTTATTAAAGTCCCACTTTCATCCCTGTGTAATGCAAGAATGAAAACTAAAGTCAATAATTTATTTCAAATGTAGTCCTTTTTATTAAAAAGGAACATGCTGTACACAGGCTACACTGAGCGCTTGAGCAACCGCAGTTATTACACCTGAAGAACTAAAAGAGCATCTGTGTCTTAAGTAGAGCAAAAAAAGTCTTTAAAGTGGTGCGAAGTCAGTCTTTTGTGACCCAAGGGAGCTTGATTGTTGTATTTTATAATAAACGTATAAAATACAACGCAATTTAAACTTAACTTGAATATAGCAATGCTAAATATAGCGATGCTAATTGTGGTAGCCTTTCTATTGTGTTTGTAATGTAAACTAGCCTTATGCTAACAGTTTGTCAGCTAACAACCGAGGGGAATACCTTTTATCCATCGTGCGAAGGAGACTTTTAAACGACTCTTTGGTCACCGTGTTTACAGGCACAATTTCCTTGGCGATGTTGTGTGTTACGGTTGTTATCTCCTGGTGTCGTCGGCTGCTTCTGTCATACGGAGTTACACTGGCAAAAGAAGTTGTAACTGTCTGTTTGGCCCGCGTTTCTCCGGACTTTCTAGCCATGCACTCGAGTGACGGATTACGGAGATTGATTAAACGGGGGCCAACACCGGCTTCACCAGCTCGCGACTCCCCAGACCGGATGGGGCTCACCAATCTGTCCACACGCAGCACGCCGCTTCTGATTGGCGGGTTTAGCGGCATGGCAGGGAGGCGGGCCAGGCGGAATACATGTGTGAAATAGTTGACGAAACAAAACCTGGGTCAGTTAGGAGCGCTGCAAAAAACTTTAACGATCTTTAACGATTTTAAGCAACTTAAATGATCCCAAAATTGCGTTGTCTGAGATCGCGATTTTCGAGAGATCGTTCAGCCCTATGAGAAACTCAATCGCAAAGTGGGATACCTCTCTCACAAGATTAAAATGCGATTAATTAGATTAATTAATTACATATCCTGTAATTAATTTGATATTTTTATCGCCTCACAGCAATTACAATATTAAAGGTTAGGCCCCAGTGATCATAAAAAAGCTATTTTTCGACTTGAATATATAATAATAGTAGTTTCTTAGTTTTAGTGCAGATTATTATGTGATTTTTGATACTTTTGACCCTAAAGGAAGTTCATTTAGACTCGTCCTGTCCCCGCTCCTGTCTCACTCACATTTGTCTCCTGTCTCTGTGCAGAAGTATGGTCAGCAGGACGAGGACACGCCGCAGGACCCCACCCCGCCTCCCCTCCCAGAGGACAGTCCCGAGCTGGTGCAGGTGTCCCAGAAGAGCCTGTCCCAAGTGGAGACGGTGCACGGATACGTGTCCCACGCACACATCTCACCCATCAAGGTAATGTCCTCTACCGTCACTAAAGCTCCACCCGGACGGGACAGTTTGGTTCTTACAGCACGGATTATTCATTTGAATTAAAGTAAACGGGTACAGTATGTGTGTGTGCGTACTGGAGCCAGTTTAATTTATTTCAACCTCATTACTACAGTAAAGAAGTATTATAAAGTTAAAGTTATTATAAGAAAAATGAAATAAAACGTTCCTGAAGCAGTGACCAGAATTACTTCTCTACAATCTGCAAAGAAGTACAGTGGTCCCTCGTTTATCGCGGTGGTTACGTTCTAAAAATAATCCGCAATAGGGGAAATCGGCGAAGTAGTCAGTTTCTACAATTTTACAATTATTCTACATGTTTTAAGGCTTTAAACGCCTCATCACACATATCCTCCTGAGACACGGCCCATTCATTTGTGTCCTTTTATAGTGAACATCGAGTTAACCAGTCGATCTTTTAAGTGTTTTGAGATAGACTCTAGTTTGTGGCTGCACTATGATTAAAAAATAAATAATTAAATAAATATAATAATAAATAAGTAAATAAAATAAAAAGTTTAAAAAATTTTAATGTAAAAAAATAAATAAAATAAAATAAAATGAAGTAAAAAATAAAAAAGTAAATAAAAGTAAAAGTAAATAAAATAAAATGACAAATTACAAATGAAAAGGGAGTCTAAATTTTTTTTGAGGCGACTGTAGAAGCTTGTCAGAAATGTTGGTCATCAAAAAAAAAAAAATTTTTTTTGTTAGGTTAATTTCATGTGGATTTAACACTATTACAGTCCATTGCAGAGGACATGTTGCAACATAAATACAATAAAAATAAAATTAACAAAATGTAAATGCTAAGGTGTTCATTTACCTCCAAATACAAAATAACAAAAACAAACAAACAAAAAACTTTTTTTCTTTGGGTCCCAGGAGGATATTATACACTTTTCTCAGACTGGCATTAACATTTTCTCACATTTCTCTCTTGTTTAAACACTCAAACCTTTGTAGATTTTCAACAAAAAGGCACAGTATTATTTATTTTTAGTTTAGTTTATTTCATTCATAAAGTATAAAAAGACATCCACAGTGTGATAGCGAGCAGAAAGAAGAGTCATCTTATGTTATCTGCCCTTCTTCCCTTTTCCAGACATCAACACCGATAGTGACGATAAAACATTTCATCAATACATTCCATTCCAATCACAATTATTAATCAATTGTAAACATAAAGCTTCATTTTTAAGCACAACAATTTAGTTTTATTTTTCATACCTACACATTACACTAGATTTTATGTATTTTTTAAGATTAGGATCAGATTATAGACTGAAACCAAAGATCAAAACCTGTTTTCAGGCCCTAAACATTAAAACATAAATGTTTTCCTATATAAAAAATGATGATAGCGTTTAGAAATAACAAACTAAATTTTAATGATTAACCTAAGAGCATGGACACATAAGAAATTATTAATAGTGACTCACGCGTGTATTTCGCAGTTCCTCTGACCGAGCCTCTTCGTTCATTTGTGGGTTTTGTCGGGGAGAAAACTTGCGAACATACAGCACTTCAGAGTCGCACTGCGATCAAACATTTACTGTACTTTTTGTACTATAAGCCACACCAACCAAATTTTTAAAAAATTAAGATTTGTACATATATAAGCCGCAGGTGTCCACATTGTAACTTGAGATATTTGCGCATAAAGATGGTACACAAATGGATTTTTAAAAAAAATTTAATTAACGTAAATAGCGGTACGTGCTTTTTTTCGAACGGCGCCTGCGGCAGAAACATGGCAGAAACATGGCAGAAACACGGCAGAAACACGGCAGTAAAACAACTGTAAAATGGCCAGCCTGTAGCCTCTGGAAGCCTTAAAATAAAGTTTCAAGTTTAACTTTAAGGGTAAATCCCCTGAACTCAATCTCACAGAACTGTTGATACCTGTAGGAGATTTTAAGTGGCTAAAACAAGGCTTCATTAATTCATGAACTCTCCTCACTTATTTCATAAGGTCTTGATAAATAATTAATCCATACATAAGCCGCACCTGACTATAAGCCGCAGGGTCTGAAGTGTGAGAAAAAAAGTAGCAGCTTATAGTCCGAAAAGTACGGTATATAAATTTGGCAAACTGCAAGCATTCTGTACTGTACAGGGGACACGGCACAAGGAGAATGACGGACAAATCGGCAAAGGTCTACAGTCCCTTAGCCAATCAGGACACGTTGATACACGATAAAAAAAAAAAATTTAATAAAAAAATCCGTGAAACGAGGCCGTGAAAGGTGAACCGCGTTCTAGCGAGGGACCACTGTATTTGCCAAAGGTGCTTTTCAAAGTAGCTTTTCACTGTCAAAAAAAAAACTTTTAAAAGAAAAATTTTAAGGGCCCATGTTCTTATCTATGTTATATTGTTCTCTCCTCATGACAAACAGACCTGGAGTTGAGTTTTGTTTCATTCACACACGTTTAACGCACAAACCTGCAGATTTAGGCTGAGGCTTGGAGATACTCGAAACAAAACAAACATTGCACTTATGCCGCCATTAAAAAAAAAAAAGCAAAATGGTCAACTATTGTCGGGTCCTCAGCGTCACAATAGATCGGACAGAGAAAAACACCTGCAGTTCTATCGTTTACCTAAAGTAGTGACCAACCAGGACTAAACAAGGACTAAACCAGGTCTAGACCAGGACTAAACCAGGACTAAACCAGGTCTAAACTAGGGTGAACAGACTGAGCAATTGTCAAAGGAAAAGAAACCAGGACTAAACCAGGACTAAACCAGGTCTAAACCAGGTCTAAACTAGGGTGAACAGACTGAGCAATTGTCAAAGGAAAGGAAACCTGGACTAAACCAGGACTAAACCAGGACTAAACCAGGTCTAAACCAGGTCTAAACCAGGTCTAAACCAGGTCTAAACCAGGTCTAAACCAGGTCTAAACCAGGTCTAAAGCAGGTCTAAAGCAGGTCTAAACCAGGTCTAAAGCAGGTCTAAAGCAGGTCTAAAGCAGGTATATACCAGGGCTAAACCAGGGCTAAACCAGGACTAAACCAAGACTAAACGAGGTCTAAACCAGGAGTAAACCAGGGTGAACAGACTGAGCAATTGTCAAAGGAAAGGAAACCTGGACTAAACCAGGTCTAAGCCAGGTCTAAACCAGGTCTAAAGCAGGACTATGCCAGGTCTAAACCAGGTCTAAAGCAGGACTATACCAGGTCTATACCAGGTCTATACCAGGTCTAAACCAGGTCTAAACCAGGTCTAAACCAGGTCTAAACCAGGTCTAAACCAGGTCTAAACCAGGTCTAAACCAGGTCTAAAGCAGGTCTAAAGCAGGTCTAAAGCAGGTCTAAAGCAGGTCTAAACCAGGACTAAACAAGGACTAAACCAGGTCTAAACCAGGACTAAACCAGGGTGAACAGACAGAGCTATTATCAAAGGAAAGGAGGCGACAGAGGCGGAAAGATGTTCATATTTTAATCTTTGCAAAATGTGAGTATTTGCAAAAGCAATATACTCCTCCAGACCTTTAGAGCTCTGAAGTTCCTCCAGACCTTTAGAGCTCTGAAGTTCCTCCAGACCTTTAGAGCTCTGAAGGTCTTGCTGTATCAGGGCTTGGAGAGAAGACCAATATCGGGATCGCTTACAGCAGCAGAATCGACAAATCGCCACAGTCACTGAACAAACTTGAATCCATCTCATATGGATCTTCTCGCCCAATTAATTTAAAGGGATATGCCACCCCCAGGTCAAATTTGGGCATCTCCCCACAGTCCAGAGACTAAAATAAGTGGTGGAAAGCGTTTTCCTGCTCACCCAGCCATTGTCCGAGTCTGTCGCCACTGACCGCCGCGGTATCTGATGCTCCTCCGCCTTAGACTGGAGTCTAACGTAGCCAGAGAAAGATTTCGGCCAAAAGGAATTAATTTGCTCGATGCGTTTCCCAATTACTTTGTGTGTAGTGCGCATTCATATCGAGTGCAAATAAATGTGCAAATCAACACGGAGAGCTTGCCTTGGTCATTTTGGGTGGGAACTATTTTCCAGTGCGTAAGAATACAGCCGTTTTACGCACCACGTTGTGCAACAGGGGAACTCCCTTCCCGGTGCGTAACTGGGATTCCCCTTGTAGCGTGCGAGTCCGTGAAAACGCTCTATTTTGAATGATTGCGTCCCTGGAATTGCCCATCTCTACTGAACTAAAGATAAAAGGTAGCTGTTAACTACCACTTCTTGACATCACAAGGTGGAACAGAGCGTTTTGAGCTTTGGAGGTGTAGACAAACTTTAAGGAAAATTTACATTTTTTTACAATCTGAGCCTTCTTTCGGCAATAAAACAAGTAGTTTTACTCACCCATAGCAGTCTGGTGTCAATTGGAGCAATATCGCAGAACTTATGTTGAGCCGTTCTGTTCTACTAATGATCCCGTATCCGTTGGCGTGAGTGCTCGGGGCACTGATTTGCGGTGTCCAAATAACACAAACTTTAGCACTTTTCAAATAACAGAAGATCGCTGTGTCAGGGTAGACTTTTAGTAGATTCCAAAACGGCCTGAAACCCGATATCGCAACAGAAAAATAAAGTTCAGAGCGGTGTTAGCTTCTTTCGGACTAGCGGTGTTTACAAAACAGCTGAGTTCACGCATGCGCACTGTCCTCTCTGATGACGTCATCAAATGAAACTATAGCTGGATATCGGGTTTCAGGCCGTTTTGGAATCCACTGAAAGTCTACCCTGACACAGCGATCTTCTGTGATTTGAAAAGTGCTAAAGTTTGTGTTATTTGGAGAGCGCAAAGTAATGCCCCGAGCATATTATACGAGCACCATGTTAACGGATACGGGATAATTAGTAGAACAGAACGGCTCCAACATAACTTCTGCGATACCACTCCAATTGACACCAAACTGCTATGGGTGAGTAAAACTACTTGTTTTATTGCCGAAAGAAGGCTCAGATTGTAAAAAAAACGTTACTTTTCCTTTAATAATAAAAGGAGTGAATGAAACAAAACACAGCTCCAGGTCGGTTTTTGAGGAGGTAACAACATTCTAACATGGCTTAAATCTCACAGTTTTATAGTATCTTTAAAGAATGAAAAAACTTGTTGTCTGAACTGTCCCATCCCCACAACCTCCCCCCCTTTGACTAACCTGACAAACTAAAGGAATGTGCTTTTAACACACAAATACAACACGAATGATGTTTTAACTATGTGTGCATCGTGCGTTTGGAGGCGGCGCTCGTCTGTCACGTTTTCTGTTTTCTTTCGTGGCTGCCGCTGTGTCCATGGCTTATCGCGTTCTCTCTGATCTGAGACTCTTTTGTGTGGCTCTGGTCTCGTGTTTGACTGTAGTCCCGGGACCCAGTCTTGGTCCTGTTTTGGTCTGGTCTGTCCGGTCTAAGCTTTGGCCTTGTACGTCAGGCCCAGCAGTTCGTGTGTGCTCACGACGGCATGGCTGTTTCCGCTCTGCACTTACACTGTTCACGTTTAGACTTTGGATGTGCGCTTCAGGAGGTTGTTGCGGCTCATAACTGACGAAGATTCTCAAAGGTTGTAAAGTTATAGGAAAGTTCACAAATCAGATTTTCACATTTTAAAGGAGAATTAACGTTTTTTACAATCTGAGCCTTATTTTGGTAATAAAACAAGTTGTTTTACTCACCCATAGCACTTCGGTGTCATATGGAGCATTTCCGGAGATGTTTTAGATTAGCGATATCCGTAATGCAGTGCTTCTCAATTATTTTCTGTGACGCCCCCCCAGGAAGAAGAAAAAATTTCACGCCCCCCTTCCTGCGCGCGACTATAAATAGTATTATTTGTCTAGAAAATTGTTATGAGAACACCATTGTATCCTTTTATTAACATTATAAACAAAAAAAAGAAAGAAACTTACAACAAAGACTGCACTGAGGACTCAAATATTAATGTGTTTTTAATGCTTTGCGCACATTTGTTTACGTTTTACAGAAATGAAACTTAAAACCACCTCATTTGCATAAGCTAAAAGCACTGGAAAAAAAAAAAACGCTCTCTCCTTGTGCCACTGATGCGTCAGCTTCTGTTGGACTAAAGGACACGACTCAGTGGATTATACGTGTTTTTTCTGTGACAGAGGATGTTTTGTTAATGGTGAGACTGTGCGTAAATCGCATGTGAGAACGCCACTGCCAACTACTGTTGTTGATGTGCAATTACACTTAGTTCTAGTACAGTACAGCAAAAAAACATGTTTCCCAGGGTCATACGCGCCCCCTGGCATCACGCCACGCCCCCCCAGGGCGGCCCACCCCACTATTTGAGAAGCACTGCCGTAATGTGAGTGGTCAGGGCATATGTTTGCGGTCTCCAAATAACACAAACTTAATGATAAAAGGAGAAATTCAATTTGTCTTGTGTTTCTCACAAACACAAACTTAAGCACTTTTCAAATCATAGAACCTCAATGTCTTAGTCTACACTTTTGTTTGAGTCAAAAGTGGCCTGTAATCCGAGATTTAGCCATAATTTACAGCTTTGCGTTTCATGTTTGGGTCCCGAGAGCTGAGAGCGAAATAAGATGTGACTCCGCACATGCGCACTGGTGTCCTCATCTACTCGAAACTATGGATCTTTACATTGTTTGAGGTCTAAAAACATGTATCTTTTTTGACCATTTATCATTTTCTGCAAATAAATGTTCTAAACGATAATATTTTTATTTGGAATTTAGGGGAAATGTTGTCAGTAGTTTATAGACTCAAACAAAAATGTTCCTTTTGCCCAAACACATACCTATAAGTAGTAAAATCTGAAAAACTGATCATTTTGCAGTGGTCTTATTTTTTTCCAGAGATGTATTTTGGGATTTTTAGTAATTTTTAGTCTATTTAAACTCTTATACTTAACACACATTTATACTTGACGCATATTAAACCTCAACAATCTGCATGGCTTTCAATATAACATGAGCTTCTAAGATACAGAGTAGTAAAAGGACGACTGTCTGCATGGATTAGTACAAATATTTAAAAATGTGTAATTTTAGTGACATGGTACTGTCCTTCATGCATGCTCCTGGTGCACGTCCAAACTGCGTTTTCGCCCTGTCCCTGTCCTGTCTGTCCCTGTCCCTGCCTGTGTCCCTGTCGTCCAGTGGCAGGGTCTGTACTGTCCCCGTCCCTGTCGTCCAGTGGCAGGGTCTGTATTGTCCTTGTCCCTGCCTCTTTCCCTGTCGTCCAATGGCAGGGTCTGTATTGTCCCTGTTCCTGTCGTCCAATGGCAGGGTCTGTACTGTCCCCGTCCCTGCCCGTGTCCCTGTCGTCCAGTGACAGGGTCTGTCCTGTCCCTGTCCCCTGGTGGCAGATCCGGTCTGTGGGCTGAGGTGTGCGTGTGCTCCCCCTGCAGGTGGTCTCGGCTCTGGACTTCCCGCCGGAGGGGTCAGGAGCGTCAGGAGCAGCGGACCCCCCGTCCCCCGCCTCCACCCTGTCCCCCCAGCCACAGGACAGCCCCCTGCCCTCCTGCTCCTCCAACCCCTACCCCCCCATGCAGGTAAAGCCCATTCTCTCCTCTTTCCTCCTCTCCTCTTCTTTCTTTCCTCTCATCTTCTCTCTCCTCTCCTCTTCTCTCTCCTCCTCTCCTCTCCTCTCTCCTCCTCTCCTCTTCTCTCCTCCCTCCTCCTCTCCTCTTCTCTCCTCTCCTCTCCTTTCCTCTCTCCTCCTCTCCTTTTCTTTCCTCATCTCCTCTCTCCTCTTCTCTCTCCTCCTCTCCTTTTTCCTCCTCTCCTCTCTTCTCTTCTCTCCTCCTCTCCTCTTTTCTTTCCTCCTCTCCTCCTCTATCTCCTCCTCTCTTCTCCTCTCTCCTCTCCACTTCTCTCTCCTACTCCCCTCCTCTCCTCTTCTCCTCCTCTTCACTTCTTTCTTTTCCCTTCCTGCTGTCTCTCCTCTTCTCTTCTCCCTTCTCTCCTCTCTCCTTTCACCCCCTCTCCTTTCTTTTCCTCCTCTTCCCTCTCCTCGCCCGTCTCCTCCTCTCACCCTTTCTCACTCCTCCTTTCTTCAGGATAAACACCAGAGCAGGCATCATGTGGGGGTCTTAAGGTCAACTGGTCTGGGCTGGTTCTTCTTGGTCTGGTTTGGCTCTCACATGGGTCCATTGTGGCTCACTTTGGTCCGCTGTGGCTCACTATGGTCCGGTGTGGCTCACTTTGGTCCGCTGTGGCTCACTTGGGTCCGGTGTAGCTCACTATGGCTCACACTCAGGAATCAAAAACATACGATAAAGTTTGAAGTTGCTGTTGTATATTTCCAGATTTCATTTTATATATTTTTAATAACGGTGCGTTTCAGTGTAGCCTGTAAAAATGGACTTTAGCAGATGGGAAGTGAGCATGGACACACTTCTGGCTCCATCCACTTTTGGCTCAGTTCACTTTCTATTGAAACACTGTCGCCCGTCTCTCTGCTGCTGCCGCCTTACCGCCAACAGCCTCGCTCCGGATTGGCTCTTTGGTTGCTATGATACTGTCGGTTGGAATTCCAAATATGGAACTCTACTCCAAATTTGCCGTTATAATGAGCTTCGTTTGACTGGAGCCGAACACTCCAAACGCGAGTCTGCGTCTTTATTCGGTCTACAGGAAACACCGGAAGGTTTTTTTCAAATGTTTTGGTTATGCCTTTGAACGCACCGCGCTGTGGTCTAATGAGCCCCTGACTGACGCAAAGGGTTTACAAACGACCGCTACTTTGCTAATGCTAACTCACTACAGTGGTCCCTCGGTCTATCGCGGTTCACTGTTCCTCGCTGTTTCGCGGATTATTATTAGTATTTTTTTAATTTTATTTATTTTTTATAGTGTAACATTGTGTTCTGCATCCTGATTGGCTAAGAGACTGTAGACCTTTGCCAATTGATAGATGGGGGACGCGGGGGGACCGGGACCAGACTGGAACTAGACCGGGACTAGACCGGGACTAGACCGGGACTAGACCAGGACTAGACCAGGACTAGAGCAGGACTAAACGTGGACTAAACCAGGTCTAGGCCAGAACTAAACCAGGTCTAGACCAGAACTAAACCAGGTCTAGACCAGAACTAAACCAGGTCTAGACCAGGTCTAAACCAGGTCTAAACTGTGTGGAGTTTGCATGTTCTCCCCGTGTCTGCGTGAGTTTCCTCTGGGCACTCCGGTTTCCCCCATCAACCCAAAATATGCATGATAGGTATCCTCCAGGTTAGGTCCTGACCAAGCCAAAGCAAGAAGATCATGGAGATGGTCCCCGGGCGCAGTAATGTGCTGCCCACTGCTCCTAATAACAGGATGGGTTAAATGCAGAGAAGAATTTCTCCTGTGTGATATAAAGTTGCTTCTTTAAACCTGGACTGGACCTGGACTAAACCAGGACTGGACCAGGTCTAGACCTGGACTAAACCGGGATTAGACCAGGTCTAAACCAGGATTAAACCACCACGTGCCGCTCTTTGCTGGTTTCGTGCGGCTGGTTTCGTGCGGCTGGTTTGTGGCTCGGGCTGAGAGGACGCGGGTTCGGGCGTTGCTGTTCGATCTCGTGCTCGCAGCCCTGGTGTACGCGCGGCCTCGCGCCGGTCGTGCTGCTCTGTCACGGATTTGACCACAATGAGGGGCACGTGTCGCGCACTTCTTCAAGGGGCTGGTGCGCGTCGCGTCCCGGGACGTGGCAGTGCCGTTGGATGATCGCGGTGCTTCCTGCGGATCCAGTGACTCATGTCTCCGCGCTCCTCGCGCGAACGGCGGGGCTTCCGGGGCCGAGTCTCCCCCACACGTCACTATTAATACATTTTGATGAAAATCTATGAAAGTTTGAGTGTTTAAACGAGAGACAAACGTGAGAAAAGGTTAATTCCAGTCTGAGAAAAGCGTATAATGTGTGTAGTGAGGCATTTACAGCCTTAAAACATGTAGAATAATTGTAAAATATAAAGTTGTCCTACTTTGTAGATTTCTCTTATTGCGGGTTATTTCTGGAACCTAACCCACGCGATAAACGAGCGATTACTGTACAATTAGTGATATTACTCACTATGGTCTCCTATTGCCTTTGAACGCACCATGAAGAAATCCTGATGTTTTCCAAAGCCTCTGAATGCAACACAAGGAGAGAGCTGTCTTACTACTTCTAAAAGACCTACTGCCTGTGAACGCACCATGAGGAATACCTTCTGTCTTCTACTGCCTGTGAACGCACCATGAGGAGTACCTACTGTCTTCTACTGCCTGTGAATGCATCATGAGGAGTACCTACTGTCTTCTACTGCCTGTGAACGCACCATGAGGAGTACCTACTGTCTTCTACTGCCTGTGAATGCATCATGAGGAGTACCTACTGTCTTCTACTGCCTGTGAACGCACCATGAGGAGTACCTACTGTCTTCTACTGCCTGTGAACGCACCATGAGGAGTACCTACTGTCTTCTACTGCCTGTGAACGCACCATGAGGAGTACCTACTGTCTTCTACTGCCTGTGAAAGCACCATGAGGAGTACCTACTGACTCATACTGCCTGTGAAAGCACCATGAGGAGTACCTACTGACTCATACTGCCTGTGAAAGCACCATGAGGAGTACCTACTGACTCATACTGCCTGTGAAAGCACCATGAGGAGTACCTACTGACTCATACTGCCTGTGAATGCACCATGAGGAGTACCTACTGTCTTCTACTGCCTGTGAACGCACCATGAGGAGTACCTACTGTCTTCTACTGCCTGTGAACGCACCATGAGGAGTACCTACTGTCTTCTACTGCCTGTGAACGCACCATGAGGAGTACCCACTGTCTTCTACTGCCTGTGAATGCACCATGAGGAGTACCTACTGTCTTCTACTGCCTGTGAACGCACCATGAGGAGTACCTACTGTCTTCTACTGCCTGTGAAAGCACCATGAGGAGTACCTACTGACTCATACTGCCTGTGAATGCACCATGAGGAGTACCTACTGTCTTCTACTGCCTGTGAATGCACCATGAGGAGTACCTACTGTCTTCTACTGCCTGTGAACGCACCATGAGGAGTACCTACTGTCTTCTACTGCCTGTGAATGCACCATGAGGAGTACCTACTGTCTTCTACTGCCTGTGAATGCATCATGAAGAACACATGTGGTTTCCTACTGCCTGTGAACGCACTGTATTAGATGCTACTGTCTCCTGCTGCCTGTGAATGTTTACGTTTACACGTAGCCGGGTATGTTGAGAAATGTGAGAAATTTCTCTCCCTCCATTTTCCAAAATAAGGCCCTGTTTTTACCCGTACACTGGTATTTTTAAAAAACAGACATTTCCCTTCGTTTGTACCCATCTTTTACCCGCAAACAGTGAATTCGCCTCTGAAAACGAAGGAGAACGCTCTGCAGGCCAATCAGAATTGCACTTTTGATGCGTCAGCTGCCTAAAACTCAGTTTCTTACTTTACACGCAAACACGAAACTGTAGTTTTCCAGAATCTCCACTCTAGCTGGAATTTTTAGAAAGATTTGTTTTCAGAAGCGCATTCGCCGTTTGCACGTAAAAGATGGGTACAAACGAAGGGAAATGTCCCGTTTTTAAAAATACCAGTGTACGTGTAAACAGGCCCCTTAGAAAGAAACATGAGGAATACCTGTTGTCTCCGATGGCTGTGAATGCACCATGAGGAGCTCCTGATGTCTCCTACTGTGAACGCACCGTGGGTAGATGCTGCCATCCCCTTCTGCCTGTGAATGTAGAACTGATAAATCCTGCTGTTCACTACTGCCCCTGAATGAACCGCCATATTCTACTGCCTTTGAACGCAACATGGGAAGTTCCTGCTGGTTCTCAACTCACCACCAGGAAATCCTGCTGTTACATTGCGAGGAGAGCGTGTATGCACCACAGTCGGGTTCCCCACCCTGCCCCTAAATGCACCACAATATCCTACTACTTTTGAATGCACCGCCCTGTCTTATTTTGAACGCACCACTTGGAAATCCTGCTTTCCCCACCTGCCTCCACCTTTAATACATTGCAAGCAGAGCAAGTTTTCTCCTACTACCTCTAACCTCAGAATGCCTACAGAACCTACAGAAACTGCTCTTATACTGCCTTTGAATGCACCACCGGGAGATCCAGCGTTTCCCTTACTGCCCCTGAACGCACCATCATATCCTGCTGCCTTTGAACACAATCCTGCTTTCTCCCACTGCCTCTGAACGCACCACTGGGAAACCCTCCTCTGCTCCTGCCTCTGAACACATTGGGAAGTCTGTTTCGTCCCACTATCTCTAAACGCACCACGACCAGATCCCCCGCCGCCGCCTCCCCCTCCTCCGCCGAAGCCGTCCGCTCGCCCGGGCCGCGTGCGTCCTCGTGGGTGCCCCCCCACACCCTCCTCCTTGTCTCCTCCTCCCCTCCCCCGCCTCAGTGCACCAGCAGCCCTCCTCCGGCCCCAGCAGCACACAGCCACGCGCAGCCATGCTCAACTCCGTGTGGTACGCCAAAAAGGTGGGCCGCCGCATCATGGGCACCCTGCGGAGGACCAAGCGGCTCCAGCGACGCCTCCGGTTGGTAGGTCACAGACACGCAGCGCTCTCTCCTGCGTCATTCCACAAGTCCACATTCCACGGTGTCCACACGCACATGGAGCTGCGTGCTGGGGGGGGATGCCTGCACGCTCACTTAAACGCCGTCGTTAAACCTCAGGACGGACTGTTGAGCGGTCGCATAACTTGAGGCATTTTTGTGTGTTGTTATCCATTCAGCTCCCTTCTGTACATGTGCTCAGTGTTGGTCATTTGCCTGCATCCTCTTGTGTTTTCCAAGCTCCTGAAATTCAAAATTAGGCTCTAGAATTGGGCACTTACACATTATTGTAACTTGAGAACGGTACATTTCATTATTTTTTTAAGTTGTTTTTTTATACCTTCATACGTGTTGTTGATTGGCCTGCATCATCTTTTTTTTTCTCCAAGCTCATGAATTCCAAAATTGAACCTCGAAACACTTACACACCACCATAGCTTAGATTTTATTTTCTGATATAATAATAATAATAATAATAATAATAATAATAATAATAATAATAATAATAATAATAATAATAATAATAATAATAATAATAATAAATAAAAACACCCTAATTTTCTCCTGTAAATTTGCTCAATTAGTGTTGTTGATTAGCCTGCATTTTTCTGCATTTTTTTTCTTTTTTTTTCTCTCCCCAAAACTCTTAAATGCCAAAATTAACCATCAGGATTGACAATTGGACATTAGACACTTGACTTTTAAATTTCTTTTGCATAATAAATGTTTTATTTTTAATAATGCATCTTTTTGTACTTTAATTTTCTCATATGCTCAGTGTTGATTGGCTTAGATCCTTCTTTTTTTCCCCCAAGCTTGTAAAAAATTAAAGATCAGGATGGACAATTAAACATGAAAAGACAAACTTGTTTTATTATTTTACTTTTTCTTTTTTCTTTTTTTTTAACTTGAATTTTATCCTGTAACTTGGCTCAGTGTTGACTGGCCTGCATCCTTTTTCCAACCTCCTGAATTTAAAGATCAGATGGAATTTTAGACTTTATACATCATTTGGGTACATTTTATTATTTTGCATATTTTTTTACTTTAACTTTATTTATAGATTTTATTTATTTATTTATTTTTTCCTATTTTTGGACAATTGCCCATAACCATAAATAAACATGCCTGTTTTATAGTTTTCTAATTTTGCACAATGTATATATATATTTTTTTTCTCCTGGAATTTCTTTTGTAGATTTTCCTGCAGTGTATCAAATTAGAAGTCTCTTTGCTTAAATTCATTGTTCTGGTGCAGCAGTCCAATTCACACAATGAAATAAGATTTAAAAGTGCTTAATAAGTAAACTTTTTGGTTTATGACAGAACCAAAATCAAGGCATTTTTACCGGAAAAACTTGTATATTCACAATTTGGTTAAAATACCGGAAGGAAAAGGCATATGAAAAAGAAAGATGCATATGGTGAAAATATCATACCCAGAAATTCGTTACATCCCTATATTACACACTATTGCACACATTTTTTAAAATTATGTTCTTTTATTTTTATACTTTAATTTTCTCTTATAAATATTTGAAATGAACAATTACACCGTTGTAACTTAACATGGGTACATTTTACTATTTTAGGCAATTTATATTTCCATATTTTCATCTTCTCTTGTACATATGCTTAGTCAGTTTTGTTGTTTGGCCTGCATCCTCAGAAATTCCAAAATGAAACCTCGGAATGAACAATTACTCTATAATAACTTGGATACATTTTAAACTTTAATTTTCTCCTGTAACTCTGCTCGGTCAGTGTTGCTTATTGGCGTGCATTCTCTTTTCCAAGCTCGCCAGTTCCAGTGTTAAAAATCGGAATTTAAAACCAAAGCTGTGTAGATAATTTGTATATTAGTAAAGTCTTTATACTTGCGTCTCCTCCATATGTACATGGATTCATATACTTTCTGATTTTGTATGTTTTAAATGTCCAAGTTCAAAATCAAAATGTGCAATTTCACAAACACTAATATCCAGTACTTTAAACTTTACTACTTTTTAAACTCATGTGTGTAAAATGTAAATTGTGTTGGCTTTACAGTTGAAGAGAAGAGGCTTTACAGGACCTGGAGACATGAAACCTCAAGACACTTCCTGGTCTGGTCTGGTCTGGTCTAGTTTGGTTTATTCTGGTCTCAAGACTCTGTGGTCATGTTGTCCATTCCTGGTCTGGTCTGGTTTGGTTTAGTCTGGTCTGGTTTGGTTTAGTCTGGTCTGGTTTGGTTTAGTCTGGTCTCAAGACTCTGATCATGTTGTCCATTCCTGGTCTGCTCTGGTTTGGTTTAGTCTGGTCTAGTTTGGTTTATTCTGGTCTCAAGACTCTGTGATAGTGTTGTCCATTCCTGGTCTAGTCTAGTTTGGTTTAGTCTGGTCTGGTTTGGTTTAGTTTGGTCTCAAGGCTCTGTGATCATGTTGTCCATTCCTGGTCTGGTTTGGTTTAGTCTGGTCTGGTTTGGTTTAGTCTGGTCTCAAGACTCTGTGATCATGTTGTCCATTCCTGGTCTGGTTTGGTTTAGTCTGGTCTCTGGACTCTATGATAGTGTTGTCCATACCTGGTGTGGTCTTGTTTGGTCTGGTCTGGTCTGGTCTGGTTTAGTCTGGTCTTAAGACTCTGATCGTGTTGTCCATTCTTGGTCTGGTCTGGTTTGGTTTGGTTTGGTCTGGTTTGGTTTAGTCTGGTCTCAAGACTCTGATCGTGTTGTCCATTCCTGGTCTGGTTTGGTTTAGTCTGGTCTCAAGACTCTGATCGTGTTGTCCATTCCTGGTCTGGTCTGGTTTAGTCTGGTCTGGTTTGGTTTAGTCTGGTCTCAAGACTCTGATCGTGTTGTCCATTCCTGGTCTGGTCTGGTTTGGTTTAGTCTGGTCTTAAGACTCTGATCGTGTTGTCCATTCCTGGTCTGGTTTGGTTTAGTCTGGTCTGGTCTGGTTTGGTTTAGTCTGGTCTCAAGACTCTGATCGTGTTGTCCATTCCTGGTCTGGTCTGGTTTAGTCTGGTCTGGTTTGGTTTAGTCTGGTCTCAAGACTCTGATCGTGTTGTCCATTCCTGGTCTGGTTTGGTTTAGTCTGGTCTGGTTTGGTTTAGTCTGGTCTCAAGACTCTGATCGTGTTGTCCATTCCTGGTCTGGTCTGGTTTGGTTTAGTCTGGTCTTAAGACTCTGATCGTGTTATCCATTCCTGGTCTGGTTTGGTTTAGTCTGGTCTGGTCTGGTTTGGTTTAGTCTGGTCTCAAGACTCTGATCGTGTTGTCCATTCCTGGTCTGGTCTAGTTTGGTTTAGTCTGGTCTAGTTTGGTTTAGTCTGGTCTTAAGACTCTGGTGTTGTCCATTCCAGTCTAGCGCAGTCCGGTCTGGCCTGGTCTAGCTGGGCTTCTGTTGTAGGGAGTATTATACCTGTGACTGGGCCAAGATCCCGAGGACTGATCTGGGTACAGCGACATGCAAACACTCTGGATGGTAAATAATGTCAGAAAGCTCTAGCGCCACCTACCTCCAATTTGAAAATTGTCGTTGTCGTCATGGTGGAAAGTTTTATTCTGTAATTTTCATTTTTATTTGAAAACGGTGGTGGTCAAAGTGGACACAGCACGGCTTCTGCAGCTAATCCCCATGTGTAAACACAAGAGTCCATGCGGGCCAAGTGTCTTGCCCAAGGGAAGGCCGCAGGACGGGCGATTCGGGGGTGGAACCTCTAACCTTGGGGTGAGGACGGGGGGGGGGGGGGGGCGTGTAGTGAACCGTGATGCGGCGCATAAACGCGGCAGATGTGAGAGCCCTGCAGTAGCATGCCTGCCCGCGGTCGCCTAGCAACAGCTGGCTCCGCGCGGCATCAGGCACAGGCTAACCACACGCCGCGGCGCTAGCACAGAGCGGAGCAGGGACGAGGCGCTCCGGGGGGATATCATCGGGGACGTTTGGGCAGCGGTATATACTGTGCTACAGATGTTCCGTATTATTTACTGTCTGCCTTTGCTGCTGCATTGGTTTCCATGGAGACGTGTAGTTGTATGTCGTCTGTATGGAACAAACTGACTGGGATATTCTTATTTGACACCCGTCTCTTTCCATCTTTTTGCTACTTATTTAGAATTTATTATTACCATTTATTTTTTACTCTTTGTTGCTGTATAATATTGTGATTAGTGAGCGACTGTGCCCAAATAATTTCCCTTGTGAATCAATAGTTTGTCTAAGTCTAAGGATATGACGGGGTAGACTGCACATTTCATAACAACGTATTTAAAGGCGCTGTATCCGATTTTTACATCCCTAAAAACAAGAAAAAAACGGAACTAGCTCATTTGAAACAGTTTGCAGTGGTCCGAAGTTATTCCTCACTTACTTTATGCATTCAGAGCGTCCTAATTATTCACCTTTCACAACTTTCAGAGACCAGAGCGGAGTTTTGCAGTGATTGTAGAGCTGGGCGGTATACCTCTTCATACCAAATACCGGTGTGTTTTTTGTTTTTTTTATATGGATTTTTCATACATCCCAATCCCGGTGAGTGTGTGCGTACAAAACGTCGAGAACACAGAGTGGCGGAACGTGGCGCTGCGGGACATTGTTTGAGACGGGGGCTGTTTTGCAGTGGCGTGAGAGCGGTGGAAGCTCAGTGTGTGTCGAGCGCTGAACAACATGGACGGAGAAAATGTTACAGACACAGAGGAACTTATACCGAAAAGAGGAGCCGTGTCAGTCGTGTGGAAGTACTTCGGCTTTAAAGGAGAATTAACGTTTTTTACAATCTGAGCCTTATTTTGGTAATAAAACAAGTTGTTTTACTCACTCATAGCACTTTGGTGTCATTTGGAGCACTTCCAGAGATGTTTTAGTTTAGCGATCTCCATTTTTCAACATTTTTGTTTGAGTCTATAAACTACTGACAACATTTCCCCCAAATTCCAAATAAAAATATTATCGTTTAGAGCATTTATTTGCAGAAAATGACAAATGGTCAAAATAACAAAAAAGATACGCGTTTTCAGACCTCAAACAATGCAAAGAAACAAGATCAAATTCATTTTAAAACAACATAAAACTAATGTTTACACTTAAGAAGAGTTCAGAAATCAATATTTGGTGCAATAACCCTTACACAGCTTTCATACGTCTTTCACATTGTTCTTGGGTCCTAGTTTAGACCTGGTTTAGTCTTGGTTCAGATCTGCTTTAATCCTAGTTTAGTCCTGGTTTAGCCCCCTTTTTAACCTGGTTTAGTTCTGGTTTAGCCCTGATTCAGACCTGGTTTACTCCTAGTTTAGACCCCTTTTTAACCTGGTTTAGTCCTGGTTCAGACCTGGTTTAGTCCTGGTTCATCCCTGGTTTAGTCCCAGTCTTTCACATTGTTCTTGGGTGACTTTATTCCACTCCTGGTGCAAGAACTGAAGTAGCTCAGCTTTGTGTTTGTGTTGGAATTCAACAGACGCTGGAATGGAGTGGCTGTAGTACATGTAGAGATGCTGATTTCAGAAAAAAAAAAAATGCGGTGGTCTCTTATTTTTTTCCAGAGCTGTATGTTTAATGCCATACTGTGGAACATTCCAGACAAGGCAAAACTATCTTCATGGGGACAAGCACTAGAAAATTATTATATTACACAAAATTGACTTTAAGACTTGTTATAACTGTGTTGTCTCATCCATTTCCTCACTGTTGTCAGTTGTTTAATAAATGCATTTTGAGTTTTCCCCTCAGTTTCTGCATGACCACAGTGTTTAGAATGTGAGCAGTGTGTCCAGCAGGGGGAGCCAGAACAGCAGCGTTTGATCTGACAATGGTACAAAAGTGCACACCCTACTTTATTGTCCCGAAGGAAATCCATTTCAGGCAGCACAGTACATAATATCAATAACATCAGTTCGTTCATAGTGAAGAGTTGAATAGTGTGGCGTGTGGATCCACTTCCAGAGTGACAACAGCCTGTCCCCAAAGGTGCTCTCCAGTCCGATGGTGCTGTGCAGGGCGTGCTGGGGTTATCGGCTTGTTTACGGCCCTCTTCACGGCTGCAGATGTGAGTCAAGTTCTGCTCCCGCTACAGATCCTGCCCTCCTCAGCAGCGTATCCGCCCACACAGTGTTTTAGTCATGTTTTCACACTATTAAAATTCCAAACTCGATTTCAGTACTAAGGAATAGATTCAATACTCAATACTAGCGCTGTCAGGCGATTAAAAAAATTAATCTAAATACAGGCGAGGCCACGAAAAGTGAACCACGATATAGCGAGGGACCACTGCGTTCAATTAAAATGTATTTTATTTTAGTTCATTTTCAAAATGTAATTCTATGACACAAAGGCAAAAAAGCCGTTATATGCAGTGTTATTTCATTTTAAATTTCAAAAGGGTTTTGTGGCTCCCAGTGTTTTCTTTACTGTGTGAAACGGGTCCAATTGGCTCTTTGAGTGGTAAAGGTTGCCGACCCCTGGGCTAGAGCGAACAACGTGTTGATCGATAACGCTGTAGAGGCGAAACCCGTTGTTCGCTCTAGGCCAGTGTTTCCCAACCAGGGGTACAAGTACCCCTAGGGGTACATGAGCACACTGCAGGGGGTACTCGGCAGTGTCGCTGCTAGGCGCAGGGGGAGATTTCTAATTTCTAATTTGCGTAAATTTGAGTTAAAGAAAAGAGAGAAAATGTCTGAGAATTCAATTTAATTAAGGAGATGAAATAAAATGATTTTCATTTAATAATCTGTTGTGTCATGTTCTACTTTTGGAGAATTATCAACACGTATGAGTGAGGGGGTACTCGAGGTATGACAGAAGGGCTCAGGGGGTACACAAGACAAAAAAGGTTGGGGAACACTGCTCTAGCCGAATAAAGTCAAAGAAGTGTGCGGTAAACCTTTTTTTTGGAACATTCTAAAGCTGTTCAGGAAAGGTTCATTTCTGTCCTGTGATTCTGTCTTTTTTTTTAGTATTGCACCTGTTTAAATGAGTATCTAGTTTCGATACAAGTTTTGGTATCGATTAGTATCTGATTTTTGATCATTTTGACAACCCTACAGCCTTCTTTCTGTTTGTGGCATAATTTGTAATGTAATTTGTCCTCATATGTTGTTTGTCGTTTATTGACCTGCCTGAGTCCCGGCTCCACCCTCTGTCGCTGCTGTCTGCCCATTCATTATTGATGGGCCCGGATCACCCTGCACACCCCCACCCCCCCCCCACGCTCTCATAACGCCCCGCCCACTGCCCCCCCCTCAGAGCCCCTCAGACCTCCTCACAGACCAGGACTATCGGCTCGGATGCACCTGCTGCTCTGTAACTCGGGATTATAAACTGGATGATTCTTCTCCACGACTGGACGATGCTCTGGAATAATCACGGATCTGCTTTTATGAGAAAACTGTTTTGGAATTTCGGACAGTGTTGTGGACAGTTAACTTTTGCAACCTGGAGTTCTGGTTGTTCTTGTTTGGTGCTAGTTTAATCCTGGTTCTGTCCTTGATCCAAGATTGTCTTAGTTAATTCTGATTTAGTCCTATTCAGTTTTAGTTCATTCTTAGACCTAGACTTGGATTTAGACAAACTATTAATCCACAAGGGAAATTGTTTGGTTAAGTCCTAGCTTAGTCCTATTTTAGTCCTGGCGTAGGCCTTGATAAGTCCTGTTTTAGACCTGGTTTAATACTAGATGACTTCTTGCTTAGTCTTGAAATTGCCCTGGTTCACACTTGTTACAATCCTGTTTTAGTTCTTTCTGAGTTCTTTTAGTCCTGGTTTAGTCCTGTTTTACTCCCACGTTTTGTCTTCTGCCTTAGAACTGTGCAAGTCCTCGTTTTAGTCCTGGTCCTGGTTTAGTCTTGATGAGGGGTTGGTTTAGTCGTGTTCTAATCCTGGTTTAGTCCTGATGCAGAGTTGTTTTAGTCCTGATGTAGACTTGGTTTAGTCCTGGTTTAGTCCTGATTCAGTTCTATTTTAGTCGTGGCTTAGTCCTGGTTTAGTCCCGGTTTAATCCTAGTTTAGTCCTGGTTTAGTCTTGATGTAGACTTTGTTTAGTCCTGTTCTATTCCGAGTTAAGTCCTGGTTTAGTCTTGATGTAGACTTTGTTTAGTCCTGTTCTATTCCGAGTTTAGTCCTGGTTTAGTCTTGATGCAGAGTTGTTTAAGTCCTGATGTAGACTTGGTTTAGTCCTGTTTTATTCCGAGTTTAGTCCTGGTTTACTCCCGGCTTAGTCGTGGCTTAGTCCTGGTTTAGTCCCGGTTTAATCCTAGTTTAGTCCTGGTTTAGTCATGATTCACTTCTATTTTAGTCTTGGCTTAGTCCTGGTTTAGTCCCGGTTTAATCCTAGTTTAGTCTTGATGTAGACTTTGTTTAGTCCTGTTCTATTCCGAGTTTAGTCCTGGTTTAGTCCTGATTCAGTTCTATTTTAGTCCTTGTTCAGTCCTGGTTTAGTCCTGTTTTACTCCCAAGTTTTGTCTTCTGCTTTAGAACTGTGCAAGTCCTTGTTTTAGTCCAGTTTTAGTCCTGGTTTAGTCCTGGTTTAGTCCTGTTTTAAACTCTTGTAGCTCCTGTAAGATAAGGAGACCCAGTGGATTCCACGTTTTGGACATTGTTGTGATGCGATGAGATCCAACATGGCGGCTGCCCTCCTGCCCGGCTCGGAGCGCTCCCTCCCTCGCCGCCGACCACACACTCTGGACGCACCTCGTGCCCCCACCGGACCCGAGCCCCGCCACCTCTGCTTTCACGAGCACCCAGAGGCTGCCTACCCTCACCCTCTCGTGCACACGGAGCCCCCCCACCCTCACACGCACGCCACCCTACGCACGTTCACGGCGTGCACGGTCCCCTGTCGCGCCCGTGGTCGCTTCCTCACCCTGAGAGACTCTGTGAAAAAGAGCCCCACCAAAAGCACGGCCAAAGTGGGCGTCCGCAGGGAGGCGCTGCCTTGGGTCCCATGGGTGCCCAAACAGGTACATGCAGAGGGGGGACTAAAGGTGCAGGGTCAGACACATTGGGAAATACTTGATAATGTCGGCCAGTTGTAGTTGTATAAAAGGTTTAAAGGAACTGCATGTTGTCTGCACTTTTACTGTTCAGATGCTTGAATGAGAAACTGAACCGTGCTGCAGGTGCGGGGGTTTAGGGAGTGACTTATATTTGTGTCCCCAGATATAAGGCAGTTTTCCTTATATCTGGGGACACAAACATGTCAAATTCTACATCTTACGTACAGTTTCTTCAGTTTGGGATGTGTTACCAGAACGGTGTACAGTGGTCCCTCGCTCTATCGCGGTTCACTGTTCGCGGCCTCGCTGTTTTGCGGATTTTAATTTATTTTTTTCCTATTTTTTTTATACTGTAACATTGTGTTCTGTGTCCTGATTGGCTAAGAGACTGTAGACCTTTGCCAATTGATAGATGGGGGACGCGGAGGGGACCGGGACCAGACTGGAACTAGACCGGGACCAGACCGGAACTAGACCGGGCAGGGGCGTTCTTTGACGGGGTCCACCTGGGCAATTGCCCTTAGCGCCATCGCGGTGGGGGGTGCCGCGGTGGCTTTCGCCCAGGGCGCAAATCACTCTAGGAAGGCCACTGAGACCGGGACCAGACCAGGACTAAACGTGGACTAAACCAGGTCTAAACCCGGTCTAAACCTGGACTGGACCTGGACTAAACCAGGACTGGACCAGGTCTAGACCTGGACTAAACCGGGACTAGACCAGGTCTAAACCAGGATTAAACCACCACGTGCCACTCTTTGCTGGTTTCGTGCAGCTGGTTTGTGGCTCGGGCTGAGAGGACGCGGTCCGGGTGGGTCTCTGTCACAGATTTGACCACGATGAGGGGTGCACGTGTCACGCACTTCTCCAAGGGGTTGGTGCGCGTCACGTCCCCGGACGTGGCTGTGCCGTTGGATGAGCGCGGTGCTTCCTGCGGATCCACTGACTCATGTCTCCGCGCTCCTCGCGCGTCCGGTTGGACTTCCGGAGCCGTGTCTCCCCCCACACTTCACTATTAATACATTTGAAAATGTTGAAGATCTATGAAAGTTTGAGTGTTTAAACGAGAGAGAGATGTGAGAAAATGTTAATTCCAGTCTGAGAATAGTGTATAACGTGTGTGGTGAGGCATTTACAGCCTTAAAACATGTAGAATAATTGTAAAATATAAAGTTGTCCTACTTTGCGGATTTCTCTTATTGTGGGTTATTTCTGGAACCTAACCCCTGCGATAAATGAGGGATTATTGTACTTCTAATGTATTTTAATTGTACAGAATTGGTTTAAATGTTTAGGCTACGTTCACACTGCAGCATGAAATGACCCAAATCCGATTTTTTTGCCTCTATGTGACCTGTATCTGATCTTCTAATGACAATCTGAATGACACAGATCAGATTTTTTTCAAATGCGATCCAGGCCACTTGGATATGTGGTCCTAAATCCGATACATATCCGATCTTTTGGCATGCGACTTCAGTCTGAATGGCCAGGTCGCGTTCATCCGACCCGGGCGGGTTTCCTCCAACTAGAGTGGTACAAGTAAATGTACACAAAACGTTCTTCTCTTCATGCGAAAATAGTATATAAACTCCGTATCATTGAAGCTGCGAAGCACATAGCAATCCCACCACTCTTGTCTGCGATTCCGCACCAACACGTTCATTTCTACGGACGTTGCTGCCACTGCCCCACAAAACGCCGTGGCCAAAAACCTTGTCCTTCTCTTTCTCCGTCTCCTCCTTAAAACAAATAAGCTATACATGTTCTGGCTCCGGTACAACAGCAACAATGTTATCTCAGAATTTAAAAAAAGTAAACACTGAGCAGGTTCGCTGCACGTGACCTCGTCGTGTCCTCCAAGGCGCACGCGGGACACTTTTGGGGCGTTTAACGTTCACACTGGAGAACAGTACATACAAATCGCATTTAATTGGAAATGTGAAGGACCTCGCAAAAAAATCGTATTTCACAAAAAAAATCGTAATCAAGCCCTGCAGTCTGAACGTCTCTTACTCATTTGTAACACTTGGTTAAATCCTGGCTTAGTACCAACTCAGTCCTGGTTTAGTCCATGTTTACACCCTTTATTGTGGTTTGAACACATTTTGTCCTGTTTTAGCCCTGGTTTACACATGCATTATACCTGGATTAGGACCTAGTTTTGTCCTGGATTAGTCTTGGTGAGCAGGTGTTACATTTTCAGTTTATTTTTTTTTACCTATTTACTTTAATTCCAGGTGTAGATCTGGTTGTGTGGCTAAATCCAGCAATTTTGATTATAATTTAAGATTTTATAAAGCAACCATTCAGAGTGCAATTTTTGATTCAATTTTGGTTAGATGTGTTTGTCATTATCCAACTTGTGGCGGGAGGTCCACCACCCGCTTCCATTATATGGCATTAAACTTTTCTATGTCCGTGTAGATGAGAAAGTTCTGCCATCAGGCCAAGTTACAGGCCAAATCTGTGGAGTGGGGAGCCTGCTCACAGTGAGAATGCATGTTTTTCAAGGCGTATTTAAAGCAATAAAACACCTGTAATTTAATAAATGCGGGATACATATGTTTAATGCCATACTGTGGAACATTCCAGACAAGGGACAAGCACTAGAAAACAGACCCCCCAGGATTTCGCGGGCATTTTTTGTGATTGTTGCGGGCTAAAATGCCTGAATTTGCGGGAGCTTTTCCAAAAAGTTGTGATGAAAGTTGCGGTGCTTTTAAGGTTTTTGTTGCGATTTTGTTGCGGGAGGAAGTGAAAGTTGCTATACATAGTTGCGATTTTCCCTTTTTGTAATTAAAATTGAGTAATATTTTGAATACTGAGTTATTACTGACAAAAGAATAATACAAAGACGCAGAGATCACAGATATGGTCCTAAAACAACCTTACCAACATGGAAAATAAATTACTACTAGGAGGGGAACTGTTTCGCCCGGTCGCCCGGAACTGTTTCCCGCAGACATGTTTCTTTGCCATTAGAAGCCGTGTCCCAATTCCCAGAGCGCGCGGCTCGGAGCGTGGCCCGAAGGGCATGTGCGTCACACATTTTGCCAGAACACTGGCGCGACGACTGCTGTCCCACTTCTTTTTTGTCCCATGCGCAGTTAACATGGTTGTTAAGCGGTCCGCGGACTGCAGTCGGGGCTGAGCAAGTGTGCACCGCCTGGACTGCAGTCTGAGCCCCCTTCGGGCCGCGCTCCGAGCTGTGCGCTCTGGGAACTGGGGACACGGCCGCAGTTTCGTTTTGTCACACGGAAGTAAAGCAGAAGGAAGTTGGTCGGCGTTCAATACGTCGCCGATGATGGGTCAGAATTGTAAAAAAAAATAGTAAAAATTGCAACACCGCCCTGAATTCGCGGGGATTGGCTGAAGTTGCGTTGAAGTTGCAAATCGCAACATCGCGAATTCCTGGAGGGTCTGTAGAAAAGTAACATAGTGAAAATCTTCAATTTAAAATGTTTTGTTTCAGTTGTAATAAGCGCAGAGGACTACAAATCCCATGATCCTTTGCTTAATTTCAGTGCAGCCAACATTTCAGCAGAACCATAATGACCACTTCAGTCTTTTGAAATAACTTTTGACTCCGTGGGTTTAAAAATGTTCTGTGAAGTCATATTACTGCAGCGTGAGATGAGAATACTGTTATGACCCGTGCGGCGTTATTGTGGCGACTGTTGTGGACGGCCCTCCGACTGAATGTAGGTCTGATCAATGCCATCGACCGGTCAGCTGGAAAGAACCTGTCCTCTATGTCCAGGGAAACCACTCCTGCGTCTGACCATTTAAACATGTCATTTTCAACATACAGTGGCCCAAATGAGTCGACGTGTAAAGTGTATGATAATCTATTCATAACAAACAAAAAATCTGAATTAAACAAAAAATGCTGGCTCAGTATACAGCTCTGGAAAAAAAATAAGAGACCACTGCATTTTTTTCATCATGTATTGCAGCCATTCCATTCCAGCGTCTGTTGAATTCCAACACAAACACAAAGCTGAGCTACTTCAGTTCTTGCACCAGGAGTGGAATAAAGTCACTCAAGAACAATGTGAAAGACTTGTGGAGAGCATGCCAAGACGCATGAAAGCTGTGATTAAAAATAAGGGTTATTGCACCAAATATTGATTTCTGAACTCTTAAGTGTAAACATTAGTATTATGTTGTTTTAAAATGAATTTGATCTTGTTTCTTTGCATTGTTTGAGGTCTGAAAACATGGATCTTTTTTGTTATTTTGACCATTTGTCATTTTCCGCAAATAAATGCTCTAAATGATAATATTTTTATTTGGAATTTGGGGGAAATGTCAGTAGTTTATAGTAGGGATGAACCGATGTGAAAGTTTTAGCCGATACTGATATCCAATATTACTGTTGCTGTTATTTCTTTTTTTAAATTCTGAGATAACATTTTATACATATATTAGACTGAAAATCATGCAAAATGAATTTTTGAATATCTTCTTTTATTTTCAAAATGTATTTTGACTTCATAAAGCTTAACTTACTTTATTCACAAAACCCCTGTGAGAAAGTTTAGATTAAAAAACAAACAAACACAAGGATGATAAATCCCCATGTCACTCTTAATCTGCATTTCACATGGCTTCCATATCACCAGATATACTTCAGGTTTGGGGGCCATTTTGTGTATTGCCAAGAAAAGGAACTGCAACACATTTTGTCAAATTACAATAAACTTAAACATGGACAGACACAAGATAAACACAACGTTTTATAACCAAGATCCCTGTACAGCTCGACCTTATTAAAGGAGAATTAACGTTTTTTACAATCTGAGCCTTATTTCGGTAATAAAACAAGTTGTTTTACTCACCCATAGCACTTTGGTGTCATATGGAGCACTTCCAGAGATGTTTTAGATTAGCGATTAGTGTTCTCGGGGCATAGAGCATGTAATATATGCCCCGAGCGGTCTCCAAATAACACAAACTTTAGCACTTTTCAAATCATAGAGATTTATCCATAATTTACAGCTTTGACTTTCATGTTTGGGTCCCGAGAGCTGAGAGTGAAATAAGCTGTGACTCCGCACATGCGCACTGGCCTCCTCATCTACTCGAAACTATGGATAAATCTCGGATTACAGGCCACTTTTGACTCAAATGAAGGCGTAGACTAAGACATTGAGCTTCTATGATTTGAAAAGTGCTGAAGTTTGTGTTATTTGGAGACCGCTCGGGGCATATATTACATGCTCTATGCCCTGAGAACGCTAAACGCTAATCTAAAACATCTCTGGAAGTGCTCCATATGACACCAAAGTGCTATGGGTGAGTAAAACAACGTGTTTTATTACCGAAATAAGGCTCAGATTGTAAAAAACGTTAATTCTCCTTTAAAGGGATATGCCACCCCCAGGTCAAACTTGGGCATCTCCCCACAGTCCAGAGACTAAAATAAGTGATGGAAAGCGTTTTTCTGGTGACCCAGCCATTGTCCAGGTCTGTCAGCACTGACCGCCGCGGTATCTGCAGCTCCTCCGCGTTAGACTGCAGTCTAACGGCGCCAGAGAAAGATTTCGGCCAAAAGGAATTAATTTGCTCGATGCTTTTCCCAATTACTTTCTGTGTAGTGCGGATTCATATCGAGTGCAAATAAATGTACAAATCAACACGGAGAGCTTGACTTGGTCATTTTGGGGTGGGAACTATTTTTCAGTGCGGAAAAAGAGAGCTGAAGCACACACCACGCTGCGTAACAGGGGAACTCCCTTCCTGGTGCGTAACAGGGATTCCCTTGTGTGCTTTGGCTGTCTTTTTCCGCACTGAAAAATAGTTCCCAACCAAAATGACCAAGTCAAGCTCTCCGTGTTGATTTGTACATTTATTTGCACTCGATATGAATGCGCACTACACAGAAAGTAATTGGGAAAAGCATCGAGCAAATTAATTCCTTTTGGCCGAAATCTTTCTCTGGCGCCGTTAGACTCCAGTCTAACGCGGAGTAGCAGCAGATACCGCGGCGGTCAGTGCTGACAGACCTGGACAATGGCTGGGTCACCAGAAAAACGCTTTCCACCACTTATTTTAGTCTCTGGACTGTGGGGAGATGCCCAAGTTTGGCCTGGGGGTGGCATATCCCTTTAAGGACAGCTCCCAGTGCTCTGCCTGAAATGTGATAGAACTTTTATTTGTTTTTCAAAGCAAGGTATTTATAGTACTGACAAATATCGGTTGTTAATATCGACCCAGTTTTACACATACCGATACCGATATGTTTAAAAAAAATTATTTTATTTTTTTGCAATATCGGCCGATAGCGATTTTAATGCCGATATATCGTGCATTCCTAGTTCATAGACTCAAACAAAAATGTTCCTTTTGCCCAAACGCATAACTATAAGTGGTAAAATCTGAAAAACTGATCATTCTGCAGTGGCCTCTTATTTTATTTTATTTTTTTCGGAGCTGTATGTATTTTTACTGTGGGTACACAATTAAAAGAATGAGATTAGGACCCGAAACTTCTTAGGGTGACCGTATTTTCAAGATCAAAAGCTGCGACAGCCCCGGTTTGGGTTGGTTGGTAATAATATTGTGAAATGAATGCGTAATTAAGGAGAATTGTTCTGCACTCAGCCCATATTTACTAACGTAACGTAAAAATGACAATTTATGCCTCTGACAGGGATCACTTTGGTCAGAAATTGGGACATTTGGGACATTTCTTATATAAAACTTGGAGAAATCAGTGGTTTGGGATAAATCTGCTCGGACGGTGGACACAGGGCACTTGGGTAAATAGGGACGTCTGGTCACCATAAGCATTCTGCCTGTCCATAACTTTGTGTTTTTATGACCTAATGAAAAGTTTGATATTATATGCTAGTGATTAATAATTGATTGGGTGGCATTGCTACCTCTGATGACCAAAAGACCAGCAGTTTATCTTGATTTTTATTGTGTCATTTGGCAAGACCCTGAACCTGCCTTTTCTCCAGTCTTGTATTCACTAATTGTGTTTTCCTATGCAGTGGTTTAAAGGGTTTTGTGCGGCACAGGAAATACAAAATGGTTCCTACTTATTTATTTTTTGATTTTGTTGCTTTGTTACTTTTGCTGACCACAGATGATGTTTTTTTGGGCTGTCACGTTTTCCTGTGGTGAAGCTCAGGGCTCTGCTTTTCCTGCTCTGGTCCTGTCTTTTTCCAGTCTGGTTATGTGACTCTTTTTCTCTCCTCCCCAGGCCAACCCTCCTCCAGTGGTGGTGAACACAGAGAGCCTGGACACACCGCCTTATGTGAGTTCACCCTTTGACATTTTACTCTTAAATCCTGGTTTAGACCTGGATTAGACCTGGTTTATGATGGGTTTAGGTCAGGTTAAGGCCAGGTTTAAAATAGGGATGGGCGATATAGCAGTTCCACTATTCGTACTGGTGATATTGGAGAGTTTTCCAGTTATAATACTGGTTCAATATTGATAATTTTGCAGACATTTAGACCCAATATTTTTTCTGCACTGCCCCATCTGTGTGCAGTGCGTCAGTCCCAGTTTGTCGGAAGAGATTCATGAGGGAAAATACAAATAGGCTGAAATATGAAATTGGTTTACACGATCATGCAACAAATTATTTTATATCCCAAATAAATACATTTTGTTCCATCTGTTTACTATAACTTGTTGGTTATCAGCCATTGTAGCAATACAAATGTACTAGTGTATCCATGTATGTTTTGCACTCCTTGTATTCCAGGTGAACGGGACAGAGGCAGACTATGAGTACGAGGAGATCTCTCTGGAGCGGGTAAGTCTGGGGGCAGTCTGTATTTAAATGTGTGTCAAAAATGTAATAAAATCGCTCCATTAACATCGGCTTGTGACGTTTTGCCCCAGGGGAACTCGGGTCTGGGCTTCAGCATCGCGGGCGGCACAGACAACCCCCACATCGGAGACGACCCCAGTATCTTCATCACCAAAGTCATCCCCGGAGGAGCAGCCAGCCAGGACGGCAGGCTCAGGTCAGTGGCAGGAGCAGGACGGCAAGCTCAGGTCAGTGGCAGGAGCAGGACAGCAGGTTCAGGTCAGTGGCAGGAGAAGGACACTAGGCTCAGGTCAGTGACAGCAGCAGGAAGGCAGGCTCAGGTCAGTGGCAGGAGCAGGACGGCAGGCTCAGGTCAGTGGCAGGAGAAGGACACTAGGCTCAGGTCAGTGACAGGAGCAGGACGGCAGGCTCAGGTCAGTGGCAGGAGTAGGACGGCAGGCTCAGGACAGTGACAGGAGCAGGACGGCAGGCTCAGGTCAGTGGCAGGAGAAGGACACTAGGCTCAGGTCAGCGACAGGAGCAGGACGGCAGGCTCAGGACAGTGACAGGAGCAGGACGGCAGGCTCAGGTCAGCGGCAGGAGCAGGACGGCAGGCTCAGGACAGTGACAGGAGCAGGACGGCAGGCTCAGGTCAGTGGCAGGAGAAGGACACTAGGCTCAGAACAGTGACAGGAGCAGGACGGCAGGCTCAGGACAGTGACAGGAGTAGGACGGCAGGCTCAGGTCAGTGGCAGGAGAAGGACACTAGGCTCAGGTCAGTGGCAGGAGTAGGACGGCAGGCTCAGGACAGTGAGAGGAGTAGGATGGCAGGCTCAGGTCAGTGGCAGGAGAAGGACACTAGGCTCAGAACAGTGACAGGAGCAGGACGGCAGGCTCAGGACAGTGACAGGAGCAGGACGGCAGGCTCAGGACAGTGACAGGAGTAGGACAGCAGGCTCAGGTCAGTGGCAGGAGAAGGACACTAGGCTCAGGTCAGTGACAGGAGCAGGACGGCAGGCTCAGGACAGTGACAGGAGTAGGACGGCAGGCTCAGGTCAGTGGCAGGAGAAGGACACTAGGCTCAGGTCAGTGGCAGGAGTAGGACGGCAGGCTCAGGACAGTGAGAGGAGTAGGATGGCAGGCTCAGGTTAGTGGCAGGAGTAAGACGGCAGGCTCAGGACAGTGACAGGAGCAGGACGGCAGGCTCAGGACAGTGACAGGAGCAGGACGACAGGCTCAGGTTAGTGGCAGGAGTAAGACGGCAGGCTCAGGACAGTGTCAGGAGTAGGACGGCAGGCTCAGGACAGTGACAGGAGCAGGACGGCAGGTCAGGTCAGTGAGACAGGAGTATGAATAAAACACAGCTCCGGCTCAGGTTTCCCTCCTCACCGTGGACTTGGTTTCACTTTCACTATGACAACAGTGGCGCTCGGTCAGACCTGTGTGACGGTGTCCTGGGGTTCCCTCCTTACAGGTGCAGGGACTCGTACAGAACTTTGAGCACAGAACCATATTAACAAACGTGTCCCTCGTTGTGTTCGGTTCAGTGCCTGTGTTGAATGTTCCCCACACGATGAGGACTAGTGTATAGTTTTAGTAATTACACATTTATACACCACAGTACATAAAACATGTCCTACATAGAACTTCACGTGTTCATAACGGAGTCTGACCTTCTGTCCCCCGTGTCCTCAGAGTGAACGACGTGATACTGCGGGTGAACGAGGTGGATGTGCGTGATGTGAGCCACAGCCGGGCCGTGGAGGCGCTGAAGGACGCCGGCTCTCTGGTCCGGCTCTATGTCAGGAGGAGGAAGGCCCTCAATGAGAAGCTCATGGAGATCAAGCTGGTCAAAGGGCCCAAAGGTCTGTCCGCACACACACACACACACGCGCACCTGCAACGACACACGATTCAACATCATTCGGACATAATAATAATAATGGATTGGATTTATACAGCACCAAGTCAAAACTCTCTCCATAGCATCACTTCTGGGTCCAAGGCGTCTTCGCTGACTGAAAATGCTGGACATTATTTACTATTTCAATTACTATGTCAATCTTAAAGGTCCCATGGCATGAAATGTTCACTTTCTGAGGTTTTTGAATGTTAATGTGAGCTTCCCTACCCTGTTTAGGCCCCCCCAATGGCTAAAAGTTGCGAAATGTGTAAACTGAGCATTTGCGATCCTTTTCTGCGTTTGAAAAAAACACAGCTCAAATGGGCGATTCTGAACAAGGCGACTTCGTTACGTAACATCGACAAAAGAAATGCAAATGCAGTTCCACCACCGTCTGGATCTCCACCCCCTGTCTCTGGAAATCACGCCCAGAGAGTTTGGACCACGAAGGAGCTACGCAATGCGAAATGCGTTTTTTTATTTGCCTGGAGGCACGTGCGAGTGTTTCTAGGCTCGGAAGTCCTTTACCCGACCCTCTGGACCTCTGAAACAGCAGTGGTTTCATTTTATTTTCTGTGAAAATGTGTTTTTTTTCATTGAAATTCCTCTCCTTTCTGCCTTCGCGGTTAAAACGCGGAAGTGGGGAGACAGCGCTTTAACCCTATCTGTGTCTTTCTCATTTGCATTCAAGCAACAAGGCCCAGAATGAGTTGTTCAGAGAGATTATGACTGTGTACATGTGTCTTTTTCATGCACTGAATGTTGATTTTGAAGAAGGATTTATTTATAGTATTAGGGAACCATTAAGGCACCATATAAAAGCATCAAGAAGTACCATGTCATGGGACCTTTAAAATATTTATGTGTGATGATAATATGTAATCATTTGTTGTATTAAAGGGATAGTGCGGTTATTTTTATGTTAATCTGTATGGGTTTCCTTCAAAAAATTTTTTACGTGCGGTAACATCGGCTTACCTCTGACATTTTGCGCTCAGCCCGGTTCTGCTCGCGTTCTGGAGCTCAGGTAATTAGGGCCGGTGAGTTCGCGGGGACTCGTACTAAAGCTTGTTTTTCTTCTCAAAACATTTGTCCGAAAGGTGATATATTTGCGTCCAAAACAGTTGTCCACGAAAAATCCAGCAGCGTATTTTCGCATTCGCATATCTCGTCTCGATTCGTATCACTGTGCTCACGTTAGCTGCCTGTTGCCTGTTCACTTGTAAACTTCCCCTTACGGCGGACCGCATCCGTCGTTCACTTCCGCTAAAAGTTAACAGGCTAATAATAAGTAATAGGCGCGCAGTGATACGAATCGAGACGAGATATGCAAATGCGAAAATACGCTGCTGGATTTTTCGTGGACAACTGTTTGGGATGCAAATATATCACCTTTCGGACAAATGTTTTGTTTTGAGAAGAAAAACGAGCTTTATTACGAGTCCCCGCGAACTCACCGGACCTAATTACCTGAGCTCCAGAACGCGAGCAGAACTGGGCTGAGTGCAAACTGTCAGAGGTAAGCTGGTTTTACCGCACGCAACTTTTAGAAGGAAACCCATACAGATTAACATTTTTAAAAAATCACACTATCCCTTTAAAGCCACAGTATGTAACTTTTTTAGCCAAAAATAGACTAAAATTAAAGCATGTTTTTTCATTTGGTTGTGTTTATTGCTTCTCCACAGACCTGACTCTTTATGACCCTTCTGCTTCTTTGAATGGAAAATGTTCCAAAGTGGTTTTAACTAGGGCTGGGCGGTATACCGCTTCATACTGAATACCGTTTTTGTTGTTGTTTTTTAATGATATGGATTTTTCATATATCCCAATACCGGTGAGTGTGTGCGTACAAAACGTCGGGAACACAGAGCGGCGGAACGTGGCGCCGCGGGACATTTTTTGAGAGGGGGACTGTTTTGCAGTGGCGTGAGAGCGGTGGAAGCTCAGTGTGTGTTGAGCGGTGAACAACATGGACGGAGAAAATGTTACAAACACAGAGGAACTTATACCGAAAAGAGGAGCCGTGTCAGTTGTGTGGAAGTACTTCGGCTTTAAGAAATCTGACGCTGATCAAACAATTGTATTCTGTAAATGTCGTCGGGCTAAAGTCGTAGCCGCAGGAGGCGACACGAGCGATCTGCTTCACCACCTCTGTCACAAACACTTCCTGGAATATGAAGAACGCACGAAACTAAGATCTGCATCCTCTTCCACGTCTGTAGGGAACGTTCAAGTCGGCGCCGCGACACAAAATGCCACTCAGACTTCACTCAGAGACGCGTTTGCTAAGGGGACGGCCTACGACAAGAAAAGCAAACGGTGGAACGATATTACCAATGCTGTTACTGTGCACTTCGCCAAAGACACGGTACCAAAAATACTGTGATATCAATTTTTGGTCATACCGCCCAGCTCTAGTTTTAACTTTGTGTTTCCATGGAATCATGCAGATGCGATGCCAACTCCAGAAAGTTACATACTGTACCTTTAGGTTTTATTCCATCATTATATCCTCCTGAGACCCGGCCCATTATTTTGTGTCCTTTATAGTGGACATTGAGTTAACAAGTCGATCTTTTAAGTGTTTAGAGATAGACTGAAATAAATACATAAATAAACCAGGTCTCAACTAGGACTAAACCAGGACTAAACCAAGAAAAAACAGGACTAAACCAGGTCTAAGTCAGGTCTAAACCGCATCTAAACCAGGTCTGAACCATGACTAAAAAAGGTCTAAACCATGACTAAAAGAGGTCTAAACCAGGTCTAAACCAGGTCTAAACCAGGTCTAAACCAGGTCTAAAGCAGATCTAAACCGTGACTAAAAAAGGCTTAAACCAGGTCTAAAGCAAGTCTAAAGCAGGTCTAAAGCAGGTCTAAAGCAGGTCTAAAGCAGGTCTAAAGCAGGTCTAAAGCAGGTCTAAAGCAGGTCTAAAGCAGGTCTAAAGCAGGTCTAAAGCAGGTCTAAACCAGGTCTAAACCAGGTCTAAACCAGGTCTAAATCAGGTCTAAATCAGGTCTAAACCAGATCAATACATAAAATATATTTATTTTATTATATTATATTATATTATATTATATTATATTATATTATATTATATTATATTATATTATAATATAATATAATATAATATAATATAATATACGTGAAAAGTCCCTCAGTCGTCCAGGTAGAATCCATGATCAAAGGAGAAGTTCAATTTGTCAACTGGACAAAGTTTGTTTGGTTGAAAACGTTTCGCCGCTCATCCGAGTGGCTTCGTCAGCTCCCGTATAATATAATATAATATAATATAATATAATATAATATAATACAACAAAACAAAACAAAACAAACAAAGGGAGCCTAAAAACTAGAAGTGACTGTAGAAGCTTGTCAGAGATGTTGGTCAACAAAAAAAAAAAAGTTTGTTAGGTTGTAAACGTCACATGGATTTAATACTGTTACAGTCCATTACAGAGGACATGTTGCAACATTATGAATAAAAATAAAATTAACAAAATGTAAATGCTAAGGTGTTCATTTACCTCCAAATAGAAAATCACAAAAAAAAGACAAAATTTAAATGCACTTTTTTCTTCGGGTCCCGGGAGGATATATGAACCCTGAGGACACATGTTTTTAAGAAAAGCTCATAAAGTGTGGACCTTCCCCTCTTCTCACGTAAATTTACCACACTTTCAGATTCTTTGCTCACTCGCCTGGAGTCAGCCCTAACCGTGTGTGTGTGTGTCTTTGTGTGTGCGCTCAGGCCTGGGCTTCAGCATCGCGGGGGGAGTGGGGAACCAGCACATTCCTGGAGACAACAGCATCTACGTCACCAAGATCATTGAGGGCGGGGCTGCGCACAAGGACGGACGCCTGCAGATCGGGGACAAGCTGCTCGCGGTAAGGACGTCCCCTCTGTCCTCCCGTCCTCCCTCCTCTGTCCTACGCCTACATCAGCGCTTCACTATAATTACTATACCGGTCAATATATGAAAGCTGGAACGGTATATATTTATCATTTTCTTTGTAATAATGAGGATGTTTTTGTTTTTTTAGTTCTAATACGATAAGATTTGAGCTGTGCAGGCTTGAATAAATAACTTTTATGGCTAATTATTTTAGGGATGCACCGATGTGAAAATTTTAGCCGATATTAATGTTGCTGATATCAGCCGATACCAATATTAGTCGATACCGGTAATATCTGTGTCATTTATACAGATAAGATAACATTTTATACAGACTGAAAATCATGCAAAATTAATTTCTAAATGTCTTCTTTTATTTTCAACACATGTTTTGACTCCTGACTTTTTCTTTCTTTTTTTTCCCAATTTAATTTTTTTTTTATAGTGTAACATTGTGTTCTGCGTCCTGATTGGCTAACGGACCTTTGCCGATTGATGTTATAGATGGGGGACGCGGGGGGGACCGGGACCAAACTGAAACTAAACCAGGACCAGACCAGGATCAGACGGGACTAGACCAGGACTAAATGTGGACTAAACCAGGTCTAGACCAGGTCTAAACAAGGTCTAAACCTGGACTGGACCAGGACTAAACCTGGACAAAACCAGGACTGGACCAGGTCTAGACCTGGACTAAACCAGGACTGGACCACGTCCAAACCAGGATTAAACCACCGCATGCGGCTCTTTGCCTTTGCTCTTTTCGGACTGCATGCCGTCCGATGTGCACGAGCACATCAAACCTCGACATGAACGAACAAGAGCCGCACAAAACCAGGCAAAGAGCCGCACGCGGTGGTTTAATCCTGGTTTAGACCTGGTCTAGAGGAGGCACGGTTTGGGCACGGATCTCGTGCTCGCGCTATCACAGATTTGAGCATGATGAGCGCATATTTTACTGGGAGTGATGGAGTAGCCCCGTCAAAGCCCGCGCTAACCTAAGTATCTCCAAATAGCCCACGCTAGCAACTTACCCGGTTTCATTCATTCCGCTGTTTTCCACTTCTTGTCCCGTTCCCCGGCTGTCCACTCCGTTCTCCGCTATATTTACCTGTATTTACCCTGAACATGTATTCTGTAAACACTCTGCCCTGCCTATTTAGTAATGTCCATCTCAGCTTCAGTTTCACCAATTTCATCAATATTCTGTTCTGCTCCCCCTCAACACCCTCCCGTTTGTTCAACACACAAAAAGACGCCGTGTGTTAGCTGTCCCATTGTTTTTGTCGTAATATATTTGTGAATATTGTTGTTGATTGTACTGCGTTTTTGCACTTTTCTACTCTTTTTATCTCCAAGTTGGCGGCGCACATATGCGCTGCGGCCCCTTCCTGCCGTCACTATCCTGTCTCTGCTTGGCTAGGGAGAAACGACATTTCGATTCACTGTATGTCGTGTACATATGGCAGAATTCGACGATAAAGTAGTAACTATGAACTAGGGATGCAAATGATCGATTAATTCATTAATCTATAATTGATTGACCTTATCGATCGACTTACGATTAACTGATAAGCGGTGTTTTTCACCTGAATTTTAGTGTTTCAAAAGGGTCTTTAAGAATATAAGCTATAGTATACATAACACCGAGTCAAAAATATATCATAGTATTATATTGTATATTCCTCAATTAATTATTCCTTAGTAAAAAGCAGACAAATGTATTGATACTGAATAACAAAATATATTTATTGAAAATAAATTGAGGACTGGCTCAGTTGTTGCCCTTGCAGCATGGAAATCTTGAAATTAAAAGGAACAGAAGAAATTAAATAACAGAATGTTATTTAGTCTACATATTATGATGAAACAAGTGAATCCAGGCTATTTTTAGGACATTCTCAACATTTATTTTGAACTAAGGCATCAACAATAATTCTCTCCCTTAATCTGTGAAGGGTTACAGTACAAAATATTAATTTCACAGGGCCCCTGGACACAGCATAAAACATTACAGGGCCTCAAACCAGAACAATCAAGAAATTATAAAAGCATGTAAGTTACATGCTTTTATAATTTCAAAAATATATGGTTCTAGGTCCAGCTCTACTGTGAGTTGTACGGCAACATCCAGAGAGGAAACGGTTACATGATGTAACGCTGTGGTCTTTCTCGCGAGTGGGTTCACATCTCGTGTTTACATTCCAGAGTAGCGCCCTCTAGCGATTAGTTACAATTAATGCATTTTGTTCGGCCAACGTCTTGATTGTGAGTCGATTTAATTGTTGACATCCCTACTATGAACTATGAACCGTCCGTTAACCACCACAGTCGTCCTGGGTGCACACAAGTCCACTGTTAAGTCATCCACGTCCATAATGTTTTTTTTTCCAACAAACTTCAAACCAGGATCCATCTCCCGTTCTCAAATCCCACAGCCATATCTCACTTCTTGTTTCTTTCGTCACGCGTAGGACATTAGCATCTGACGACAGTGACGTCATCGCAAAGTATCGGTAAATTATCAATATTATTTTTACTGGTTCTGCTACAGGCGCAGAAACATGGCCATGTTATCGAATGTATTTCCAGGTATTTACTGTATCTATATTTTTATTATTGTTAATGAGTTTTAGTGGGGAAAACCCAGAATTTTTGTGTTAATTGGCTTGAGGGAGAAGCCTTGGTGGATAAAAGAGCCCCCCCCCTTCCACCCCTCAGTCAGTCTCGACCAGGATTTGTACATTGATGGTAACAACCGAGCTGATTTATGATGCAGATTTCTGCGGTTGTGTGTACATATTATAAATATCTTTTTTTTGTGTGTTTCTGTATGTTTCTTGTATACAGTGAACCCTCGTTTATCGCGGGGGTTAGGTTCCAGAAATAGCCCGCAATAAGTGAAATCCGCGAAGTAGGACAATTTTATATTTTACAATTATTCTACATGTTTTAAGGCTGAAAACGCTTCACCAGACACATTACAGGGGGTCCTCGGGTTACGACGGTCTCGGGTTACGACGTTTCGTGGTTACGAACGCGCCCCCATTAAAAAAAAAATGTATATATTACGCGTCATTCCGTCTTACGCGGTTTAGCGTGGTAAGAGATGTAAACAAACACGAACGGCGCGCGGCGCACGGTGGAAGAATACGCTCTGTTGTGGTTGTAGGGAGAAGAAGACAGCCTCGTGTGCGTGTCCAATGTGGGCGGAAGTACCTGATGTGGGCTCTGATCTGCTCCTATGAAAGCGGCAGTGATAACCAAGCAGCGTAGTGGTCTAATTATTGAGATGGAAAGGTTATTGGTGCTTTGGTTGGAAGATCAAAGGCAAAATCCGGTTTACGACGAAATTCGGGTTACGACGCGTCTTAAGAACGGATCTACGTCGTAACCCGAGGACTCCCTGTATACACCTTTCTGAGACTGGTATTAACATTTTTCTCTTGTTTAAACACTCAAACTTTTGTAGATTTTCATTAAAATATATTAATAGTGGGGGGGGGGCACGTGACACGCGGACACGTGCGCGCGGACACGTGTGTTTGTTTTGGTACCACATATCCATGCCATGTGCGAAAGTCGAGTGGAAAGCGACCTGGATATCATTTTGGGCAAGACTCAAGCCAATGCTAACAGTGCCAAACCGCTAACAGACGCCTCTGAGCACCAGTCCTCACCACAAGACCAGGTAAGACCAACCTGCGCTCACAAGAGTTGGTTGCATTTCACCCCGGCTCCAAAATCAGACCGCTATCAATGCGTCGCCAATACTCCACAGCTCTCTAGTTCGTTCTCTCAGCGTGACGGGGAAGAGCCACTGTCTCCTCTGTGCGCACGAGTGTCCTCTCCCCGCTGCGGCTCCCCCGGACGCCGCGCGGCCAGGCGCCAGGCCCGTCCATGTTGATTCTTGGCTCTTCCATGGTCCGGCTCACACTCTCTTCCATGGCTCGTGCAAGTACTTGATCTGGCGCGGCGAGAGCCGGAGCTGGTTGCAACGCGCTCCCTTATTTTCCAACTTTTTTCTGCTCTTACCTGCTTGTTCGTTTGCACACTTTGAAGATTATGTGTATAAGGCTAAGTGCTTCAGATACGCGATGTTTCTGCTCCATTTCAACCTCTATTTTCTCTGGATTTTAACTTTTTCACCGTTGCTATGTGCGTTGCTATGTGCGGAGGAGCTGCTACGGAGGACGCGCAGAGGCCGACGTTACTTTTTCGTGCTGTTCTTGATCTGTGCGTTGCGGCACTGGAATTTCCCCACTGGGGGACTAATAAAGGCATCTTATCTTATCTTAAACAAAGGCCACACCTCCTGTCACCCAGGCGCTCTCGTGAAGGACATCTGAGACTCTGTCCCTACCATCCCTGGTCTAGACCTGGTTTAGTCCTGGTTTAGACCTGGTTTAGTCCTGGTTTAGACCTGCTTTAGACCTGGTTTAGTCCTGGTCTAGTCTCTTAGCTAATCAGGGCGCAGGACAGAATGTTACACTGTAAAAAAAAGTTACACTATAAAAAAAATTTGAAAAAAAAATTGGAAAAAAAAATCCGCGAAACAGCGAGGCCGCGAAGAGTGAACCGCGATACAGCGAGGGTTCACTGTATAGCGCTCTTCAAACTTTTATGGGGGGAACTTCATTAACTAAACAATCAAAAACATCTTTCTGACTACGCCGTCGTCATTACAGAGGAATAGACCCCCCATCACACTGGGATTATCCTGCTTTATTCTGGTTGTGTCAGTGACTTAAAGTAGTTTCGATATTGTTTGTTGTAGTACATCTGTGTAGCAGTACAGTGGTCCCTCACTATATCGCGGTTCACTTTTCGCGGCCTCGTTTCACGGACTTTTTTTATTCCAATTTTTTTTTTCTAGTGTATCAAAGCGCATTGTGTTCTGCGTCCTGATTGGCTAAGGGACTGTAGACCTTTGTCGATTTGTCAGTCGTCCTCTGTGTCTCCTGTACAGTACAGAATGTGTTCAGTTTACCAGATTTATATAAATGTTCGATCACAGTGTGACTCTGAAGTGCTGTATGTTTGCAAGTTTTCTCCCCGACAAAACCCACGACAGCGAAGTGACGCCAGGACGGAGAGGCTCGGTCAGAGGAACTGTGAAATACATGCGATATGTTTAGGGCCTGAAAACAGGTTTGGATCTTTGGTTTTATTCTATACAGTGAGGAAAATAAGTATTGGAACACCCTGCGATTTTGCAAGTTCTCCCACTTAGAAATCATGGAGGGGTCTGAAATCTTCATGGTAGGTGCATGTCCACTGTGAGAGACGTAATAAAAAAAAATAATCCAGAAATCACAGTGAATGTTTTTTTTTTTAAACAATTTATTTGTATGATACTGCTGCAAGTAAGTATTTGAACACCGGAGAAAATCAATGTTAATATTTGGTACAGTAGCCTTTGTTTGCGATTACAGAGGTCAAGCCTTTCCTGTAGTTTTGCACACACCGCAGGAGGGATTTTGGCCCACTCCAGGGTGTTCAAATACTTATTTTCCTCACTGTAATACTGTAATAATTTTTTTTGTGTTTAAACGAGAGAGAAATGTGAGAAATCGTTAATTCCAGTCTGAGAAAAGTGTAGAATGTGTGTGGTGAGGCGTTTACAGCCTTAAAACATGTAGAATAATTGTAAAATATAAAGCTGACGACTTCGTGGATTTCGCCTATCGCGGGTTATTTGTAGAACGTAACCCCTGCGATAAACAAGGGACCACTGTATATCAAGCTTCAAAATGTGTTATCGTGACCTCTGTATCTACTAGGGATGGTATTGGATATCGGTTCCAAGATATTGGTTCAGTCGAGATCGCACTTTGGTGTATGAACTGGTATAAAAAGATGATTTACTGGATGTTGTTGGCTCCTAACATCTTGTAATAAGTTGCTGTACTTTAAATAACAAAAAACAACTGCAAAACACATGGATATTTTTTGGCGTCAAGTATCGGCAAATACTTAAAGCCCCAGTGTGTAGGATTTGTGGCGCATAGGTGGATGGTGCTATTGCACTTTCTGTTTTAGCTACGGCAGACCTCGAGGGACCCGCACGCCGCTACGGTATAAATAAAACACGGTCCCGTTTTTTTTTTTTTTTTTCTTTTCTCATGAAAACACACATTCCCGATCATGTACCATGACACTCTACACATCAAATGAAACCTTACAGTCTCCTCTTTTTGACTATGCAATTCATTTCCCGGCACAACAATCACTCCCCGAGCACATGGGGCTTTTATACGGAAAAGCACAAAACAAGGTTAGCTTACCTTAGAATGCTTTGCACAGGTCAAACTCTGTATTTCACCATAAACTTGCTCTCAATTTGTCCGTAAGGATCCAGCGAATAAAATCCAGTAAAACAATTTAGTCCAAAACACGTGTTAGATCCATTACGACGTCTGATCCGGCAGCATGCTTGTGTTGTTTACCCAAAACCACGAGCCTTGCCGAAGGCGAAGGCGGAGCCCAAATGTCCTTCTGCGGCTCTCGTATTCAAAATGGCTGCCTCTGCATGGGGAAGATCCCCCTTTTATGTGACTAAGTTCAAAAGAATACTTTGATTTCATGATGGAATTGAAAAGGCTTGGAAAACACTGTATTTTTGAATGGGTATCTTCAATTTCAGTAATTAACGGGTAAAAATCTTACACACTGTCCCTTTAAAGCCAAAGTATCGACATCGGGACAGAAAGCGCTGGATCGGTGCGTCCCCTGTGCGTGTTGACGTGATTCGTTTTTGTTTTAGGTGAACAGCTCGTGTCTGGAGGAGGTGACCCACGAGCACGCCGTCACAGCCCTGAAGAACACTCCAGACGTGGTGTACCTGAAGGTGGCCAAACCCAACAGCGTCTTCATCAACGACAGCTACGCGCCGCCGGACATCACCACCTGTAAGAGCGACTAACGTCAAAAACATGCCTGAAGAGGATTTAGATGTCATTCAGGCATGTTTGAATAATGTAGCGAGGCCCTGCTTGAACCCTCCTTACGGTTGGCTGTAAGATTCTGTGCAACGCTCCGCCTACAAACCTACGTCACCACATGTATTTGAGCTAAATTTATGTTGTCCCAGTACAGTATAACCTCCTGGGACCCGAAGAAAAAAGTGTATCTAATTATTATTATTATTTAAATTTTCTATTGGGAGGTAAATAAACACCTTAGCATTTACATTTTGTTAATTTTATTTTTATTCATAATGTTGTAACATGTCCTCTGTAATGGACTGTAACAGTATTAAATCCATGTGAAGTTAACAACCTAATGACCAACATCTGTGACAAGCTTCTACAGTCGCCTCAAAAGGATTTTAGATTCCCTTTTAATTTCTTATTTATTTATTTACTTACTTACTTACTTATGTATTTATGTATTTTAATTTTATTTATATCCTCCTGTGGACCCACCACCCGCGGGAGGATTCATGGGGGCTGGTGCATTGTGTTCTGGACAGCAGATCTGCTTGGACTGCTTCCCCCGTGACCCAGAAAATGGAAAAAACGGAAGAAGATGAATGAATGAATGAATTTTATTTATATTTTTATTTATTTATTATTTATTTATTTGTTTACTTATTTATGCTGTTTTTTTTTAAATATATTTTTATTTATTATTTATTTACTTATTTATGTAGGCCTATTTGTATTTATTACTTTTTATAATTTTATTTATTATTATTATTATTATTATTATTATTATTATTAATAATAATTATAATAATTATAATAAATGTATCATAGCGCAGCCACAAACTAGAACACTTAAAAGATCGACTGGTTAACTTGATGTCCACTATAAAGGACACAAATGAATGGGCCTGGACCCAGGAGGATATGCAGCTTTTGAGGCCAGGATACTCAGGAAGTACATGTTTGCATTAGGGGTGGGTCTTGGCAAAGAAGTCACGATTCAATTCGAATCACGATTCATATGCCACGATGCGATACTATCACGATGCATCACGATACTTGAATTATTGCGATGCATTGCAATATATTCAACATACGTGAAAATGTACCAAAAAAAAGAGGATAACTGACATATCAGTGGCTGTGCATCTGGGTAGTGTCTTCAATTGATACATAACTCTGAGCAACTCAATTCATAACTGAATTTATTGAATAACAAAAACAAATAAACCAAACCAATAACAAAAAAGTGCATAGGATTTTTTCTAAAACAAAAAATTATGTTCAAATATTTGCCATTTTGGAGGTAGCTACCATCATAACAAACAATACCCTTTCACAAAGAAAAAAGTGCATAGGATTTATAAAATAATAAACTAATAATTTATTTATTTATTAATATTAAATGATTAAATATTAAATGATTAATAATAATAAATTTTTGGCATCAAGAATCGATGCAGTATATTGTGAAAGTTAGTATCGCGATGCATTGTCATGACGATTATTTTGCACACCCCTAGTTTGCATACTAGTTGTTGTTAGCTTTACCATGATGGCAAAACTCTGCTTTGCAAAAAGATGCAAAAAGTTGTGAAAAGTGCTTATGAACTCCTCGCAGTCATTAGAAGATAAATGAGGAATAACTTCACCACTGCAAACCGTTTAAAATGAACGAGTTTAGTCTTTCATGTTAAGACATATTAAAGGAATAGTAACGTTTTTACAATCTGAACCTTATTTCGTTAATAAAACATGTGCTCACCCATTGTACTTTGGTGTCATTTGGAACATTTCCGGAGATTTTGCAGTTTAGCGATATCCGTTAACGTGAGTGCTCGGGGCAGGTGATTGCGGTCACCAAATAACACAAACTTTAGCACTTTTCAAATCACAGAAGCTCGATGTGTCAGTCTATAGTAGAGGTAAGATCTTAAGCCCGAGCCCAACCCCGCCTAAAATGTCAATCATTGCTTTGGGTCGGGCTTCTCTCTTGCTGACTTTTTAAAAATAAATATATGTTTATAAACATGTATACTAAAACGATGTGTGGATACTAAACTAAGGAATACTTGTTTTAAAATAAATAATTTGGATAAAACACAGAAGGCGCTGTAATGTAATTGCTATTTAACTACTAAACAGGAGCCGCAGAGCCAGAGCTCTGTGCACGTGAACGCCGCCCTCTTAATAATCTTCCCCTCCACAAGTCCGCATCTATTTTGACCTGGTATCCCCAATATGGAGGAGCAAGAAGTTAAGGATAAACTAAAGACAGGAGAACTGAAAAGACAAACACGCACCGGTAAGAGTGAGGTGTGGAAAAGCTTCAAATTGATTGTTGAAAATGCTACAGAAACTTGCGTTGGCTTCGCTGAATGTAGTCAATGTGGCACTTTGCTTTCATACGAGAGCAAAAAGACTGGCACCTCGACGCTGAGCAGGCATTTAAACAGCTGTACTGGCAAAATTGATGATCGTCAAACATCTATATTATCATTTGTTTCAAAAAACGCCCCTCTTCGCAAAATTTCGGGTTTGCTTCGGGCTCAGGCCTGCAAATCAAGTTAATTGGTCCACCTCGGGCCGGGTCGGGCTTTAATACCCGCGGGCCGGGTCGGGTCGGGCTGGATTTTTTAGGCCCGATCTTACCTCTAGTCTATAGTGTCGCTGGAGTCAAAAGCGGCCTGAAACCCGATACCCAGCTATAGTTTCCTTAGATGACGTCATCATCGAGAACAGCGCGCATTCACAGCTGATTCGCAGATAAGCAACGCTCTCAGCTCTCTGTTCCAGTCTGAAAGAAGCTAAGAAGACAAAAACATCTCCGCTTGAGAAAATGGTGCGAACATGCATTCATCCCGGTTGTGAAAACGAAATGACAGCTTGGACGAAGTTGAGTTTTCATGCGCTTCCTCGTCACAATCCGGAGTTATTGAAGCTGTGGCTAGTTGCTTTGAGAATGGACCCAAACACGAAACCACGGATGGATATCGTATTACAGGCCACTTTGGACTCCAGCGAAACTGTAGTGTAACATTGAGCTTGTGTCATCTGAAAAGTGCTAAAGTTTGTGTTATTTGGTAACCGCAAAGTCGTGCCCCGAGCACTCACGTTACGGATATCGCTAAACTACAAATACTCCGGAATTGCACCAAAGTACTATGGGCGAGTTACTCACGTTGTTTTACTACCAAAATAAGGTTCAGATTGTAAAAAACGTTCCTATTCCTTTAAGACTGTTTTTAACACTTTTTACTGATTTTGTCTTTGGATAAGATTCTTGACCCAACCTCAGGTCTGATCCTCTTCTCTGTGTCCTCAGCCTTCTCTCAGCCGCACACAGAAAACCATATCGGACAGAACTTCCTGGTGCAGCCGCCGCCCCCTCCCGCCCCCTCAGGACGCTTCTCCCCCACGCCCAAAGGCATTGTGGGAGACAATGATGTCACCAGGTGGGTCTCCTACTGACAAATGCGCTCTCTAATAGCTCCTTTAAGGAACTCTATGTAAGATTTTGATCTTAAACATCGCCTAACTCGTCTGTCCCTAGATACTTTGGTTTTTATGTTCACAAGACGATTCTCTCATCAGAACACAGAATGAGCCTCACATGAGTCTGAACGGTCACTACCTAAACTCCAGGACACCAGCCTAGTGATGCCGTCATGAATCAGTGCTAGTGCAGCCTCTGCAGCTCAGTGAGTGAATTCTGGAGGTTCTGAGATTGAGACAGGACACATGAAGCGTGGCCTGACCAAATACTGAGAACCAGACTAACCCCCAGTGTACACAGACTGTAGGTGGGGTGCGGTTTGGGTTTGGTGTGGTTTTACTGCGACTTGTCTGCCCCACGGACTGCGGTCTCTGCTGATGAGCGGTCGCACGCAGAGTGTGGAAACTCAAGGTTCAAGGTTTCTTTATTAGTCTCCACAAGGGAGAAATTTGACTTAAGCCCTATTCAGAAGGGATTAGTTTTATAGTGACATGGGGTGAAGTAATAATTACCAGGGAATTTAGTCCTGTCTGAACACGCCATGTCCGTAAACATAACGGAGTATGTCTGTTTCACCTTCTGTAAAACGGTCTGGAGGTAATATTAATCCCGTGCAAATGCGACCCTCGGTAAAGATGTATGTAATATTTTGTCACATCCGTTTAAAGAAATAATTTACCGCAATTTTCAAACATGGAGGAGCTTGAAGCGCTTTGTTTTGCCGGCAAGCAAAATGATCTACCGGTACTCTCAAACAAACGCACACATCGACCAATGAAAAAGCCCAAGAGGTATAAATCAGTCGTCAGAGGCATGAAACTTCTGCTTGTTTTAGGTCATGTATGCTCTATTAGTCCTGATTATGGGCAATAATTTGCATAGTTCGCTAATATTTCACATAGGCTAATCATGACTTCTCTATCGTGCACGGCGACGAATACGTGACGGTAGAGCGTAAACAAACTCCTCCCATGTCAAATAAATATTACAGACATTTCTTGTCCTGTGTGAATGGGGTCATTTATATTACAGAGGTCCTGTGATAAACCGACATTACTCTACATCCCCCTGTGAAACTAATCCTGTCCGAATAGGGCTTTAGAGGTAAGGGAACGTTGGCGTACAGACAAAGAACATGCAACCAGAGCCCTTCTCTGTGTCGCCAGCAGAGCAGCGCCACCAACTGCACACCTGAGACGACATATGCGCGGGGATTCACGCTCTGGTCGGGAGTTCACGCGATAGTTTAGTGTGTACAAGAAGCCTTGTTGGTTAAAAACTGCGGCATTTCACGCTACGACCATTTTATCGGGCATTCGGATACCGCGGCTATCTACGATGGGTAAGTACATTTGCAAAGTACAGGAGTGTGCAGGGATATTTTATTCTGAAAATACACTGGATCTGTCAGTTCTGCGCGTCTGATTTCCTGTTTTCTCATGTGATTTTGTCGGCTTGACATCAGAGTCCGCTACCTTGTTTAAGTGTTGTGGAACCCGCACGTGTCCCGAACCTCACCGCAGACTAAACCTTTTTAGAGCAGTAAGACGTACAGTTCCTTTAATGATTATAACGATCTTGGTTGAAACCTGATAGAACATCTGACACATCTGCTGAAATCCCATTCTTTACATTGAATTTTTGTGGTTAGTTCATAATGACAGTGACGAGTGTTTGTGACGACTGGATGTGGTGTCTGGTGTTGCAGAGAGCCCAGGAGGATCATTCTGCAGCGCGGGGCCACAGGTCTGGGCTTTAACATCGTGGGAGGAGAGGACGGGGAGGGCATCTTCATCTCCTTCATCCTGGCTGGAGGTCCGGCCGATCTGTGCGGAGAGCTGCGCAAAGGGGACCGCCTCGTCTCGGTATGAGGGCTGAGTGATGATGGGGAAAATGTGCTTATGATTTTACAACAAAAACAATATTACAGAAGACATTGTGCTTTTTCATTTTATAAACCACATTATTACATTATTAAAATAACTTGATAAAACTTGATAAGCTGATAGTAAACAGCTGATTTTCATTGATATCTATGACTGGGTGTGATTTAGTTGAATAATCACAAGTACAGAGATGAGGACGGGGATGGGGGTAAGTGAAAATTGAAATATTCTGAGCAGTCAAACACGCATGAATCAGTTCAAATAGTTAATAAAAGAACACTGTTAAAATAGTTAACATCATAGACCAGGGGTGGGCAATTATTTTTCCCCAGGGGCCAAATGAGAAGCAGAAAATATTGTGGAGGGCCCAAAGTTTGAAGTCTACTCTGGTTATTAATTTTAGTTCTACGTTGAAATCAGTAAATGGCATTGTTTACAGAAGCTGGTAAGTTCTGTGTTATTATTAAGTAATGAGAGAGTGAGTTCAAAAGTTCAAAACTCCATGCACAGCTTCCAGGTGCTGGTAACAGCAGGAACATTGAATAATTCCAGAAAAAAAGAAGTTTACCACACACTTGTTTGACTTTCCGATTATTCCTTTATTAGGTGAGAGCAAACGCCTAATAAAGGAATAATCGGAAAGTCAAACAAGTGTGCGGTAAACTTCTTTTTTTCTGTAATGAGAGAGTGAGGTTTTACAAAAACTGAATTTATTCACTAAAATAATTCAAAACGATGGTAAACGTGAAACATTTGTAACTCTTTTCAGTCACATTAACCTCACAATGCTTTCTGAGTTTAAGTTTCTTAACTTTGTATTAAGACACCACAATGTCTTTGTTTGCCAAATAATATAATGCAAGATATGTCACTGCCAAACTGTGTAGAAAAAAAGTCAGTTAGCATGTTTAGTGTTTTTTTTCTTGGTCAGTGAGAGAAATCTCGCCTCTGTTGAGCTTAAACAAGTGCATCAAAGTCAAGTTCATGTTTGAGGTGGAGATGTGAAGCACGTCCCATCATCAGTACAAATGCATTATTTACAATTTTGAAAGCAGGTTTTATTTTTCTTAATTCCAAGCAACCTTTCGCGGACCGGTCAGAGTCAGCTCGCGGGCCATATTTGGCCCCCGGGCCTTGAAATGCCCGGGTCTGTCATAGACCCTTTAACTGTTGGCATCTCAGTGGCTTTAAATTGAACTGTTATGTGAGTGTATCCACATGTTCCACTGGCTTTAGCGTGTGTGTGCATCTGTGTGTGCGTACGTCCGTGTGTGTGTGTGCAGGTGAACGGAGTGGACCTGCGCGGCGCCACACACGAGCAGGCAGCAGCAGCTCTGAAGAACGCCGGGCAGACGGTCACCATCATGGCCCAGTACAGACCAGAGGGTACGGACACACACCTGCAGCACATGTTTATGACAAAACGGGAGGGGAGGAGGCTTCAACTTCCTTTATACGTGTGTTTATTTGTGTATTTGTTATTGGTAAAAAAACAAAAAGAGGAAAACTTCCAAAGAACCCTTAACTAGAGGCAATATCAACAGTATTTCGTTTGGAGTATCCCAATAACTGTATTATCTCAGTCCAACAGAAATGTGTGCGTGTATTGTGTGTGTTTATGTGTGTGATTGTGTGTGTGATTGTGTGTGTTTATATGTGTGATTGTGTGTGTGTTTATGTGTGTGTTTATGTGTGTGATTGTGTGTGTGATTGTGTGTGTTTATATGTGTGATTGTGTGTGTGTTTATGTGTGTGTTTATGTGTGTGTATTGTGTGTTCAGAGTACAGCCGTTTCGAGGCGAAGATCCACGACCTGAGGGAGCAGATGATGAACAGCAGCATTAGCTCAGGGTCGGGCTCTCTGCGCACCAGCCAGAAGAGGTCACTCTACGTCAGGTACACTCACACTGACACACACACACACACACAAACACACACAAAGACACACACACAAAGACACACATACACAGACCAGAGAGGGCCTGACGGCCAACAGAAGTTGGTCTGGGGGCCATAGTTTGGACATCCTGGTTTAAACTATAGATTACACTTGTCTACAAATTTTTGGACTCGATCTGCTTCCGAGATAAAAGTGGCTAAATCTCATTTATATTGATAAGATGAACTGAAAATCAATTGATAACTGTGCTGGTTAGCTAATGTATTCAAGATATTTAATGATATAACAGTAATTATATATATATACAGTGGTACCTCACCTTACGAAATTAATTCGTTCCAGAAGTGGTTTCGTAACGTGAAAAATCCGTAAGTTGAGTAGCTATTTCAATGGAAAAAGCCTGATTCGTTCCAAGGCCCCGATCCAAGTTTTTTTTTTTTTTATAGTGTAACTTTTTTTAATAGTGTAACAATGTGTTCTGTCCTGATTGGTTTCTCAGACTGGATTTAAACTTTTCTCATGTTTGTCTCTCTTTTAAACACTCAAACTTTCATAGATTTTCAACAAAACGTATCAATATTGAAGTGTGGGGGGAAGCGGGAGGGGAGAGAAAACTGCGCGGACACGTGTGCGCAGCATGACCCGGCGCAGAGCTGACAGCAGGACTAGACCAAGATCTAAACCTGGACTGGACCAGGACTAAACCAGGACTAAACCTGGACTAAACTTGGACTAGAGCAGGTGGATTAAAGCGCCGCGTGCGGGTCTATTTCCTGGTTTCTCACGAGTCACAGCTGAGGCGAGCAGCGAGGAGGAGACCGCAGGGAGGAGGGGACACGCAGTGTGAGCGCATGTGAGCGCGGCTCCTCCTGGTTTAGTCCAGGTTTAGTCCTGGTTTAGTCCAGACCACCGCGGCTCCTCTAGACCTCCTCTAGACCTGGTCAGGTCTAGAGGAGGACCTGGTCAGGTCTAGAGGAGGTCCAGACCACCGCTCTTGCATGGCTCTCGCTCACATGCGCTCAGACTGCCTCCTCACTGCTCGCCTCAGCTGTGACTCGTGAGAAACCAGGAAATAGACCCGCACGCGGCACTTTAATCCACCTGGTCTAGTCCTGGTTTAGTCCTGGTTTAGTCCTGGTTTAGTCCAGGTTTAGTCCTGGTTTAGTCCAGGTTTAGTCCTGGTCCAGTCCAGGTTTAGATCTTGGTCTAGTCCTGCTGTCAGCTCTGCGCCGGGTCATGCTGCCCACACGTGTCCGTGCAGTCTTCTCCCCCATCCCGCTTCCCCCCACACTTCAATATTGATACGTTTTGTTGAAAATCTATGAAAGTTTGAGTGTTTAAACAGAGACAAATGTGAGAAAAGTTTAAATCCAGTCTGAGAAAAGCGTATAATGTGTGTGACTGAGCGCGCATTATTTGAATTTTTGAGATTTCACGTTTCGTAACTTGAAATTTCATTCGTATCTAGAGACAAAAATTTACCGTGAAGGCGTTTCGTAACTTGAAATTTTCGTTTGTTGGGTCATTCGTAAGGTGAGGTACCACTCTATATATTAGGAGCAGTGGGCAGCACATTACTGCGCCCAGGGACCATCTCCATGATCTTCTTGCTTCGGTTTGGTCAGGACCTAAGCTGGAGGATTTTACAAGGAGCATGTTTTGTGTGTGTGTGTGTGTATGTATATATATGTATATATATGTATATATATATATATATATATATATATATATATATATACCACAGCAACCTCCCTGAACAAGATCCAGTCACCATCACAGTGGCAGACATTCAGGAAAGAGTCTCCGGCATGAAAAATTGGACAGCACCGGGCCCTGACGTGATTCACGCATACTGGCTAAAGAAGCTCACTACTCTCCATGAGCGCCTGGCAGCACAAATGAACCAGCTGCTAAGGGATGGGACTCACCCTGAATGGCTAACCCAAGGGCGTACGATCCTGATCCTGAAGGATCCCTCGAAGGGTACAGTCCCATCCAACTATCGGCCAATAACCTGTCTCTCCACAACATGGAAGCTCATGTAAGATAAGTGAGCACATGGATCAATACATGAGCACAGCACAGAAGGGCATCGGCAAAAACTCCAGGGGAGCCAAACACCAATTCCTGGTTGACCGAACAGTTGCCCGTGATTGCAGAACCCGTCAGACCAACCTGTGCACTGCCTGGATTGATTACAAGAAAGCCTATGACTCTATAGCACACACATGGATCACGGAGTGCTTGAAGCTGTACAATATGAATAAGACTCTAAGGGCATTAATTGGAAACTCAATGCGGTTGTGGAAAACCACCCTTGAAGCCAATGGCAAGTCACTTGCACAAGTGTCCATCAAATGTGGCATATACCAAGGAGACGCACTGTCCCCACTGTTGTTCTGCATAGGTCTGAACCCCCTCAGCCGAATCATCGAAAGCACTGGCTACGGATACCGACTCAGAAATGGGGCCACCATCAGTCACCTCCTCTACATGGATGACATCAAGCTGTACGCTAAGAGCGAGCGAGACATCGACTCACTGATCCACACCACCAGGATCTACAGCACAGACATTGGAATATCATTCAGGCTTGAGAAATGTAGTAGGATGGTGACAAAGAGAGGGAAAGTAGTCCACACAGAGGGGGTCTCACTACCAGAGGGAACAATAACGGACATTGAGGACAGTTACAAGTACCTTGGTATCCCACAAGAAAATGGCAACCTTGAAGAGGCAACAAGGAAAGCGGCTACGGCCAAATACCTGCAACGAGTAAGGCAAGTCCTAAGAAGTCAGCTCAATGGCAAGAACATGGCCCAGGCAATAAACAGCTATGCCCTGCCAGTGATCACATACCCAGCAGGAGTCATAAGCTGGCCAAAGGAGGAGATACAGACCACAGATGTTAAGACACAAAAGCCCCTGACCATGCATGGAGGGTTCCATCCCAAACCTAGCACCCTGAGACTGTACACGAGCCGGAAGGAAGGAGGCCGAGGACTAGTGAGTGTGGGAACCACTGTCCAGACTGAAACACCCAAAATCCATAAGTACATCAAGGACAAGGCCTCAACAGATGATGTGCTCAAGGAATGCCTCAGACAGTGGAGTGCAGAGGAAGAGATGCTGGAGGGACCATCATGGCAGGACAAACCCCAACATGGGGCATACCACCGAAACATAACTGAAGTGGCTGATATCAAGAAATCCTACCAATGGCTGGAGAGGCTGGTCTGAAGGACAGCACAGAGGCCCTCATCCTGGCTGCACAGGAGCAGGCCTTGAGCACCCGAGCAATAAAGGCCCAGATCTACCACACCAGACAAGACCCAAGGTGTAGGCTGTGCAAAGAGGCTCCTGAGACAGTCCAGCACATAACTGCAGGGTGTAAGATGCTGGCAGGGAAAGCATACATGGAGCGACACAACCAAGTGGCGGGCATAGTGTACAGAAACATCTGTGCAGAGTACGGGCTGGAGACCCCAAGGTCAAGGTGGGAATCACCTCCGAAGGTTGAGGAGAATGACCAAGCCAAGATCCTGTGGGACTTCCAGATACAGACTGACAGAATGGTGATGGCGAACCAACTAGACATGGTGGTGGATAAGCAACAGAACAGAGCCGTGGTGGTGGACATTTCAATACCAAGCGATGGTAATATTAGGAAAAAGGAACACGAGAAACTAGAGACATACCAGGGGCTCTAGAAGAAGAGCTGGAGAAGGCCTGGAAGGTGAAAGCATCAGTGGTGCCCGTGGTGATTGGAGCACTCGGGGCTGTAACCCCCAAACTGGTTACAGCAGATCCCAGGAAAAACATCAGACATCTCAGTCCAGAAAAGTGCAGTACTAGGAACAGCAAAGATACTGCGCAGAACTCTCAAGCTCCCAGGCCTCTGGTAGAGGACCCGAGCTGGATGAGAGTGAGAGACCAACCACCGTGGAAGGTGAGGAGCACATTTTTTATAAATGTGCTCCTCACCTTCCATGGTGGTTGGAGCATATATATATATATATATATATATGTTAAAACTCTAGACATATTAAAATGAATGTATGTGAATGTGCAGACAGGCTTTCAGATAGAACTGTTGCTTGTAGACACACTGTACCTTCTGATAAAATACTGTTTCTGCCTTATTTTGCATAAATTTCCTATTTTGACCCAATACTATATCTTGGAAACTATAGCCAATCAGCACTTCTGACTTACTTTTTCTTTATTAGTGACCTAAACCAAGAAAAATGTCACTAATTTTGTTCCGGAAGCATTTTGCTTGCTATTTTCACATTGTGGGTCAGAGCTCAGTTTAATGCAGCTCAAACACAGACACTCCTTCTCAGTCGGTTCCCTCTCCCCTTTAGGGCTCTGTTTGACTACGATAAGTCTCGGGACTCGGGTCTGCCCAGTCAGGGTTTGGACTTCAGGTTTGGAGACATCCTCCACGTGGTCAACGCTTCCGACGACGAGTGGTGGCAGGCCAGGCACCTGAGCAGCCAGGGGGAGGCCGAGGAGGTGGGCGTCATCCCCAGCAAGAGACGGTGAGAGGGGTTCTGCTTTAGTCCTGGTTTAGTCGTTAATTTATTCCACACTGGCAAGATTCTATTGTAGCCACGCTGACAATCCCCTGACCACCTGTAACACTCACACACCACATTCATACTAGGCAATGTGTGTGTTTTGCCAAAGGACACAACAACAGTTTGCACTAAAGCGAGGTCAGGGTTTGACAATGTGATGTGGTTTAGTCCTGGGTTAGTCTGGGTGAGTCTTTGAGATTCAAATCACATATTGAAAAGATATCATTGTTACCAACTTAATTTCAGTATTCAGGACATTTAGGCTACATTCAGACTGCAGCCTGAAGTGACCCAAATCTGATTTTTTTTGCCCCTATGCGACCTGTATCTGATCTCTTAATGACAGTCTGAACGACACAGATCAGATTTCTTCAAATGCGACCCAGGCCACTTGGATATGTGGTCCTAAAACCGATACATATCCGATCTTTTGACAGGCAACTTCAGTCTGAACGGCCAGGTTGCATTCATCCGACCTACACGTCATCAACAAGTGACAGTGGTACAAGTAGGCGCTCACAAATGTACACAAACGTTCTTCTCGTCATATGAAAATTGTGTATGAAGTCCATGTCCCACCACTCTCGGCGCCAACACGTTCCTTTCTACGGACGTTGCTGCCTTCTCAGTCTCAATCTCTTCCTTTAAAGAAATAAGTTGTACATGTTCTGGCTCTGGTACGACAGCAACTTTAAAATCTCCAGGCGCTCAATGCTAGTGTTCATGTTTAGGCGACTTCCATCAACTCTGAGCACGATCGCTGCGTTTGACGTCGTCGTGTCCTCCAAGGCCCATGCAGGAAACTTTTGAGGCGTTTAAAGTTCAAACTGGACATCACATACAAGTCACATTTAAAGGAAAATTAACGTTTTTTTTACAATCTGAGCCTTCTTTCGGCAATAAAACAAGTCGTTTTACTCACCCATAGCAGTCTGGTGTCAATTGGAGCAGTATCGCAGAACTTATGTTGAGCTGTTCTGTTCTACTAATGGTCCCGTATCCGTTAGCGTGAGTGCTCGGGGCATTACTTTGTGGTGTCCAAATAACACAAACTTTAGCACTTTTCAAATCACAGAAGATCGCTGTGTCAGGGTAGACTTTCAGTGGATTCCAATATGGCCTGAAACCCGATATCCAGCTATAGTTTCATTTGATGACGTCATCAGAGAGGACAGTGCGCATGCGTGAACTCAGCTGTTTTGTAAACACCGCTAGTCCGAAAGAAGCTAACACCGCTCTGAACTTTATTTTTCTGTTGCAATATCGGGTTTCAGGCCGTTTTGGAATCTACTAAAAGTCTACCCTGACACAGTGATCTTCTGTGATTTGAAAAGTGCTAAAGTTTGTGTTATTTGGACACCGCAAATCAGTGCCCCGAGCACTCACACTAACGGATACGGGATCATTAGCAGAACAGAACGGCTCAACATAAGTTCTGCGATACTGCTCCAATTGACACCAAACTGCTATGGGTGAGTAAAACTACTTGTTTTATTGCCGAAAGAAGGCTCAGATTGTAAAAAAACGTTACTTTTCCTTTAACTGGAAATGTGAACGACCTCGCAAAAAAAAAATCCGAATTGAGCTTTAAGCCCTGCAGTCTGAACGTAGCCTTAGTTTTCCTCTGAACAGACAACTCTCCAAGTGAAACCAGAAGCCCCTCTGTGTTTTTAAAGTTTCATTTCCTCTGTATGTTGCTTCCAGCAGAGGATGGTCATTGGGACATTTGCTTTCTGTAGCTCTTGACAAATAATATTAAAAATACATGATTCTACACAGTGAATTAAAATGATGGCACATAGAATCAAATGACACGCTGCTTCCTGTGCTTCCTGTTCAGAGTGGAGAAGAAGGAGAGGGCGCGGTTAAAAACGGTCAAGTTCAACGCCAAATCTCGAGACAGAGGGGTGAGTGCTCGGTCCCGGTTTACGCAGTAGCTCCATAGAGATGTGTGGGGGATAGAAGTGGGCTCTCTGTAAATCATGTCTCTGTGTATGTCAGAAATGGGACAACATTTTCCTCAAATTGACAAATGAAATTATCAAAAAAAAAAAAGTAAATTCATAATCGGCAGACATGAGCTTAAAGGTGCACTGTGTAGCCTTTCTGATCAGTGGTCTGGGATGTGCTTTTGTCTGAAGAGAAGTTATTGTATTCCCTCAAATGTTCCGCAATATGGAATTAAACTTATCCATGTACGTCATTTAAGTGCTCAGAAATCAGATTATAATCAGATTTTGTTTCCCATGTGAACAAGACCTCTGTTTTATGACTAAAAATAACTTTGGAAATATGCGTCCTTAGCATGTAAACGGTCACCTCTGTACAGATCTGACCTGTAACCATGGAGTTAAGATAATGTCATAGTGCGGAACATTCCAGGGAAGTCATAATACTTCTGCCGGAGATGAGCAGATGGCTAGAAAAGTGATGGTGCACCTGCAATCATACATTTTTCAATTCTGTATCGACATTAAACACATATTTGTATTTCTACTTTTGTTTCCCAGTTTGTCCCATTTTTGAATAAAAACCGCCATGAACTTTAGCGATGAATTTAAAGTCTTCAGATTCTTGTGCCTAAAGTAGTCTGAGTGAGCACATGTGCAGGTGTAGTGAGTCAGACGCACTAGAACATGGGGTTAGGTGCATGATACAACCCAGTTTGAGTGACTAATGTTGAGCTAATGTTACAGTAACTACTATGTAACTAATGTGGAGCTAATGTTGTACTAATGTGGAACTATTGCACATTAACAGCATGATGATGAATGAGTCTTCAGTCAAACCGTGCAGGAGGAGCAGGCTGGTCACAGTACTACAATTCACCCATAGTACTTTTATTTTTAATTCAATTTTTAATGTTTTAAATTTTTTTACATTTTATTTTTATTTTATTTGTTTTAATTGTATTTATTTTTATTTTATATTTTTAATTTATTTTTTAATTATAGTGTTTTTATGTTATTTGTTTTAATTTATTTTTTTCTTCTTATTATTTTTTATTTATTTTTTATTTTATTTGTATTTTTTATTACATTTTTTAATTTTATAATTTTATTTTATTTTATTCTCATCAAATGTATTCACACATTACACGTTTTAAAGAGCCAATATTCCTCAAAAAATACTACAATTCACCCATAGTGCTTTTATTTTTAATCTTATTTTATTTTATTTTATTTGTTTTAATTGTATTTATTTTTACTATATTTTTATTATTATTTTTTATTATAGTTTTTATTTTTATTTGTTTTTTCTTATTATTTTTGAATTGAATTGAATTTCTATTTTATTTTTAATTTTAATTTATTTATTTATGCATTTATTTATTTATTATTTTTATTTTATTTGTATTTTTTATTTAATTCTTTTATTTTATTTTATTCTCATCAAATGTACACACATTTTAAAGAGCCAATATTCCAAAAAAAAAAAAAAAAAAAGAGATGGAGATGTGTTTTGTTTCATTCACCCAGGTTTGAGTAAAAATATCTTAAGTCTGTCTGCCTCTCCAGAGCTGAGAACACTCTGGTCCACCTGCTGATGTCATGAGGTGGTCATCTCCTTAACCAGGGAGTGTTTTTGAACTGAAACATGGTGTTGTTTTGACTTAATATCAGTGACAAGCCTGCTCCGTCTGACTGCTCTTACAGCTGTAACCCACGCCGCTCACAGTTTTAGCCGAGTGCTAACTCTTCTAGCAACACGTCAAAGGCCCTGTGAGGAGCGTGCTGCTTTCAAGGCCATAAAACAAGAGGGACACATGAAAATCCCAACGATTTCAAATGTGCATTTTATGTCAAACTGCACCGAGAGGACGACAGTCGAAACAAAACATGAATCCTGTGGCTTTTGTGCTTCACATGAGTCACACTGGATCTGAATTCACCGTAGACCATGTGTGAGTTTGCTTGTCGAGTTTACCCCACCTGCTGCATCTCAATGTTCCGTAGTATGGCATTAAATCAACGTTCCATCTATTCAATTTAAGCTGTTTTTTTTTTTTAAATAGCAAAAGGATGTATTCCTGCTGTGAGACGGCTCACCTCCACAGATCTGACCTTGTAACTCAGTCCAGTGGCGTCACCTGCTTCATCTCCATGGAGATACACGTTTAATGCCATACTGTGGAACATGTTAGGCATAGCAGTAAGGTCTCCATGAAGACGTCAGGTCAGGCCTGGACTGGTAATTGGGCATACCGGGCATTTTCCCGGTGGGCCGACAGTCCTAGGGGCCGATGCCCTTCTTTTTTTTTTTTACTTAGAGACCGGCCCACAATTTAGGACTGAACCAGGACTACATCAGGTCTGAACCAGGACTACATCAGGTCTGAACCAGGACTAAACCAGGACTAAATCAGGATTGAACCAGGACTAAACCAGGACTACATCAGGTCTGAACCAAGACTAAACCAGGTCTGAACCAGGACTAAACCAGGACTAAACCAGGACTAAACCAGGTCTGAACCAGGACTAAACCAGGTCTGAACCAGGACTAAACCAGGACTAAACCAGGTCTGAACCAGGAATAAACCAGGTCTGAACCAGGAATAAACCAGGTCTGAACCAGGAATAAACCAGGTCTGAACCAGGACTAAACCAGGACTAAACCAGGTCTGAACCAAGACTAAACCAGGTCTGAACCAGGACTAATCAGGTCTAAATCAGGTCTGAACCAGGACTAAACCAGGACTAATCGGGTCTAAATCAGGTCTGAACCAGGACTAATTATGAGGGGCTGGTCTAAGCCAAAAATGCCAGGGCCATTTTTTTGTCCCAGTCCAGACCTGCGTCAGGTGTTGATCCACCACTAGAAAAGCTACAATATAAGTTAAGATATGATAAGACTTTATTGATCTCACACAGGAGAAATTTACTTGCTACAGTAGCTCCAGGCAGGGACAGTTTGAACAAGAAAGGAAAAAGTGCATGCAGGCAAGAATAAAATAAAATGAGTAATAATAAAAATAAGTAATAGTAATAATAATAAAAACAGTAACTAGGAGAGTATGAAAAAAAAACATTTAACCTGATTTAATTCAAGAGGGAAATGTTCATACAAATAATCCGATTTTCACTTGAAAGCAGCATGGCTCTGTACGACCGGGGCCCCTACACTCTGTGGCCCCCAAACCCGTTCTGACGCTTGACATTGACATCTGCCCCCACCTAACCCCTCCCACTTTCTGCCGCCCCACCTCCCGCATGTGCCACTCACCCTTTTGTGTGTCTGATAACGTCAGGTTTGTTCAGAGTCGAGGCCGTGTTAAAGCATCGGACACGACGGACGCATCGACTCGAGCTGTTCGCAGAGTCGGTGATCGTTTATAGACGTGAGATGATGTAATTAGACGTTTGTCACCAGAGGATCGGTGCTGTGTGGGAAAGTTTGAGCTGGCTGCATGTTCTGAGCTGCATGTGTCTTCACTAACCCTCCTCGTCATGTGTGTGTTTGAAATACATGTGTGAAGGAATACAGTGGTAGAAAACTGTAGGGGGCGCTGTCATGCCTGTTATATCAGTCTCCACAGTCTGGACCATGTGAGTCAACAACTCTAAACTGCTGAGAGGTGCTCAGACTGTCTCAGGGCTCTTTTGTAACCAAGTATTCTAAATGTACAATCTTTTTAGCCGCAATAAACACTTTAGTAATGAGTGTAAGGCTGCGTCCCAGTCTTACCCCTTCACCTTTATCTACGTCTTTGCTGAGAGGGCTCGGGGTACGAATGTTCCCCTAAGAAATGGGACACCACTCGATTACCGTTTGCGTCATCATCCCTTTCCTCTACCTGAGCTGCTACGTCTACAGAGGCGACAACAATTGAGGCAAACAAACGTAAACAAATGTCACTAGCCGTTTCTCAATTCAGAGAGTGCACGGTTCGGAGCGGAGGGGATTCAGACTGCAGTCAAGTATGTGCATACTTGCTCAGCCCTGAGTGCAGTCCGCGGACCGCATGGGCATCGGTGAAATGGGACAAGTCTCGCAACTAGCAGACAAGCAGCCGCCGACTCCATTCTCAGTATATACGCCGTGTACAAGGGCTGGGTGATATGAAAAAAATCTTGATTTTCAATTTGATTTTCTTCCACCTTATTAAAAACGTAGACGGAGATACTTCAGGCATAAAGAGCAGTGTGTCAGGACCACTACAGTTTTTATTTTGTGTTGACAGGATTGAAAATGACGGAGAAATCCACGTGTAAATAATTGGAATCAGTTTGTACTAGGGATGTCAACAATTAATCGACTTACAATTAATTGTCGATCAGGACATTGGCCGAACAAAATGCATTAATTGTAACTAATCGCTAGAGGGCGCTACTCTGGAATGTGAACACGAGATGCGAACCCACACGCGAGAAAGACCATAGCGTTACATCATGTAACCCTTTCCTCTCTGGATGTTGCCGTACAACTCACAGTAGAGCTGGACCTAGAACCATATATTTTTGAAATTATAAAAGCATGTAACTTACATGCTGCGCGGACCCGTGGTCACGAAACAAGGCAAAGAGCCACAATTCTGGTTTAGACCTGGGTTAGTCCTGGGCAGGGCGCACCGCGCACCAACTCCTTGGAGAAGTGCGCAACACGTGCACCACCGGCGCAAGGCCGCGCGTACACCGGGGCTGCGAGCACGAAATCGAACTGCGGCGCCCGGACTGCGCACTCTCAGCCCGAGCCACACCCAGCCACACGAAACCAGCAAAGAGCGGCACGTGGTGGTTTAATCCCGGTTTAGTCCAGGTCCAGTCCAGGTTTAGACCTGGTTTAGACCTGGTCTAGACCTGGTTTAGTTCTTGTCTAGACCTGGTTTAGTCCACGTTTAGTCCTGGTCTAGTCTCTTAGCCAATCAGGACTCAGAACACAATGTTACACTATAAAAAAAAATGTTACACTATTTAAAAAAATAGAAAAAAAAATAAAATAACAGTGAACCGCGATAGAGCGAGGGATTACTGTATTTTGTTATTCAGCATCAATACATTTGTCTGCTTTTTACTAAGGAATAATTAATTGAGGAATATACAATATAATAATACTATGATATATTTTTGACTCAGTGTTATGTTACTATAGCTTATATTCTTAAAGACCCTATTGAAACACTAAAATTCAGGTGAAAAACGCCATTTATCAGTTAATCATAAATCGATCGATAAGGTCAATCAACTATAGATTACTGAATTAATCGATAATTTGCATCCCTAGTTTGTACAAATACATTAAGTCTTATGTTAGCGGCAGAAACACGTGCGGTGTCCGTGGTAAGTGAGTGTCTTAAGTTACGCTCATAAATGGTGAGAAAATAGTTATTTAGTTTCAGAGACAGAGGGAGAGAAACTGGATATTTTTAGTCAATTTGTGCAGGTTTATACGGTTTAAGTCGACAGAGGCCATATTCATAAGCAATATTTTTTCTTCCTTGTTATCCTGAGATAACAAGATAATTAATTCGAGATCTTGAGAAAACAACATAATTACGCCGTGATCTCGAGAAAACAACTGAAACGTCTACCACCACGTTGTGACCGGCTGATTTTGGGGCTATTTCTCATTCTGAATAGACGTGTTTTTGGTCATTAGAATGTCTGGAGTAATAATCGATCAGATAATAAGGTAATATTTTGATCAGGGGTCGACACAGGGGGAGATTGCGGTGCGTCTTTTAATTCGGGATAATTTCAAGATTAGTCCGCAGCACCTCTGCAGAAGACTGGCCCGCCTTCGTCGTTTTCTCGAGATCACGGAATAACGGTTTTGTTTTCTCGAGATCACGAGTTAATTTTCTCGTTATTAAGGTGGAAAATAATCATTACGAACATGGCCTCTGACGGTTTCCATAGATTTAAGTCAAAACTATGAACACGTGAGGAGACGTAAAGTGATGCGTTGTATTTCAGAAAGCGTTGCTTTTCCCTAAACCAAATGGCGTAAATCCTCGAGCTGTTACTGCCACATGCTTGACGATGTACTTTTTCTTCGCACCAGTGAGGAAATCCATCGTAAATCGACATAGTATTAAGCTTAGGTGATGCCGTTTGAGTTGTAGATGGTGCAATAATTCTATTACATCACACATTTTAGCTCCTAGAACGAACTACCGTAGTGTTTCGTCGTACTGTTCGTATATTGTCTTGCTGGCGACATTCGGTTTCATATGATTCACTTAGGATTTTTTTTTTACTGTGATTCTCCTGCTTTAAAGAGCAGACTGTAGCGATGCTTTAAGGTTATTGTGAAAGTGGTATAAATGTATTTCAATATTATCGTTCATCGTGATGTTTTCAGAATCAATATAACGTAGAGCTGGGCGGTATGACCAAAAATTTATATCACGGTATTTTTACAAAATTATATCAGTGTTGCGGTATTTGACGGTATTTTTTTTTTCACGTACTAAGTGGTTCCATGTCTTTGGCAAAGTGGACAGTAACAGCGTTGGTAATATCGTTCCACCGTTTGCTTTTCTTGTCGTAGGCGGTCCCCTTAGCAAACGCGTCTTTGAGCGACGTCCGAGCGGCGTTTTGTGTCGCGGCGCCGACTTGAACGTTCCCTGCAGACGTGGAAGAGGATGCAGATCTTAGTTTCGTGCGTTCTTCATATTCCAGGACGTGTTTGTGACGGAGGTGGTGAAGCAGATCGCTCGTGTCGCCTCCTGCGGCTACGACTTTAGCCCGACAACATTTACAGAATACTGTTGTTTGATCGGCGTCAGATTTTGTAAAGCCGAAGTACTTCCACACGACTGACACGGGGCTCATCTTTTCAGTATAAGTTCCTCTGTGTCTGTAACATTGACTACGTGCACATGGTAGGATCGGATTGGATTTCTCCAAATCCGATGTTGTTACTCTGCGGGTGGTCTGTCCTTAGATCCAAGTGCACATGAAGCTCATGTAATCGGATAATGGTCAGCGACCTGGCCGGCTCCGCTACGCTATGTGGCGCTGTAGTCCATCTACTTCCGGGTGATGGCTACTCAATAAAAACACAACAAACTATGTGGCGGTATACAAAGATGGCGCTCGAGGAGTTTGACGGAGCAGCATTGGTGTACGTATTGTGCCTTTTTTTTGTCTGACTTTTCCAGCAACAGTCGCTACTTATGACGGCGTCGGCGCCTCCTGCCATTTCCGGGTGAAATCCCTGGCGAAAATTCCCGCACATGCGCAGTACGCCAATCCGATCCGATATCGTGCACAAGGCGGCACCAAGCGGATTACTATTGTCCTAAGCCAGGGGTTCCAATCAGATTCGGGAAACCAATCCCTATACGATCCTTAGCACGTGCACATGAATTCGATACGATCCCAATCCGTTTGCAATCGGATTACACTCGTCCATGTGCACGCAGTGATTTTCACCGTTCATCACACACTGAGCTTCCACCGCTCTCACGCCACTGCAAAACAGTCCCCCTCTCAAACAGTGTCCCGCAGCGCCACGTTCCGCCGCTCTGTGTTCCCGACGTTTTGTACGCACACACTCACCGGGATTGGGATATATGAAAAATCCATATCATTAAAAAAAAAAAGTATGAAGCGGTGTACTGCCCAGCCCTAAAACAGGAGCAGATTCTTGGCTTTCTGTGTCCAGAACAGAAGTGAGTTTAGGATCAGGAGTCGTGTGCATTTGTGTGCGTGTGTGCATTTGTGTGCGTTTGTATGTTTGTGTGCGTTCGTGCGTTTGTGTGGTCAGTCGCAGGTTCATGTGTGTGTCTTCTCTTCCTCCATCTCCATCACCCCTCTTCCTCCTCCTCCGCAGTCTGTCAATGACAAGCGTAAAAAGAACCCGTTTAGCCGAAAGTTTCCCTTCTACAAGAGCAAAGAGGCGAGCGAGCAGGAGAGCAGCGACGTGGAGCGTGAGTAGCACCCAAGGGACCCCCACCCAACCACCCACACGTATGCACCCTACACCCACCCACACAGCGGCGCGGTTTGACTGAAGCGGCAGGATGTGAGGACGCAGGGGGAGAGGGACGCTGGACACTGGCCTAGAGACAAAAGTATCTGAAGTACATTTGAAGTACATTTGAAGTACTGCTTGACTGTGTTTAGGCTCTGCAGTGGGTCCAGCGTCCCTCTCCTCTGTCCTCTCTGGTGTCCATCTAGTGTGTCTCTCTTCTTTCTCTTCTTCAGGCTGTTTCTCTCTCTCTTCCCCTCCCTCCAGGCTCTTTCACCCCCTCTCTTTTCTTCCCATCTTTCCCTCTTTCTTTCTCTCCCCATCACTCTCTCTCTCTCTCCTTCTCTCCACTCTTTGTCTCTCACTCCCTCTGTCCTCCCTCTCTCTCTCCCTTTCTTGTCTCTCTCCCCCTCTGTCCTCTCTCTCTACCTCTCTGTCCTCTCTCTCTCCCTCTCTCCCTTCCTCTGTCCACTATGTCCTCTTTCCCTCTGTCCTCCCTCTCCCTCCATTTCTTGTCTCTCTCTCGCCCTCTCCTTCTCTCCCTCCCTCTCTCCCTATGTCCTCTCTCCCTCCCTCTGTCCTCCCTCTCCCTCCATTTCTTGTCTCTCTCTCTCCCTCCCTCTGTCCTCTCTCCCTCCCTCTGTCCTCTCTCTCTCCCCCGCTCTCTTCCTCTGCCCTCTCTCCACTCTCTCTGTCCTCTCCCACTGTCCACTTTCTCTCTCTCTCTCTCCCCCTCTGTCCTCTCTCTACCTCTCCCCGTCCTCATTCTCTCTCTCCCATCCTCTGTCCACTTTCTCTCCACTCTCTCTGTCTTCATTCTCTCTCTCCCTCCCTCTCTCCACTTTCTCTCCTTCCCTCTCCCTCTGTCCTCTCTCTCTCTCCCTCTGTCCTCTCTTCCTCTCTCTCTCCCTCTGTCCTCTCTCTCTCCCTCCCTCTCTACCTCTGTCCTCTCTCTCCCTCTGTCCTCTCTCCCTCTGTCCTCCCTCGCTCTCTCTCCCTCTGTCCTCTCTGTCTCCCTCTCTCTCTCCCCTCTCTCCCTCTGTCCTCTCTCTGTCCTCTCTCTCTCTGTCCTCCCTCTCTCTCTCCCTCTCTCCCTCTCCCTCCCTCTGTCCACTTTCTCTCTCCCCTTCTCTCCCTCTCTCCACTCTCTCTCTCTCTCTCCCCCTCTCTCCCTCTCTCCATTTTCTCTCTCTCTCCCCTTGCATAACCTATAATGTGTTTTGTCCACACACTGACCACAGGACCTGTGTGATGAGCCTCTTTCCAAAGGACACAGTAAGTCGTCTCCTGTCCAGTCTGTCCCTCCGTCCCCCTGTCCCTCTGTCCAGTCTGTCCCTCTGTCCAGTCTGTCCCTCTGTCCCTCCGTCCCTCCCTCGTCTCCACCACTCCCATGACGCTCACATAAATATCAGTCTTGACTGATGCTCAGGATGTAACTGTGTTCTCTGAGGTTTTTTTGGGACCTGTATTAATTTACAAACCATCAATTCTCACAAAAAGAACACTGAATTCTGTCAGATGAATAAAAGTTTTTAAGAATATGTTTGTCCTCTCCTCCACGCAGCTTCTTCAGTTCTGACGGGGTTCTGTTTTGGATTATCAAGGACACAGTTCACACCTTAGGGTAGTTCAAACGGCAAAAAAAAGGACTTTCAGAACTTTTAATAATGTTATAACTATTTCCTTCTCATCGACCCTCCGAAGTTGTATTTTAAGGGATCGGGGCGTGTTTGAGCAATCTTAAATCAGTTATTTTTAAGACGCCGTACTGCCGTTCATCCCCACTGTGACGTACGCCCTTTGTTCTCCAGTTTTATCTTCTGAATCAGCAGCGGATTCAGCAGCGTCGCTTAGTCATTTTGACCCAATAACAGATCCTCCTTACTATAAACATCTAGGGTGTGTTGGTTTCAGTGCCGTTCGCTCCTCCCTTCAGACGGTGACTCACAGAACCTCGTCAGAACTCCAGGAGCCTCATTCACTCCAGTTGACGGAACTCGATTTTGTTTGTTGATGGACCCTACCTGGACAACTGAGGGACTACACCGGCAAAGCTTAAATATTTTGTATTGAAATGTACCATAAAACCATAAAAAAGTAAATTCACAAATCTTGAACCTGATCATTACTCGGTGTGGGACAAGACTCAATTTTCAGAAGACATCGTGATGTGTCTCACATCACGATGTTGGGTCCACGAGAACGAGACCACATTTTGACCACACTTCTGTTCATTTTAACGAGATCTTGTCCCATCCCTAATAATTACCCCAGAATTCAGTGTATTGGCTCTGTTCACATTTACCAGAAGACATTGGAAACATGTGGATGACGACTTCCGCGTTAGTGACAAGAACCGTGAGCCCCGACAAGAACTGTGAGCCTCACAACAACCCCGAGACCCACATAAACTGTGAGCTCCTCAAGAACTCCGAGCCCCACAAGAACCCCGAGCTCCACAAGAACTACATGCCCCACATAAAACGGGTGCCCCACAAGAACCTCGAGCTCCACAAGAACCCTGAGACCCACATAAACTGTGAGCCCCACAAGAACGAGCCCCACAAGAACCTCGAGCTCCACAAGAACCTCGAGCTCCACAAGAACCTTGAGCTCCACAAGAACCCTGAGACCCACAAGAACCCTGAGACCCACATAAACTGTGAGCCCCACAAGAACGATCCCCACAGGAACCTCAAGCTCCACAAGAACCTCGAGCTCCACAAGAACCTCGAGCTCCACAAGAACCTCGAGCCTCACAAGAACCTCGAGCTCCACAAAAACCTCGAGCCCCACAAGAACCTCGAGCTCCACAAGAACCTCGAGCCCCACAAGAACCTCGAGCTCCACAAGAACCTCGAGCTCCACAAGAACCTCGAGCTCCACAAGAACCTCGAGCTCCACAAGAACCTCGAGCCCCACAAGAACCTCGAGCCCCACAAGAACCTCGAGCTCCACAAGAACCTCGAGCCCCACAAGAACCTCGAGCTCCACAAAAACCTCGAGCCCCACAAGAACCTCGAGCTCCACAAGAACCTCGAGCCCCACAAGAACCTTGAGCTCCACAAGAACCCTGAGCCCCACATGAACTGTGAGCTCCTCAAGAACCCCGAGCCCCACCAAAACAACAAGCCCCACGAGAACCGTGAGCTCCACGAGAACCGCGAGCGCCATAAGAACCACATGCCCCACATAAAACGGGTGCCCCCCAAGAACCACAAGCTCCACAAGAACCCTGAGACCCACATAAACTGTGAGCCCCACAAGAACCACAAGCTCCACAAGAACCTTGAGCCCCACAAGAACCTTGAGCTCCACAAGAACCTTGAGCCCCACAAGAACCTTGAGCCCCACAAGAACCTTGAGCTCCACAAGAACCTCGAGCCCCACAAGAACCTCAAGCTCCACAAGAATCTTGAGCTCCACAAGAACCTCGAGCTCCACGAGAACCATGAGCGCCATAAGAACCTTGAGCCCCACAAGAACCTCGAGCTCCACAAGAATCTTGAGCTCCACAAGAACCTCGAGCTCCATGAGAACCATGAGCGCCATAAGAACCACATGCCCCACATAAAACGGGTTCCCCACAAGCTCCACAAGAACCCTGAGCCCAACGAGAACCTTGAGCTCCACAAGAACCTCGAGCTCCACGAGAACCTGGAGCTCCACAAGAACACTGACACCCAGATAGCTAGATGTTAGCCCCACAAAAACGAACCCCACAAGAACCACAAGAACCACAAGCCTCACAAGAACTTCGAGCTCCACAAGAACCTCGAGCTCCACAAAAACTGACACTGGGCATGTGATAAAACCGTGGATTCAGCAGCAGTGATCTTCACAAACTGCCAGAGCTTTCCATGGCGAACGGGATTCTAATCTCTACAGTGACATCTTTTTATTTTTATTACGTTTTATTACGTTTTTTATTACAAATTATGATACACGAATTAAGAGGCGATTTATAAGAGGAAAAAAGAAAGAATACAATGACATCTAGATGAGGAAAACCTGGACATTTTCTCGTTTTTTCCAGATTTTGTCAGAGTCCCTATCGCCAGCAGAGCCCAAAGGAAGTCGTCATCCGCATGTTTCCAAACGTCTTCCGGTTTTGTGACGTACGCTTTTGTCTCAGAACTTGTGGCACGAGATCTTGTCCCATCCCTAATCCTTACAGTTCCTGACTCGCCCCAAGAATTCAGCGTATTTATTTATTTATTTATTATTGTTTTTGAAATGTTGGTGGAGACTGAGGCCCCGCCCCTTCCTCATTTCAGCCCATCTGTCCTGTGCTGCCCTCTGCTGGTGGTTTGTCATATCACTGTTTTAAACACTTGACCAGCGTGCAATTTTGTTTTAAACTTTTATTTTTTAATCACTTGGGATTCCTTAAGTATTTGTGTTTTCTTTTACCCAACAAACACTCCTACAGTTACATTGTAAAAGTGAAATTTGGTCAGTGTTGCAGAGGTGGGAAAACATTTTAAATCTAAAATTAGGCTTGAAAGTACAATTTTTGAATATACTTTTTTTATTTTCATTAAATTTACCTTTTTTGTTGTTTTTTCAGAGGGGATGTTATGCAAAATCGTATTTTTGCAGCTTTTTAAATAATAACACTGGTCTACAAATGTTTGGACTCGATCTGCTTCTGAGATAAAAGTGGCTAAATCTCATTTATATTGATAAGATGAACTGAAAATCAATTGATAACTGTGCTGGTTAGCTAATGTATTCAAGATATTTCATTATATTGTTTTACATCAAAATCGCATCTGTTTATACAATAGATTTAGGCATTTTTGCTTAAAAATAATAATTATATTTTGAAAATATTTAACTTGCACTTTATCTTATATCTAATATCTTAAGACATCAGGTGATTGAATATCTTATGAAAAACAAGCTAAAGTATCACATGTGTTACAACAATAATGTGGAGTCCAACTTTTGTCCTGATCTCCAACTTTGTGACCATAGTAATGGTGGTTTGTCACCGTAACCACTGCAGTTATGTTGCTCTTTTGTGATGCAAACGTCACTTCACCAGAAATGTAACACAAGTTATCTGGGTTGTTCACGCAATTTCGAGGCATCTCTCTTATGTGAAATCCAAAAATATTTGATGTTAAAACTCTGGACATATTAAAATGAATGTATGTGAATGTGCAGACAGACTTTCAGATAGAACTGGTGCTTGTAGACACACTGTACCTTCTGATAAACTACCGTTTTTGCCTTATTTTGCATAAATTTCCCATTTTGACCTAATACTATATCTTGGAAACTATAGCCAATCAGCACTTCTGACTTACTTTTTCTTTAAACCAAGAAAAATTTCACTACTTTTGTTCCGGAAGCATTTTTCTTGTAGACCAGTGTAATGTTCCCTCAAAACATGCCTGAAGAAGTTTTAGATGTCATCCGTGTATGTTTGAGTAATCTAGTGATCTCTCCTGGGTCTTACTCAAACCCATGCTCCCACACGACAATTCTCCATAAATACACATAAATATGATAAAAACTGTACACAGCAACTTAACAAACCTGATGCGATGTGCAGGAGTTTTAGGTCGTTTTCACACCTGCCTTGTTTGGTTCGTTTGTTCCTTTGATTTGGACCTTTTGGGCTGCTGTGAATAAAAACCAAAAATCTCGATCCGGAGCAAACAAGCGAACCGAGACCACCTAAAAAGCTCAGTCTCGGCACGGTTCCATTCGAATCCTGGTGCGGTTCATTTGAGGTGAGAATGCAGACCGGACTCGATCCGACACAAGTTGGCTTTTTGTACTTAACGAGCTCCTGTTGTATGTCGAGCATTATGGGAAACCGAGGCTGACGAAACGAAACGAGGCTTACTTATGTTTTGCGTGAAGAGCATGAAGAGTCAGAACTTGATGCGCACATGAGCGCTGTCATCTGTAGCCGTCTTGCCCTGTCTCTTCGCCGTTTGTAAATTGATTGTAAAATAGTGTAAACCTCACGATGCTGCTCAAACATTTGTGCGAACTGTAAAAACTGAGCAAACCATATCACTATGACGACACTGAAAACGGCACGTAACACCATTATTCTCCTTCACTTGTTTGGACACGGCGTTTTGACACGGCTCATTTCTGTCCAATGGCTGAACGACCTCAGCACACGTGGTTTTGTTTATAGACGTTGGTCCACTTAGAAAAAAGTGCAGTGTGAAAGTGAACCGCACCGAAATATATATATATATTTTTTTTTTAATTGGTCCGGACCAAAGCGAGTGAACTATCGGACTTTCCTGGTGTGAAAACGACCTTATTAGCGGGATGAATCTGGATTGTGTTCTAGCGCTCTGAAGGGGGAGTGACTTAACTCGGGGAGCAAAAGGAGACTCAGAGTGCCAAAACCGAGACTTGTAAAACATATTAAAACAATAAAAGGTAAAAAGGTGGTCAAAATATATATTAAACCAAAATATAGACGATCATTTTAAAGGAACAGTTTTTATTTGCTGTTACATTTCCCACCTCTGCGTTTTAGTTTTTCTGTTTCGGCCCCTGCTCGGGTGGGTTGCCGGTTGGATTCCACATGCAGGTCGCCGGTTCTACCCCCTGTGGTGTATCTCACGCTGTGTTGTTGTTGTTGTTGCTTGCAGAACATGTGACGTCCAATGCCAGTGATAGTGAGAGTAGTTACCGTAAGTCCTGGTCCCATCTGACCCTCTGTCCATCTCCGCATGCTCCGCCTCCTCTGGACACTGACCTGTATTTGACCCAGTCTGGGAGAAAATGATTTTAACTGAGTGTGGATTACATTTAAATCCTTTGTTTTGTTTTTAATGTGATAAAATTGACAATAAAAAGCTGGCGTAAAAGGAACCGTATGCAAGATTTTCTAAACGTCTTTTGTTATAATTTGGTGTTTTGGGTCTAAAGATGACTGGCCAATCAGAAAGCAGAATGAGACTAAGGCTGCGTCCCATTACTCTGTCTTACCCTTTCCTTTTTATCTATGTCTTTTTCTTGCCCCTTGATACCGAGCTGAGAGGGTTCGGGGTACGAGTGTTCCCCTAAGAAATGGGACGCCACTCGATTACCGTTTGCGTCATCGTCCCTCGCCTCTACCTGAGCTGCTACGTCTACAGAGGCGACGACAACTGACGCAAACAAACGTAAACAAACGTCAAGGACAATCGGGTACCTCAGCTCGACAAAAAAACGAGCTTGTTTATACATGAAAGTTCGATGAAAACGATAACGGCGGCTAAACGGACATCGCTACAATTAAAATTGCAACAACAGTTCACTAAAAGTAACGTAGAACATAAGCGTCATAATTGTAAACCTGCTAAACTGTTAATCGATAATTACAACTGGTGAAAATACATTTATGACACTCTTTGGCTGGTCAATGTGACGTTGCCATCCTGATCTCAAAACCTGCCTGAGCTTATAGGCGTACCCCTTCGTTTCAAGTCTGGTCGAGAGCTTACTTCGTTTCAAGGGGTATGTAGCCCGAGGTCGTGGCCCGAGCCCTTGATCAAAATTAGAATCGGGACACCCCTTGCCCTCACATGAACGCGCAAAACCAAGGGGTAGGGGTAAGACAGAGAAATGAGAAACTCCACACGGTTCCTTTTAAACTTGACTTTTTAAAACGTGATCCCAACGGAAAGCTATTCCCGCGGTTCAAATGCAGAGTCCTCAGCGTGGACTTTGTGTGTGTGTGTGTCCTTTCTGTGCGTCCTTGTCCTTTTCTGACCGCTCCTGTGTCCTCTGTCTCCCTCAGGTGGACAGGAGGAGTACGTGCTGTCCTATGAGCCCGTCGTCCAACAAGAAGGTCAGAACTTCTGCTGCTGCTTTGAGTCTGTTCATGTTTGAGACGAAGAATGTTCCCACGCAAAACAAACGACACCACAAACGCACATTTTGTCTGATTTTATTTGTACATTCATTTCATTTTTGATAATAAGAGCGTCCTAATGATTCACCATGATGAGTTTATAAGTGCGTTTCAGTTTTACACAGACACATTTCACTTAATTACGTGAAATTTTAGTCATTTTAATCATTTACACTCTTTAAGCATATTTGATTCTTTGCTCCGTGGTGGTGGTGGTGTTGTGCGTTCAGTTGTTGAGTGTGTCTCTCTGTTCGCAGTGAGCTACACTCGTCCGGTCATCATCCTGGGCCCCATGAAGGACCGAATCAACGATGACCTCATCTCCGAGTTCCCCGAGAAGTTTGGCTCCTGTGTGCCACGTACGGCTCCTACACACACTACACACACCACCACACCACACTACACACTAACACTACACAAACTACACACACCACCACACCACACTACACACTAACACTACACACACCACCACACCACACTACACACTAACACTACACACACTACACACTAACACTACACACTAACTACACACTACACACACTACACACTAACACTACACACACTACACACTAACACTACACACTAACACTACACACTAACACTACACACACTACACACTAACACTACACACACTACACACTAACACTACACACTAACACTACACACACTACACACTAACACTACACACTAACTACACACTACACACACTACACACTAACACTACACGCACTACACACTTACACTACACACTAACACTACACACACTACACACACCACCACACCACACTACACACTAACACTACACACACTACACACTAACACTACACACTAACTACACACTACACACACTACACACTAACACTACACAGACTACACACTTACACTACACACTAACACTACACACACTACACACTAACACTACACACTAACACTACACACTAACACTACACAGACTACACACTTACACTACACACTAACACTACACACACTACACACTAACACTACACACTAACACTACACACTAACACTACACACACTACACACTAACACTACACAGACTACACACTTACACTACACACTAACACTACACACTAACACTACACACACTACACACTAACACTACACAGACTACACACTAACACTACACAGACTACACACTTACACTACACACTAACACTACACACACTACACACTAACACTACACACTAACACTACACACTAACACTACACACACTACACACTAACACTACACAGACTACACACTTACACTACACACTAACACTACACACACTACACACTAACACTACACACTAACACTACACACACTACACACTAACACTACACACTAACACTACACACTAACACTACACACACTACACACTAACACTACACAGACTACACACTTACACTACACACTAACACTACACACACTACACACTAACACTACACACTAACACTACACACTAACACTACACACACTACACACTAACACTACACACTAACTACACACTACACACACTACACACTAACACTACACAGACTACACACTTACACTACACACTAACACTACACACACTACACACTAACACTACACACACTACACACTAACACTACACACTAACACTACACACTAACACTACACACACTACACACTAACACTACACACTAACTACACACTACACACACTACACACTAACACTACACAGACTACACACTTACACTACACACTAACACTACACACACTACACACTAACACTACACACTAACTACACACTACACACACTACACACTAACACTACACACACTACACACTTACACTACACACTAACACTACACACTAACACTACACAGACTACACACTTACACTACACACTAACACTACACACACTACACACTAACACTACACACTAACACTACACACACTACACACTAACACTACACACTAACTACACACTACACACACTACACACTAACACTACACAGACTACACACTTACACTACACACTAACACTACACACACTACACACTAACACTACACACTAACTACACACTACACACACTACACACTAACACTACACACACTACACACTTACACTACACACTAACACTACACACACTACACACACCACCACACCACACTACACACTAACACTACACACACTACACACTAACACTACACACACTACACACTAACACTACACACTAACACTACACACACTACACACTAACACTACACACTAACTACACACACTACACACACCACACTACACACTAACACTACACACACTACACACACTACACACTAACACTACACACTAACTACACACTACACACACTACACACTAACACTACACACTAACTACACACTAACTACACACTACACACACTACACACTAACACTACACACACTACACACTAACACTACACACACTACACACTTACACTACACACACTACACACTACACACTAACACTACACACACTACACACTAACTACACACTACACACACTACACACTAACACTACACACACTACACACTAACACTACACACACTACACACTAACACTACACACACTACACACACTACACACTAACACTACACACTAACTACACACTACACACACTACACACTAACACTACACACTAACTACACACTAACTACACACTACACACACTACACACTAACACTACACACACTACACACTAACACTACACACACTACACACTTACACTACACACACTACACACACTACACACTAACACTACACACACTACACACTAACACTACACACCAACACTACACACTAACTACACACACTACACACACTAACACTACACACTAACACTACACACACTACACACTAACACTACACACTAACTACACACTACACACACTACACACTAACACTACACAGACTACACACTTACACTACACACTAACACTACACACACTACACACTAACACTACACACTAACTACACACTACACACACTACACACTAACACTACACACACTACACACTTACACTACACACTAACACTACACACACTACACACACCACCACACCACACTACACACTAACACTACACACACTACACACTAACACTACACACACTACACACTAACACTACACACTAACACTACACACACTACACACTAACACTACACACTAACTACACACACTACACACACCACACTACACACTAACACTACACACACTACACACACTACACACTAACACTACACACTAACTACACACTACACACACTACACACTAACACTACACACTAACTACACACTAACTACACACTACACACACTACACACTAACACTACACACACTACACACTAACACTACACACACTACACACTTACACTACACACACTACACACACTACACACTAACACTACACACACTACACACTAACTACACACTACACACACTACACACTAACACTACACACACTACACACTAACACTACACACACTACACACTAACACTACACACACTACACACACTACACACTAACACTACACACTAACTACACACTACACACACTACACACTAACACTACACACTAACTACACACTAACTACACACTACACACACTACACACTAACACTACACACACTACACACTAACACTACACACACTACACACTTACACTACACACACTACACACACTACACACTAACACTACACACACTACACACTAACACTACACACACTACACACTAACACTACACACCAACACTACACACTAACTACACACACTACACACACTAACACTACACACTAACACTACACAAACTACATGTTATACACTACACCTACATTATATCCCCTACACCAGGGGTGCTCAATGCGTCGATCGGGATGGACCGGTAGCTCGGGGGCCAAGTGTCAGTCGATTGTCAGGGCTTAATGCTCAATTCAGATTTTTTTGTGAAATCCAATGTTTACGGAAGTCACCGCAAGTCAAGTTGCTGTAGTACTTGCTTCGGCGCTTCACTGCAGGCATGAAAATCCCTCACCTTAAGGCGAAATTCACCGATACGTTGGGGATATGTCCCTTTCTCCGGAGCTCCGGATAATTAAAGTCTGTGGATATACAGTGCGATACGCGTGAATACGCAAACTATTGACAACACGGCAAACTGTTACTACGGAGCTGACGCGTTCTTATGGGTGAGTCATATTATCGTATTATTATTTTATATTTCTGCATCAAAGGGACAGATTAGCTGACAGCAGGGACCCGGGACTAAACCAGGTCTAAACCAGGTCTAAACCGGGACTAAACCAGGTCTAAACCAGGTCTAAACCAGGTCTAAACCAGGTGGGGGGTTAGGGTTAGTCCCCCCCCCCACCCCCTGGTAGATCTCGGCACACCATCAACCTCAGAAGTAGATCCCGGTCAAAAAAAATTTTGAGCACCCCTGTTATACACATGACCTCCTGCACACTGCACATACACACTACACACCATACATACACTACCCCCAGAAAATGTCCCCTACCCCACGTCCCCCACACAGCGTCCTCTACGCCGTGTACCCTTTGCCGTGTCCTCTACCTCTGTTTTCTTTACTTGATTTCTTCCTGTGCCTCTGTTGGCTCATAAGTAGTGAGCGTCCTCCTCCAGTGGACACTGTCCTTGGCTCCATTGTCCTCCAGGCCTGTGCGTCCCTTCTCATTGTTCTTTTCAGAGTTTCAGAGGTTTTTTTTGGTCTTCCTTTGCGTCTTCTGTTTGTCATTGACCGTCTCCAGCCTGTAGGAGGATCCTGTGGTGTTGCGTCCTCATTACATGTCCTCTTCTCTTCTTTCACCTTTTCTAGCGTGTGTTTCATTTTGGCCCTTCTTCACTGCTGAAGATTCTTCTCAAACATTTGCTCAGGCGTTTTTCAATTTCTCTCATCATCTTCCATGTTTCTGAGCTGTATAAACGAGTGGACATGGACATGACGTTTGTTTCTGGGCGCTGAAATTGTTGGATTTCCAGATGTTTACTTTGTACACAATAGCAGTTACTTTTACTGTTCTATATCCAATATCATGTACAGCTGTCATCTGTGTACTACCTTGTACCCTTACGCAATGTCCCCAACCTCATCCTGCTGCTATCTGCCTCCGATGTCCCCCTACCCACTGCCCCTACCTACCGCCTGCTAAGCCCTACTCCCTCCACCCTGTATTTTGGTGTTTATTGGCCCTTTAATCAGTCCCCCCTCCCGCTCCACCGCTCACTACACCTACGTTTTACTTCACCTTCACAGCTATCTGCTACTCACTCCCTAGAATAATACTCCCCAGTACTCATCACCACTACACACTACCCCTACCCTCCAGTCAGGGTCTTCTCTTCTGTCTGTACCCAACCCAGTACCTCCCACCACTCCCACGTACCCAACACCGACCGCCGGATTCACTTTCTACTGTCACCCAACCGTGTGTAACCCGGTGTGTAACCCGGTGTGTAACCCGGTGTGTAACCCGGTGTGTAACCCGGTGTGTAACCCGGTGTGACCCTGTGCTTCCAGACACGACGCGGCCGAAGCGAGACTACGAGGTGGATGGGCGGGACTATCACTTCGTGGTGTCTCGGGAGCAGATGGAACGGGACATCCAGGAGCACCGCTTCATCGAGGCCGGACAATACAACAACCACCTGTACGGCACCAGCGTGCAGTCAGTGCGCCAGGTGGCAGACAAGGTACTGGTACACTTGTACTGGTACACTGGTACTAGTACTGGTACACTGGTACTGGTACTGGTACACTCATACTGGTACACTGGTACTAGTACTGGTACAGTGGTACAGACTGTGGTGCTTTTCCAAGAGCCTCAGTGTTATTTAAACTGCTGTACTCTCACTTCACCAGCAGGGGGAGTCCTTGTGCCAGAGTTCTGAACCGTCGTTTGTGTTTCAGGGGAAACACTGCATCCTGGACGTGTCTGGAAACGCCATCAAGAGACTGCAGCTCGCCCAGCTCCACCCCATCGCCATCTTCATCAAGCCCAAGTCTGTGGACAACATCCTGTAAGTCTGCGCCTCCTCCTCTTCCTCCTCCACTTCCTCCTCCTCCTCTTCCTCCTCCACTCTCTGACTTTGAATTATGTTTTTGGCCTGTAGGCTTTATTTGGAAAAACAGAACTCCCCATTTCACGCTGTTCTGTTAGATTTGGATTTGATAAAGAAATTAACTCGTTAATATACACAGATTAATACAGCCCACTGTCTGTACAACAGAGCACACACAAACACAACACAAACATATAATAAACACATAATAAACACATAATAAATATAATAAACACATAATAAATATAATAAACACATAATAAACGTATAATAAATATAATAAACACATAATAAACATAACAAACACATAATAAACGTATAATAAACACATAATAAATATAATAAACGTATAATAAAAACATAATAAACGTATAATAAAAACATAATAAACGTATAATAAAAACATAATAAACGTATAATAAACACATAATAAACGTATAATAAACACATAATAAACACATAATAAACGTATAATAAACACATAATAAACATAATACACATATAATAAACACATAATAAACATAATACACATATAATAAACACATAATAAACACAATACACATATAATAAACACATAATAAATGTATAATAAACACATAAACAATAAACACATAATAAATATAATAAACACATAATAAATATAATACACATATAATAAACACATAATAAACATAATACACATATAATAAACATGTGTATTATATGTATACATAATACACATATAATAAACACATAATAAACATAATAAACACATAATAAACATGTAATAAACACATAATAAACACATAATAAACACATAATAAATGTATAATAAACACATAATAAACAATAAACACATAATAAACAAACATAATAAACACATAATAACCATAAACGTATAATAAACACATAATAAACGTATAATAAACACATAATAAACATATAATAAACACATAATAAATACATAATAAACACACAAACATAAACCCACATTAAAAAACACATGGAAACACTTGGCATTCTTTTCCTATGCTGTGCCTTTCCGCTCGGTGGAGGAGTGGGTCCCACTCACGTCAAAAAGGTCCCTGGTTTAACTCGGTGGGTCAAGCACAACCAGACCCACTGAACGGGTCAAATGCAGAGGTCAAACGCCCGGTGTGAGCGGAGCCGCACACACAGCTCACTGTAGTTTGTGTGTCTCCTCAGGGAGATGAACAAGCGTCTGAGCGAAGAGCAGGGCAGGAAGACATTTGACCGAGCCACCAAACTGGAGCAGGAGTTCACCGAGAACTTCACAGGTACAACTACAAGTACTACAACTACTACAAGTACTACAAGTATTTATTTGATTTTATATATGTTGTTTATTGCACTCTGTAAAGCACTTTGTGATTTTATCTGTGAAAGGTGCTATATAAATAAAGGCTTACTTACAACTACTACAAGTACTACAAGTACTGCATCTACTGCATGTACTGCATGTACTGTATAATCCCATAGACATAAAACAGGCACCAGAATGTATATATATTAGGGCTGGGAATATTAACGCGTTAATCGCGATTAATCGCGAATCGCGATTGTTCGCGAACAATTTTTTTAATCGCGATCAGAGTTTGCCAGCATTTTCCACAATTCTACCATCCATATGCAGCTCATTTGGTTGCATTAATTAAACTCATTGTCGGTTAAACGCGCTATTTTGAGTTTGCTAGTATTTTGTTCCTTCTACGCATCCGTAGGCAGCTCGAGCGGGCTTCAATCATTTATTTACAATTTCTCAAAGTAAGCACTATTACTGGTTCATTGTTACTTTTTCCTTTCTCTGCACTTTTTTGAAATAAAAAAAATGGTGAGAAATACTTTGCATTGTGAGTTTAACTTTAGATTCGAACGGTCTTACTGCAAGATATCAATTTTAAACATGCAAAATAAATCACGATTAATCGCGATTAACTATGAAATTTCTGAGATTAGTTGCGATCAAGAAAATTAATCGTTTGACAGCCCTAATATATATGTATTTTTTACTTCTTTAAAAGAGGTGTTCGGAGGTGTGTGGAAATGTGTGGAGGCGTTTGGAGGTGTGTGGAGGTGTCCGGAGGTGTGTGGAAATGTGTGGAGGTGTTCAGAGGTGTGTGGAGGTGTTCGGAGGTGTTTGGAGGTTTATGGATGTGTTTGGAGGTGTTTTGAGGTGTGTGGAGGCGTTTGGAGGTGTGTGGAGGTGTTTTGAGGTGTGTGGAGGTGTTCGAAGGTGTGTGGAGGTGTTCGGAGGTGTGTAGAGGTGTTCGAAGGTGTTCGGAGGTGTGTGGAGGTGTTCGAAGGTGTTCGGAGGTGGGTGGAGGTGTTCGGAGGTGTTTGGAGATGTGTGGAGGTGTTCGGAGGTGTGTGGAGGTGTTTTGAGGTGTTTTGAGGTGTGTGGAGGTGTTCGAAGGTGTGTGGAGGTGTTCGAAGGTGTGTGGAGGTGTTCGGAGGTGTGTGGAGGTGTTCGAAGGTGTTCGGAGGTGTTCGAAGGTGTTCGGAGGTGTTTGGAGATGTGTGGAGGTGTTCGGAGGTGTTCGGAGGTGTTTGGAGATGTGTGGAGGTGTTCGGAGGTGTGTGGAGGTGTTCGGAGGTGTGTGGAGGTGTTTGGAGATGTGTGAAGGTGTTTGGAGGTGTGTGGATGTGTTTTGAGGTGTGTGGAGGTGTTTAGAGGTGTGTGGAGGTGTTTAGAGGTGTGTGGAGGTGTGTTTAGAGGTGTGTGGAGGTGCGTGGAGGTGTGTGGAGGTGCGTGGAGGTGCGTGGAGGTGTGTGGAGGTGTGAGGAGGTGTGAGGAGGTGTGTGGAGGTGTTCGGAGGTGTGTGGAGGTGTGTGGAGGTGTTCGGAGGTGTTCGGAGATGTGAGAAAGTGCGTGGAGGTCCGCTCTGTCCTGACTCTGCTCTTGTGTTGGGCTGCAGCCATCGTGCAGGGCGACTCTCTGGAGGAGATCTACGAGCAGGTGAAGCAGATCATCGAGGAGCAGTCAGGCCCCTTCATCTGGGTCCAGGCCAAGGACAAGCTCTGAGACGAGCTCTGAAGATCTCCATGTGCTCCAGCTGCCTCCAACTCTGCCCCACCGCGAACACCTGGAGAACACCTGGTACACAACCTGTCCACAGCTGCTCCACATCTGGACTAAACCTGGTCCACATCTGGTTCTCATCGTGGTCGGAATCTGTCCCCACATTCATTCCAAACAGTTCCAAGTTTCCAAATCTGGTCCACGTGTGGACTAAACCCGGTCTGCAAGTGGTCCAGGTCCGGTCTAAACGGGTCTAATCCACATCTGCTCTTCCACTTGATCTACAGCTACATGAAGTCCATATCTGGTCTAGAAGAGGTCCAATCAACATTTGGTCCAAAACCTGGTCTATAAGTGGTCCACAACTGGTTCTAAACCTGGTCTACAAGTGGTCCAGACCAGGCTACAGCGGTCACTGGTTTACATGTAGTGTTTACCTGATCCACAACTGGTCCAAAACCTGGTTCTTCATGTGAACAACACCTGGTCCAGATCTGGGCCAAAACCTGGTCTGTATCTGGTCCAAACCTGGTTTACGGCTGGTCTACGTGTAGTCCCTTCCTAGTTTACACCTGGTCTAGTCCACATCTGATCCAAAACCTGGTCTTCAGCCTGTCTGCAACTTGTTCTACGTGATCTCCATACCTGGTCTTCATGTGGTCTTCACACTGTACACAAAGTCCAAAAAACATGGTCTACAACTGGTCCAGTCCACATCTGGTCCTACACCTGGTCTAAAGCGGTCCAGACCTGGTCCAGAGACCCCAGAGACCCCGGCTCTCGTGGTCTCAGGCAGCGTTTGGAGTCGAGACGGCGAGATTTGACACAGCGACATTTTGCACGTTTGAGCTTTAAGAGCATGTCCGACCTGTCCTCATCCGGCCTCACTTTCCCTTCGTTTAATCGTTTTTTTGTTTTGTTTTTTTTTCTACATTTAATTTGAACGCTTTGGTGTTTCTTTGGGAGTTTTGACGATATGTTATTCCTGCTGATCGAGGACGTTAACGCGATGCAGTTCTGTGTGCACAAACGCATATTTATTTATATTTTAGAAGGTAATTTAAACGCAGATTTAGCATTTCGTCTTTTACCGCAGCCTAGTTTAGCACAAACCCGAGTGTCCATCCGCCCTCGACAGACTCCACATTATTTAAGAGTTTTATATTAACGAGACGTGAGGCGCACTGCAGAACATCTACACGAGTTTAAATTACACCTTTTTTTTTATCGTAGATTTTTCCGACTTTAAATGTGTTGGAAAAGTAAAAATATTAATTCAAGGCAAGTTTGTTTGTACAGATCCTCTGCGTATATGGAGCAGATGTTTTCTCAAATCCAAATATTTGAATTGTAAACAAAATCTGAAATTTCACAAAAGTTCTATTTACGTCGAGCTTTATTATTTCTATTTCTATTTTAAGTAATTTTCACTCTTGGAGACATTTTCACAGTGCGCCGTGAGTGAATGAAGCGTGTGTGTGTTAATATGAATTGATATTTGAAAATTCAGTCCTTTAGCCTAAGATCAAACGGATTATTCTGTCAAATAGAATTCGTTCTGCAGTTTCCCGTAATTCTAAAATTCTACATTTCAAAGGCGTCACATCTGAGAGACTGAAATCTCCAAGAATCCCACACATTTCACAACATGTTTGTTCAGGTCTAAATACAGGGAGGGCCCCTGACACACGGGGAGGGCCTCTGACACACACATGTGCAAGTCGTCCTAGTCTGAAAAGTTCCACAGTGCAGCTTTACTTCTCTAATTTCCCTGTGGGACAAAGTTGACATGTTTGCAGAAACAGACAGATTCAAATTGAAATGCTCAGCGTGCGAGAAACTCATTCAATGAATTTTATTGATTCTAAATATTATTAACCCGTGTGTGTGTGTGTGTGTGTGTATAAATGTGTGTGTAAATGTGTGTGTGCAGCGCTGCTAACGTCCTCCTCAGTGTCCTCAGTGTCTTAAATGAACCGCGGCAGCATCAGCCCTGGAGCGGTGCCCACAGAGCTGCCCGGTACCCGAGGAGCTGCCCGGTGCCCGAGGAGCTGCCCGGTGCCAGAGGAGATGGGGCAGATGTGACCCGTAAACTGCCTATTTTGTTATAAGAAAGTCTATATTACAGAAGTGGCTGAAGCTCCACTATACGGGACTGATTTTCTGCTTTTCCTGTTAATCCTAAATATAGAAGAATACAGATAATGAAATCTATTTTTTTCTTCAATCTCCACCTCCTCTGTCTCTGATTTTCTTTTTTTATGCATAAATAAAATTAACAGTAAAACGAACGATGCCTCGTGTTTTGTTTTAAAATGTCTTTGGCTTTGGCCTCTGCTGCTGGTGTAGGGCAGTGTTTCCCATCCAGTGGTACAAGTACCCCTAGGGGTACGTGAGCACACTGCAGGGGGTACTCGGCAGTGCTGCTGCCAGGCACAGGGGGAGATTTTTTTGAATTTGAGTTAAAGAGAGAAAATGCCTGAGAATTAAATTTTCAAATTAAGGAGATGAAATAAAATGATTTTCATTTAATAATCTGTTGTGTCGCGTTCTACTTTTGGAGAATTATCAACACGTATGAGTGAGGTATGACAAAAAGGCTCAGGGGGTACACAAGACAAAAAAGGTTGGGAAACACTGGTGTAGGGGGTTAAGCATTTCACTGAACTAGAGGCTCGCCGCTTCGATTCCAATTAAAGGGTCTGTACCTGATTCTCTTCAATTCAGAAAAACTGCTTTAATCTGCAGTGCATTGCAAAAATAACAGACTGAATAATTATTAATAACTATAATCAGATTTTTTATACACCACAGTTGTGTCCCTGAGCTCTTGGGGCAGTTCCTTTGGCCTCATGGTTCTCATTTGCTCTGACCTGCGCTGTGAGCTGTAGGTCTTATATCGACATGTGTTTGGCTTTCCTAATCAAGTCCAATCAGTTTAATCAATCACAGCTGGACTCCAGTGAAGGTGTAGAACATCTCAAGATGATCAGAACAAACGGACAGCGCCTGAGTTAAATATGAGGGTCACAGAAACTGGTCTGAATATTTATGACCATGTGATATTTCACTTAAAAAAATAAATCAAAAAATCAAATAAATGTCAACAATTCTGTGTTTTTCTGCCAATATGGGGTGCTGTGTGAACATTGAGAAAAAAAAAGATTTTAGCAAAATATCTGCAATAAAAAGTGAAAAAATGTAAGGATCAGAATACTTTCTGTACCCGCTGTAGATACATTATTCTCTATATAAAAATAACTCCATGTAAAGCTCTGTACGTATTCTGTACATCTATACGTTTAGAGCAGGGGTGTCAAACATGCGGCCCCGGGGCCAGCTCTGGCCCTCCAAGACCTTCAATCTGGCCCTCGGCTGATTTTCTATTAGAAAATGTAAATATAATTAAAATATTTTAATTATATTTTAATTTTCTATTAAAATATTGGTAATTTTCTGCACAGTTTAGCATAGCAGCTTCTCCACCACCTCTGTGCGTGGCCCCTCCCACCAGAGCAGCACAAATGAAGACTCGCCTCTTTCCAAACGCTCTTAAAGGACGATCGTTTTGACTGTTGACCGTGACACCCTCATCAGCAAAATGTCAAAAATGAGAAAAGTGGACGCCGAGAAAAACAGATGAGAAACCTGTATGCTTGTGTTATTGAATTTTTCTTAGTTTCAGATTGTTCATAATATTTTGTAAAAGAAAGAGTTCATCAAATAAAAAAAGACTTCTGTAATAGATTTGCGTTTCTCTGCACAAATATTTGGACTTATTGCTATTTTTGGGGTATATTTGCCATGAGTTTTCTGATTCGGCCCCTTTGGGATTAAAGTAGGTTTGATACGCCCCTGCTCTAGAGCTTTTTCTATGTAGACGGGGTCTTTCCAAGTGGGTTTTCTTTTGGGTCAATGGGGGAAAACGAACTTTGTCAGCAGCTCCGTTGGGAGAGCATTTGTTCACTGATCCAAAGTTTGGCGGTTCAAATCCTGCTCTTGACAAAAAAAACAAAAAACAGTTTGAGCGGTCAGATCCAGTGACCCACAGGTTGGCGGTTCCAGCTCCCACAGATGAACGCTGCCGCTGCGCCCAGTGTCTGCGTTCACTGGAGCGTGAATGGGTGAGGGGTTCCTTGTTGCAAAGTGCCTTGAAGGTGGAAAAGCTGTTTAAACATTTCACCATTTGTATAGTTGGGTAGTACTAACCCAGTGCAAGACGGGTCAAATGCAGAGGACACATTTCCCCAGGGGGACAATTTAACTGACCGACTAAAACCAACCACACAGCTAATGTTCACAAGCAGCTTTTATTGTCAACATAACCGCACAAACGTCAGTAGTTCTGCAACAGCAAATAAAACAATAAATTAACATGATAAACTTTAAAAAAAACAAATCCAATGTCTCTAGAAATGTGGCGTGTGGGTCCATCGGGGTCCTCCGTCAGGGTCCTCTGGTCCAGGTTCAGCCGGTGCTCTTGAACTCTCCGCTCTCGGTGATGGACAGTTTGCTGGGGCTGGTGGGGGACAGGCCGTTGCGCAGGTTGGCCGTGGTGTAGCGCTCTTTGACCTGGGTTAAAGCCGAGATGAGGCGAGAGTTTGCCGCGTCCAGAGAGAGGATCCGCTTCTCCTGATGGACACAAGGTTAGTTTAGGGTTTAGTTTTTAAATACAAACAGTTTCTAGTACAAAAATGTACTTGTGAATAGTCCAAATGGTAACGCCAACATCAACCAGTAAGCAAACAACAAAAACAATCATTACTTCCGGGTTCGCGGACGATAAAAATGCTTTAGAACACGAAGAGTCAAAAGTTTGGACACTTTGATTTACGTTTCTTCTTTATATTTATTTCCACTGAAAGCATCAAAACTCTGAATGACACAAGTGGAATGTAGTAATCAAAAAACTCCCATTATTAAGTGAAAACCATTTCAGGACACTCGATCTTTAAAGGGTTCATATGGTGTTTCCACGTCACAAACACACCTGGAGTTGTGTTTTTTTGTTTCATTCACACATGTTTAACACAAACCCTGCAGATTTAGGCTGAGTTCTTCTCTCAAATGAAAAACACTTACAGTAGGTGCTCCACTGTGTTTTTAAACTCCAAACACCTTCGCTAGAATTACTTATTACTTATTATATACATTACTTCATTTTGCAGAGGGCCTTTAAGGGTGGATTCTTTGAGGATTTTGAAATGTGCGTATAAAAAATATTAAATATACGAGTATGTTTGAGGTCTTCTGTTATCAGTGTTGTCCCTGAGCGCGTTCATATTTTGGGCGAACGTGAACTGAACGCTCTGTATTACTGCCTGATGAACGAACTGTGAATGAGTTCATTCTGGTGTCTGTGAACGACATGCGCCATCTCTTTAACTTCGTTCAATAGGGTCTCAGATTTCTGTAGTGTTCCAGGCGAAAACCCGCGGGAAAACATTTCACTTTGCAACACCAGCGTCGCATCACCGCATGCGTCATCGAAGCAAGACAGAACAAAAAAGGCAGCATGGAGACATGAGCAGTTTCCCAGTTTAGAGTGCACGGTTCGGAGTGTGGTCTCAGCCTGCAGTCGAGGCGGTGCATACTCGCTCAGCCCTGAGTGTAATCCGTGGATCGCATGGGCGTCTGTGAAATGGAACAGGTCCTGCCTCAGCTCAGTGAGCCGGCTGGTCTGCTCCTTGTTCTCCCTTGTACTCGCTGAATTGGGAAACGGCTTATGGAGACGACTGTAGGAGCAGCAAGGATTCGTCATATGAACATTTAAAAGAGCTCTAAGACAAGGTCGGTGAGGAAGGGAATAACACATGGTTTGATTGTTAAAACTGATATAATAATTGCCGTCTATGTTCTATATGGGCTTTGGCAATGATATTGAAAAATCGCAGCTCGCAGCAATGTATTGGAAAAAAAAAAAGAACTATGAACTAGTTCATTTTTTGGAACTATGAACGAACTACTAACTATAAACAATTATGAACTATGAACGAACTAGTTCAATTTGAAATGTGTGAACTGAACTTTGAACCAGTTCATGTAGAAAATGAACTTTCCCAACACTGAAAGTATCTGTGAGGTGTGTGTAACTCTGTAGAAGCAGCGCCCCCTGTGGACAGAGAGTGGTACAGCAGCTGGTTGTACATTAGTTTCTGGACGTTACTAAATCACTCGTGTAAAGTGTTACCTGAGCGTCTATGATCTTCTGCTTGGCCTCTATGACGGCCTGCATCTCTGCATGGTCCCTGCGGAGCTCCTCCTCCACCGCCATCAGCCTGTACGCGCACACACACACACACACACACACATGCACACGCACGCACACACGCACACACACACACACACACACACACACGCACACACACACGCGCACACACACACACACACAGGGTTTAAAGTGCCTCTCCACATTGTCCCGTTTTGGTACTGCAACAGTCAAATAAGGCACAGACATTTCTCTTTAAAGGAGAATTAACGTTTTTTGCAATCTGAGCCTTATTTCAAATTGGTATTTATAGTACTGACCAGACCAGACCTCTCCAGAGATGTTTTAGATTAGCGATCTCCGTAACGCGAGTTCGCATATATCGTATGCCCCGAGCGGTCTCCAAATAACACAAACTTTAGCACTTTTCAAATCATAGAAGCTCGATGTCTTAGTCTACACTTTCGTTTGAGTCAAAAGTGGCCTGTAATCCGAGATTTATCCATAATTTACAGCTTTGCGGTTCATGTTTGGATCCCGAGAGCTGAGAGCGAAATAAACTGACTCCACACATGCGCACTGGCGTCGTCATCTACTCAAAACTATGGCTCAATCTCGGATTACAGGCCACTTTTGACTCAAACGAGCTCGTAGACTAAGACATTGAGCTTCTATGATTTGAAAAGTGCTAAAGTTTGTGTTATTTGGAGACTGCTCGGGGCATATATTATATGCGAACTCACGTTACGGCTATGGCAAATCTAAAAAACATCTCTGGAAGTGCTCCATATGACACCAAAGTGCTATGGGTGAGAAAAACAACTTGTTTTATTACCGAAATAAGGCTCAGATTGTAAAAAACGTTAATTCTCCTTTAAATGATGTAAAAAAGAACTTTTCTTCCCAATCATTAAAACAGTATGTCCTTTTTCGCTTTTTCTGCCATGATTTTTGGGGCAAAAGCACAAACAGGCGAACTCATCATCACTTCACTTGGTCCACGTGTCAGGAAAGAGGCGTGGCGACCGCGCACCAATGACCTCTGACTTAGAAAGAGGCGAGTTCGATATATCAAATTAAAAAATTCAAGTAGAAATATTTTATAACGTAATTTTAAAAATCTGCATTATGTAAGCATTGATTTAAAAAAATTCAACTTTTTTTTTTTAATATACATGTATATTGAGTTGCAATATGAGCAGTGCTATTTTTGGTGCATGCCTCGTGGGCGCCGTAAAGGGGTCCTCGGGGCACAGCATTGGTGACCCCTGTTCTAAACGATAATATTTTTATTTGGAATTTGGGGGAAATGTTGTCAGTAGTTTATAGACTCAAACAAAAATGTTCCTTTTGCCCAAACACAAACCTATAAGTAGTAAAATCAGAAAAACTGATCATTTTGCAGTGGTCTTTTATTTTTTCCAGGGCTGTAGGACCTTTAACTATTCACTAATTTTCTTGTTTTCGACGTCAGGTACAGAGTAAATATTTTGCGGAGGGTGTGAGGGCGGCTCTCACCTGCACATGACGCTCTTCATCTGTCCGTCCTTCTCCTGCGTCTGCCTCCTCAGCTGCTCCTGGCTCTCCTCCAGCCGGCTCTGGTACTCGCTCAGGACCGTGTGCATGTGCTGCTCCTGGGCCAGCAGGCGGCGCTCATACTCCTCCAGACGCCTGCCGGAGAGTCGCAGGCGCTCCTTGAGCGAGGAGATCTCCACCTCGTACTGCGGAGGGAGAGACGGGAAAGAAACGCTTTTGAACAAACGGCAGCAGTCAGGTACACAGAAAAATGGATTCTCGCCAATATTTGTGAGTTTACAAATTCACGAGAATCCGTCTTGAGCCCCGCTGGTGCGACAGGGAGCGACCACGCCGAAGGTGAAGCGCCCAAACAAACCAAAACAAACATGGCAACGCCGATTTCAGTTTGTGAAAAACACGCAGAAGTAAAAGCTTCGTAACCAAGTGTGTGTCTCTCAACTGGACATAACAAAAGTTTGATTTTTCGGTTTGTTTCGCTGTTGTGATGGTCAGATTTAGGTTAATGTTCCAGTTCACGTAACACAACCAGGCTCTTGGCACTCATGTTGTCACGAAAATTTCAATCTAAGGAATCGACTCGATACTCAATAGCGATTCTGATTCCACGATGATGCTAAAACACTTTTTATTTAGACTAAATACCGTATTGGCCCGAATATAAGACGATGTTTTTTGCATTGAAATAAGACTGAAAAAGTGGGAGTCGTCTTGCATTCGGGGTCTAGACATTATACCCATTCACAACACTAGATGGCGCCACATATCTTTAAAGCGAATGCTGAACTGAACTCCCCAGGCCAAAAAATAGCGGTAAGAAAGAAAAGAGAAGAAAACAAGAGAAGAGATAACAGAAAATGGAGAAACGTAGCGACAATCTGGAGAAAAGTGGGTCGAAGATCGGCCAGGTTAACCGGCAGCTGACTTCACTTAGACTTCACTTTGATGGTTAATGCAGTTATTGCAATTTTGTTGTTTTATCACAGTAGATTGGTTTATTTACATTTCAAAAACCAGAAGCCATTCATTTACAAATGTGATTGCACTTTAGTTTACATATTTAAATGTTCAGATATTAGACAGTTTTTGCATGATTTGAATGAGGCAAAATAACATGCTTTTTCTCTCGAATATATTGTTATAATCATTTGTTTCAGATGTACTGTAATTATTTTCTGTATAAAAATGAAATTTGGTGTTCAAAAAGTCTTTTTTCAAACTTGAGTCTTGAAAAAGAGGGGGTCGTCTTATAATCAGGGTCGTCTTATATTCGGGCCAATACGGTAATGTGATTTTCAACATTAAACTCTAGTACTTTATGTCTGTGTATTCCCTCAGTGGTCCGGCCAGAACACGTTTAGAAGATCAATATTCTGTCACGGAGAAGTTTGTAATTAGGGATGCACGGATGTGAAAATTTTAACCGATATCCAATATTAATGATGCCGTTATCGGCCGATACCGATATTAAATACCAATATTTTATTTTATTTTTTTAAATTCTGAGATAACATTTTATACAGACTGAAAATCATGCAAAATTAATTTTTGAACGTCTTCTTTTATTTAATTATTTTTTTCAATTTCAATTTTTTTTATAGTGTAACATTGTGTTCTGCGTCCTGATTGGCTAAGAGACCTTTCCCGATTGATTTTATAGATGGGGGACACGGGGGGGACCAGGACCAGACTGGAACTAGACCAGGACTAAACACGGACTAAACCAGGTCTAGACCAGGTCTAAACAAGGTCTAAACCTGGACTGGACGAGGTCGAAACCTGGACTAAACCAGGACTGGACCAGGACTAGACCAGGATTAAACCAGCGCCTGGTTTCGTGCGGCTCTTGCGTTCGTTGTCGAGGTTTGATGTGCTCGGACTGCTCCTCCTCCTCCTCAGGACCGTGGACGCCGTCCCGAGGAGGAGGCACGGTTTGGGCACGGGTCTCGTGCGCACACTTCTCCGCCCTCATTATGTTTCAATAAACATTGTGTAATCATTTGAAGTACTTTAAATAGGACACCGCTCTAAGAATTGTGTGTGTGTAATTGTATATTGTTTAATTGTATAGTTTAAAGACTTTAAAGGCCCTGTACATGATTCATTTCCATGTATCTGAGCAAAATCCCCAAATCCATTGGCACTCCACCCAAATCACACATATGATCAATACTGTATATCCTCTGTATATCTTGTACATATTGTTCATACATATTATATTTATTCACTTATATATTTATAGCACACCTGTATACAGTGAACCCTCGCTCTATCGCCGTTCACTGTTCGCGGCCTCGCTTTTTCGCGGATTTTTTTTTTTCAAATTTTTTTTTATAGTGGACTAAACCAGGTCTAGACCAGGTCTAAACCTGGACTGGCTCTGGACTAAACCGGGACTAGACCAGAACTAAACCAGGATTAAACCGCTCTTTGCTGGTTTCGTGCGGCTGTTTTGTGGGTCGGGCTGAGAGCACGCAGTCCGGGCGCGGCGGTTCTATCTCGTGCTCGCGGCGTCGCATCGGTCACGTTTCTCTGTCACGGATTTGTCCACGATGAGGGGTGCACGTGTGGAGCTTCTCCAAGGGGTTGGTGCACGTCACATCGCGTCCAGGGACGTGGCAGTCCTCCTCGCGCGTCCGGCGGGGCTTCCGGAGCCGCGTCTCCCCCCACACGTCACTATTAATACATTTTGTTGAAAATCTATGAAAGTTTGAGTGTTTAAACGAGAACAAATGTGAGAAAAGGTTCATTCCAGTCTGAGAAAAGCGTATAATGTGTGTGGTGAGGCATTTACAGCCTTAAAATATGTAGAATAATTGTAAAATATAAAGTTGTCCTACTTCGCGGAATTCTCTTATTGCGGGTTATTTCTGGAACCTAACCCCCGCGATAAACGAGGGATTACTGTACTTGTTCATAGCTCATCATATATACTCATAGCTCTACTGTATACTTGTTTATAATACATCTGTTTATATCCCCTACACAGATTAACAACAAAGTACTCCCACATGCTCATATTTATTTGTACATTGTCTATATTGTATATATTGTATATACTGTATATATCACACTATAGATCAGATGCTAAACCTCATTTCGTTACCTGTATTTATACATGTGTAATGACAAAGTTGAATCTAATCTAACCTAATCTAAAAATGTGTCTATTCTGTATAAACGACTCTTGAGGTCAAAATATTAGCTGTCCACATCTAATTATAAGGCATTTCATTGTCTGATAATCAGGAAGTGGACTGTTGCATGCTAGTTCTTGTTTCATTCATGGTAAAACTCTGCTCTGGTCTCAAAGTGAAAAACTCTTATAAACTGAATAATTCGGATGATCTGAATGCATAAAGCAAGTGAGGAATAACTCTGGACCACTGCAAACCGTTTCAAATGAGCCAGTTCAGATTTTCACATTTTAAAACAGTAAAAATCAGGTACAAATGTCCGCTGTTTGCTGTCCGACACGTACGGCGCTGATGCCTTTGTCGACAACAGTAAATCCTTCAGATATTACAGCTCCGACAGAAAGCCCACCTTGTCCGACGCGCTGTGCTCCGGGTTCCTCCCCTCCTCCTCCTCGATCTCCTCGTACTGTCCATTGTTCAGGACCCAGGCGGCGGTGCGGTCCACCGGGGACATCGCCACGGCAACGGGCTCCACGGGAGACACCTGAACAACACAACAAACGTCACTCTGCTGTCCTGGTGCAGAGACAGACACCGAAGCTTTAACAAGAGACGAGGACTGACTCTTTACTACTTGTAAAAAGAAACAATCCACTAGTTTAAAATGAGGGGAATATTTCTGTACAGCAATGATGTAAGTTTGACTTCATTTATACACCCACAAAACATTTAACAGACAATCACGGAATATAAACGTAACAGGATGTATGTGTGTAGAATCCCTCTGTCATCCAGGCAAAAGGAGAAATTCAATTTGTCAACTGGACAAAAGTTTATTTGGTTGAATATGTTTCGCAGCTCATCCAAGGTGTGTTGGGAAGAAGAGGATGTACCGACACAGACTGAGAGCCAGAGTGGACCTCAGTCTGTCGTACATCTCCACCTAGAAGCCACGGGCCACTCCTTTGAGGACAGTGAGGTACAGATCTGAGCCAGAGAAAAGAACTGGTTTGAGAGGGAAGTTAAAGAGGCAATTTTTGTCAAGAAAGAGAATTCTTCTTTAAACAGAAATGGAGGTCTCAGACATCATTTGTCTCCCATCTATAACTCTATCCTCAAACCTAAATTACAAACAAAGAAAACAATAGTGCAGCAGGTCAGGTCCAGAGGTGTGAAAACACCCATTATGGTCCTGAATGGTTCTGCTAACAAGACCCACACTCCACTCCCACTGCAGATCTAATAGGCCCACCTAACTAACACAAACTGTAAACAAGTAGGTGTGGTAGTTTCAGAGTCATTTCACTGTAGTTAGCTCCTCCCCTCAGGCAGATATAGGCAGTGTCCACCAGCGTCTGACCAGAACTGAAGAAGCAGCTTGGATGAACCGCGAAACGTATAAGATATATCGGCATTAACATCGGTATCGGCCAATATTGCCAAAATTTAACATGCTGTCATGACATGCTGTCCTTAATAAAATCGAGCTGTACAGGGATCTTGGTTATAAAACGTTGTTTATCTTGTATCTGTCCATGTTTAAAGGTCCCATGGCATGAAACTTTGAGGTTTTTGAACGTTAATGTGAGCTCCCCTACCCTGTTTAGCCCCCCCCCCCATGGTTAAAAGTTGTGAAATGTCTAAACTGAGCATTTGCGATCCTTTTCTGCGTTACAAAAAATCAGAGCTCAAACGGGCGATTTTGAACAAGGCACCTTAGTGACGTCAGATCGAAAAAAGAAATGCAAATGCAGTTCCACCCCCGTCTGTCTGTACTCAGCGTCTCTGTAAATCACGCCCAGAGAGTTTGGACTGCGAATGCGCTAGGCAATGCGAAATGCGTTTCTTTATTTGCCTGGAGGCACGTGCGAGTGTTTCTAGGCTCGGAAGTCCTTTATCTGAGCCTCTGGACCTTTGAACAGCAGTGGTTTAATTTTATTTTCTGTGGAAATGTGTTTATTTTTCAATGGAACGCTTCTCATCTCTTCTCCCCGCAAAAACGCGGAAATGGATCAGAGCGCACAGCTGAGAGCTGAGAGCCGAGAGTTTGGCCACGCCCCCACCCTCTACTATAGGCCATCTCTTTTCTCCTCATTTGCATTCAAGCAACAACACCCATAATGGCCTGTTCAGAGAGAGAAAAATTACTCTTTCTCATCTTATCTCCCTTTCTCATGCACTGAGTGTTGATTTTGAAGAAGGATTCATTTACAGTATTAGGGAACCATTAAGGAGCCATATAAAAGCATCAAGAAGTACCATGTCATGGGATCTTTAAGTTTAATTTGACAAAATGTGTTGCAGTTCCTTTTCTTGGCAATACACAAAATGGCCCCCAAACCTGAAGTATATCTGGTGATATGGGAGCCATGTGAAATGCAGATTAAGAGTGACATGGTGATTTATCATCCTTTCATCCTTTCTCACAGGGGTTTTGTGAATAAAATAAGTTAAAACTTTATTCAGTCAAAACATGTTTTGAAAATAAAAAGAAGACATTCAAAAATTCATTTAACATGATTTTCAGTCTGTATAAAATGTTCTCTCTTTAGAGGTGTTACTGAGGTCTGGGAGATTCAAACCATCACGCCTCAATCGTAGTTTTTGGGTTTACAAGCGTACTGAAAATCCTGTTTAAATTGGACTAGACCAGTTATCCGGTCTTCCTTTTGTTGTGATTTAAGCTCGATCATATTGGACCATAAACCTCTGTGTCTGGCTCACCTGCTGCACTGCTTTGCCTCTGGGTGGGGCTGTGCTGTCGCTGGGGCCGGGAGGCTGTGGTGGGTTCAGGGCTGGTCCAGGAGCTGTAGGTTCTGTGTTAGCGCTGCTGCTGCTTCTTAAGGAGGCACTGTGAGGAAGGGACTTGGGAGTGCGGGAGCCTCCTCTGCTCTGCTGCTCCACCTTAAAACAACAGAACCTTGGTGGTACTTTAAAGATCCAATGTGACATAAAGTGGACTGTGGTGAGCTCTAACCATGTTCTAATGCTGTTCCCTCCTCAAAAACAGACCTGGAGTTTGCGTTTTGTTTCATTCACACAAGTTTGAGTAACTATCTACATCTCCAAAGCTCAAAACGTTCCAACTGGTGATGTCATGAAGTGGCAGTTTTCAAGGCAACAACTACCTTATACCTTTGGTTCAGTAGAGCTTAATCCCAGAGCTGAAATGATCCAAATGATTCTACCGAAAGTGGAGCATTTCCTGTATCACCACATGATTTATCGTCCAGGGGCATGAAAGGGCTTTGCTCAAACTCTGGAAAGTTGCGAATCTTTGAGCAGCTGTAGCTAAAAGACTCGTCTACACAGAGACTTCTGCCTCATATATTCTGACAGAGAACGCTTTAATCTCTGTCCCGGTTTTTAATGCGAAATAATAAGATCAAATATGGTCATGGTGTTTTCTACAGCATCGTTTGGAAAAGATCTGCAGAGATAGTGAGGCCTTCTTCGTCCATGACTTAGTTTAAAGTAAGAACGAAGAGAGAGAAGCGGGGAGGACAGAGCAGGTCCAGTTTTAGTCTAAACATGTTAATACAAGTCAAGTTTAAAGGTTGTACAGAGGATTTTCCAAGGAACGAGAAATCCAGTGACTGTCCTTTTTCAAATGTTCCTCATGTGTGAAACCACCCCCCCACCCACAGCTCCCCAAGTAGAAACGCCTCCTCCCGCCTCCTCCTTACAATAGATGCTGCTTGTTTACAGCCGGTGCTCGTTCAGAATCTCTGTTGCTGCTGTAACTATACTGAACATTTTCAAATGATAAGCAGAGGTTTCCTGTCCAGAAGTAATTTAGCGAACAACGCATCAGTCTTTAGACCCTCTGCTTCAGTGCTCGCCATCGCTGGAAGGAATCTCAGAGAATCACCTTACATCGTTTTCATATCTGCCTTGTTTGGTTCGTTTAAAATGAACCAGAGTTCGTTTGCTCCTTTGATTCGGACCTTTTGGGCTGGTGTGAATAAAAACCAAAAATCTCGATCTGGAGCAAAGAAGCAAACCGAGACCACCTAAAAAGCTCGGTCTTGGCACGGTTCCATGGTGAGATTCGTTTGAGGCGAGAATGCAGACCGGACTCGATCCGACACAAGTTGGCTTTTTGTACTTAAAGGAAAAGTAACATTATTTTACAATCTGAGCCTTCTTTCGGTAATAAAACAAGTCGTTTGACTCACCCATAGCACGTTGGTGTTATTTGGAGCTGTTTGGTAAAAGTTATGTTGTAGCGTATCTGTTAGCCTGAGTACTCGGGGCATTACTTTGCGGTCTCCAAATAACACAAACTTTAGCACTTTTCAAATTATAGAAGCCCGATGTCTTAATCTACGATTTCGTTTGAAGCAAAAGTGGCCTGTAATCCGAGATTTATCCATAGTTTTCATCTTTGCGTTTCATGTTTGGGTCCCGGGAGCTGAGAGGCACAGTCCGCGCATGCGCACTGGCGTCCTCATCTACTCGAAACTATGGATAAATCTCGGATTACAGGCCACTTTTGCTTCAAACAAAATCGTAGATTAAGACATCGGGCTTCTATGATTTGAAAAGTGCTAAAGTTTGTGTTATTTGGAGACCGCAAAGTAATGCCCCGAGTACTCACGCTAACGGATACGCTACAACATAACTTTCTTCAAACAGCTCCAAATGACACCAACGTGCTATGGATGAGTCAAACGACTTGTTTTATTACCGAAAGAAGGCTCAGATTGTAAAATAACGTTACTTTTCCTTTAACGAGCTCCCGCCGTATGTCGAGCATTATGGGAAACCAAGGCTGACGAAATTAAACTAAATGAAACAAAACTTACGAGACTTGCTTACGTTTTGCGTGAAGAGCAAGAGTCAGAACTTCTCCGTAGCTGTGTTGTCCTGTGTCTTCGTCGTTTGGAAATTGATTGTAAAATAGTGTAAACCTCACGATGCTGCTCAAACATTTGTGCGAACTGTAAAAACAAACCATATCGCTAAGGCTGGATTGAAAACAGCACGTAACACCATGATTCTCCTCCTTCCGTGTTTGGACGTGGCGTTTTGACACGGCTAATTTCTGCCCAATGGCTGAGCGACCTCAGCACACGTGGTTTTGTTTATGGATGTTGGTCCACTTGGGAAAAAAGTGTAGTGTGAAAGCGAACTGAAAATTTGGTCCTGACCAAAGCAAATGAACAAACTTTCCTGGTGTGAAAACGACCTTAGTCTGGCTTTGCTTCTTTTTTCCCTTCTCTTCTTCTTTCAGCAACGTCAAAAACAGACTTTCTTTTGCGGTGAACTGGTCGTGGATTCTTGTCTGCCGTCGCAACAAACTGAAGCTACAGTTGGAAAAAGCCGCTAAGAACCGCTGCGTTGGTTGAGTAAACCAGACCCTCTAGGAATTCGCGATGTTGCGATTTGCAACTTCAACGCAACTTCAGCCAATCCAGGGCGGTGTTGCAATTTTGACCAATCACCGCAACTTTTCCGCAATTTTTACTCATTTTGACCAATCATCGGCGACGTATTGAACGCCGACCAACTTCCTTCTGTGTAGGAGACATAACTGAGATGAGGTGCACGGTGCGTTTGTGTGTGCGGCAGAGGTTCACGTGAGTGTGGACGTGTGCACGTACGGAAGTGTGTGCGAGTAAAAGCGCGCGCTCTCCTGTCACACAGAGGAGAGAGTCAGGGTTGGGTGTAGCCGTATTTTTTGTTGAACGCAAACCATTTATTCATCTTTCACATTAATCTGTTCATCCTTCTGGTTTTCATGAGTTCCATTTCATCCTGCTGCGCTGTCATAGCTGTGTGCGCTCTTTTTGTAATAAATGCACAAAACGCATATCTGTCACCATAGCCTCCTCTTTGCGCGTCACAAATCTGTGAGCCATAGGACCCAACCTCATATTCTCGGCGGCTAAAAGGTTTGCGTTTGGAAGCCGCAACATTCTGCCTTACTTCCGTGTGACGAAACAAAACTGCGGCCGTGTCCCAGTTCCCAGAGCGCACAGCTCGGAGCGCGGCCCGAAGGGGGCTCAGACTGCAGTCAAGTCGGTGCACACTTGCTCAGCCCCGAAAAAAGAAGTGGGACAGCAGTCGTCGCGCCGGTGTACTGTCGAAATGTGTGACGCACATGCCCTTCGGGCCACGCTCCGAGCCGCGCGCTCTGGGAAGTGAGACACGGCTTCTAATGGCAAAGAAACATGTCTGCAGCCAGCCACCTGCCCACAAAAATAACAGCAAAAGACCGGGCGAAACAGTTCCCCTCCTAGTAGTAATTTATTTTCGATATTGGTAAGGTTGTTTTAGGACCATATCTGTGATCTCTGTGTCTTTGTATTATTCTTATGATTATTCTCAGTAATAACTCAGCGAAAATCGCAACTATTTATCGCAACTTTCACTTCCTCCCGCAACAAAATCGCAACAAAAACCTTAAAAGCACCGCAACTTTCATCACAACTTTTTGGAAAAGCTCCTGCAAATTCAGGCATTTTAGCCCGCAACAATCACAAAAAATGCCCGCGAATTCCTGGGGGGTCTGGTAAACAGCGTCTTACTATGTGGAATGTGTGAGAGGCGAACGTAAACCACGTAATCCTAGTACACCAGCAGGTCAGTTACACTAGAAAGCAGGAAGTTTGATTGACAACCAAACAGCCAATAGATAACGAGGTAGCCTTATTATCTATTGGCTAATGTTTATCTGGCTCCACCACGTCCAGAGTTAATGGATTTTCATTCTTTTTGTTTGGTCATCATAATTACAAGGCTGCTGCATCTTTATAATCCCATCATTGACAATTTGAATTAAAAAAATCCTCCATTCAACCTTTAATAGACATATTTTATATTGAGTATATTGTAATAATCAGAAGTGATGGTGTTTAATGCTATTGAATAGCTAAGGCTATTCAAAAATATAATAAAAATGTGAAAATGGGTTGATACAGTTATAAAAATGACAAAATTAACACATAAAAACCCATTCACAACACAATATATACAAAAATTTAAAAGTCATGTGACCAAAATTGCAAACTGATCTGATTGTAAATTACAGGGATGAAAGTGGCCAATCTTGAAAAAAGCAAAAAGTCCGCTGGAAAATTTTAAATTTCTGAAATTTGGATTTCTATATGTTATATGTTAGCAATAAAGTACAAAAAAACCCCACATTTTATTAACAGGTAGGCCTACTAGTAGAATATAATGGATTTGTTTTTGCTTTGCACTAATCAGAGCGCATTGAGGAGGAGCTTATGCGCGCTAAAAGGCGCAGGTGAAAAAGCGAGGAGCGACGCGTTAAGTGAGGGACGGGCAGGTAGGATGAGGTATAGGCTCGTGCGGCCCGCAGTTTAATACGAAGTTTAATACGAGACATGTACTTTTGTTCTGAATACGGGACGATTCTGTTTTTCAAGGGACGGTTGGCAACCCTAAACACAGCTATACATATATATACACCCAAAATCTTTCTCAATGAATTTGCACAGATATAAAAATAAATAAATAATTACCCCGCGGCTGAAAAAAAAGCGGAGATCCGCTAAAAGATGGAACTCTTTCATCCCTGAAATTATTTCAAAATCACGCCTTGTCTCGATCTCGTGGACCCCATGTCCATGTCTCGTCCCACCCCCACCACATGACATCACAAAGTGGAACAGTGTTACCAGGGTTTGTGTATTAAACATGTGTGAATGAAACAAAACTCCAGATCTGTTCTCTGATGAGGAAACATTAGAACACAGATCAGAAAACAAAACTAAATCTAATGCGGACTCCTAAACACAGAAAAGCGTTGAAATTGTGAGTGGCGCTGACCTTGATGATGTGTGCGGTGCCCGCCGTGGTGCTCTGTCGGGGGATGGCCACAGCGGTGGACAGGGGGGTGTCTGGAGCAGGGGCGGCCGCTCTGGGGGTGGAGGCCTGGCTCTGGGCTCCGGCCTGGCTGCCCGTCTCGTCCCAGGGGCTGTGCTGTGAGCTCTGGGTGCTCAGGTTGTCGGAGCTGGAGTGAGGGGGGCTGGTGCGGTGGGACAGGTTGGACAGGTGGTACACCGGGTTCTGGAAGGACAGGGCCTGGAGACTGCGCTGCTGGCTCAGAGAGGGCTGTAGGGGGCGCCGCACCTGAACAACACACACAGGCATTGTACATACTGTATTTTTTGGTATACTTATACTCCGGAGCGACTTATATATTAAATTTTACACAAGCCTTGAGCTCCATCTCGTGACTTGACTTGAAATCTATCGCTACCGCTATTAAATTAAAATTGCATCCACGAGAGGGCGCTGTAGGCTTGTGTGCCAGTATCTGCTACACCATTACTTCTGTACCACTGAAAATGTTTACCTCCGGAGTTCACGGAGTTGCTCCGAAGTGGCACCGAGGATGAAGAATTCAGTAGATTTAGTGATTTGGAGTGAGATGGAGAGTTTGGTAAACTTGTACGGTATGTTATTTATTTTGTTAGCATAACATATTAATATGTTACGTTAACAGGCTGTTGTTCTCTATTCTGTTATTATTATTACTATTGCCTTTCAAATTTAAATTCATGCCTTTCAAGATGAAATCCTGGTTCCTGGTCTCTGATTTTATAAAATAAATTTCCCCCAAAATGTGTGATTTATAGTCCGGTGCAACGTATATATGTTTTTTTTTTCCTTCTTCGTTACGCATTTTTTGGCTGTTGCGACTTATAGTCCGAAAAATAACGCTATCCAACGTGTACTAAATTGTAAATATGCAGCTTTTTCCTTTTAAAAACACTAGACTATGGTTCTGTCATAGTCCAAAGAACTAACATTTAAAAGTACTTAATAAGATTTTTATTGGTAATCTGCACCGAACCAGAGTAACGGATCATGGCCTGTGTAGTTCCCTGTTTTGGTGCAGCTATAGGTATAACAACAAAGTATTTAAGCAAAGGGACTTGCAGTTCGATACTGTGGTGGTCCCTGATTTTACTGTGAGACTTTTGATGATAGAATTTCACAATATTTCAGTTAGTGATACGTGTACATGCAGCATATTTTTATACTTTAATACTTGGCTGAATTCGCCGTAATAAAATGTTTCATCAGTTTTGTTCCTCGCACTAACTCACATGTGTGTACTTGTGTGTAACTGAATATGTAATTGAGTGTGTAATTGTGTAATTGTATACTGCACAGGACAGAAGCAGTTTAAAAACACTTTAAAGGCCCTGTACCTGATCGTTTCTATGTATTTAAGCAAAATGAGTCTTGCCCCAGTACAGATATACGTAATAAGCAGCTCTTGAGGTCTATACATGTTCACTTCACACTCTCTGCATCTAATTATAAATCAGGAAGTGCGCGTTAACATGCTTGTTGTTACATTTACTGTATTCTTCTTCACATTATGGCTCCTAAATGACTCAGTAGTTCCCTATATGCTAACTCTTCATGACATCTCACCTGTGGCGCGCTCTGAGGCTGGGCGTCTCGAGGGGGCGTGGCTTTGGTCTGCTGTGGGGGGAGGGGGGTGGAGTAGCTCACAGTGGGCGGGGCTCCCACTGAGGTCTGGGAGGGCACTCTGTGGACGCGGGAGCCGTGTTGTGCTTCCTGGAGATCCACCAATGAGACGCTGCGCCCGTTGGGCAGCGGGACCACGCCCTCCATAAACTCGGCGCCGGATAAAACACTGTGCACATCACTGGGAAGAGACACTCAGGGTCACATGGTATAAAAGGGAACATGGTCATCTAAATATGTGTTAGTAGGTAATATCCCACATAAGTACTTCCTCTTTCAAATACAACACCAGTCGACTCAAGTCAAGCCAAAATGTACTAAAAGTTGCACTATGTAACTTTTCTGGTGGAGGATGAGCCACCCGCTTGTCTCCATGGAGATGTTTATGCTTTGCCTGGGCTGTCTGGACTGGACCCATATAAGAAGGGGCCACCACCACCACCAGACAAACGTACAGGTCAGATCTGTGGAGGTGACTCTGCTCACACCAAGAATACACGTTTTCCCATGACATTTGAGCAAAAGCAGTACTGGAACAAATGCAAAACAGACACACTGAAGTGCCAAACTGTGGGACATCCAGACAAAGAAATAACAAAACAAGACAATCAGGAGTGGACCACTCACCTGGAAAATGACATACTGCACCTTTAATTCAAGTGAGTAACTCTGGGTATCGTAAGTGTCAGCCTCTTGACTTTTAGCACGTAATAAAAGCATCGTCTCTGTTTAAAAGTGTAACAGGCACTTCATCAGTGAAGCTCAGTGAAGCTTCTCCGAATTTCATTAAACTTTCAAGTGCAGAAAAATCACTCAACTCCTTATTGAAAGATTAGAGTACCTGTTGTGTTTATTTTTATCTGTTCTTTTACAGCCTTTTTCCAAGCACAATGGCCCTCGTCTCAATACAGAAGTTATGATCTTTTTTAAGGCTGGTGATATACTGTAAGTGTCCTGTGAGGGGCTCAGCCTCTGATCTGAAGGTCAGCGGTTTGTATCCTGCTCGACATAAATATTATAGGCAGAGATCCACTGACTCACAGGTTGGTGGTGGAATTCCAGCTCCCACAGATGAAAACTGTTGTTGTATCCTTAGACAAGACACTTAATCCCCTCGCCTCCAACGTGTGTGTGAACGGGTGAGTGGTTTGCCTTGAAGATATATGAATGTGACCATTTATTAGTGAATAGAAAGTCACCTGTTAGAATTCTCCATGATGCTGTGGAGCCCTGAGGACTGGCTCCCACTGATGTTTGTGGAGCTAAGGCCGTGGAAGCGCTGGAGGGGTTGAGGACCCAGGGTAGGGCCCAGTATAGGGCCTGGCGTGGAGCCCGGTGTGGGACCTGGTGTGGGGGCAGACAGGCTCCTTGTGATGTCCCCCAGGATCCTGGGCAAGGGCCCCAGCTTTGCCACTGTGGCCTGCAGGAAGGAGTTTTCACCCTGAAGTGGCCATTTTAGGTTGACAAACAGAAAAGGAGGTGGTGTAGGACAGCGGAGGACAGAGCGAGACAGGACAAACGAGGAAAGAAAAAAGGACAAATATTAGCGCTCATGCTCGAAGGAGAGGAACATGCAACTGTCACTTTATCATGCGAATCCTCCTCCTTCAACTCAATTCAAGCTTCGACACAGTCCATCACAGGGAACATGCCAGAGGGTGGGGCTACATCATGGGGGCGGGGCATAACATTGTGAGGGCGGGGTTTAGGCTTGAAAGTGAAAAGGTCCATGCTGTGAGAGGAACGACACACTCAGGACATCGGCCATGTTTGAACTAAAATAAAGTGTGTGAAATTAAATACAGCTTTGAGTATGGAATTGAGTAAGGAATGAGTATGTTTAAATATGAGAGTTAGGCTGGTTTACAAAGCCCCACTCTGTGTACAAGTGTATCATCTCAACATAAGAGTAAATATGCAGAATATAGAAATATGCTAAACATGACCATCTAAGCAGACAAAAGTCATGTTACTGTCAATTGTGCTGTATAAAGCAAACCTAAAACATGTTTGGTAAAAATACAACTGAAATATTAAGTACAATTTTGGACAGAACTAATTATTCATGATATTTTAATGTTCACATTAGGAATGCACGATATATCGGCATTAACATCGGTATCGGCCGATATTGCCAAAATTTTAACATATCGGTATCGGCCTGATGTGTAAAACTGGGCCGATCTTAACGACCGATATTTGTCAGTACTATAAATACCAGATTAAGAGTGACATGGTTACCTGGCCAGCCAAATGATATCTCTCTGTATTTCCTATACAGCGCGATACCATTTGGACACCCTCCATCCACTCTCGCTCCTCCGGTTACAAACGGACTCCGCGATTCTGATTCGTTCAAAGATGGTGACGTCAGTGCACCCGCCTTTGCCCGCAAAGTCACTCTTAGGCAGCGGAAGTTCCGCCTCAGTTTTGAATCAAGATGGCGCAATCTCTGATTGGTTCACTTAGCCGTCTGTCTACGCGCAACCGCAGCGCATTCTGTGGATCAAGTGTTACCAGACTCACTCGCTGGTACAGCGATGAGTCATGGATTCTTCCAGGCAAGTGACATGGTGTGTCATGTGTTTGTGTTAAAAGACGTCAATATTTCATAAGATCAATAAGTTTGTTAAAGGTTATAATTGAGTTCATTTCATATTTGTAAACTGTTAAAAAGAGTTCGGTAAAATCAGAGTGAGAAATCTTCACTTTTAAGGATGGTTCTATTTTGAGTAAAGAGTGATTCTCCTGTGTTAAAGTCCGCTCTGTTTTATATGAATGAAGCATGAAGACGGCTCGTGTTCACGCTCAATATGTTTTATACGTTTGAACCTCGGCAAACTTTCGCCTTTGTGAGTATTTTATGTTAACAAGCACTTTGATTAAGGTGATGTATATATCACATTTGAACAAGACCTGAACTTGTGGTTTCACGGAGCTAACCGTTTAAGCTAGCTACTCGTATTTTGTTCATCACATGTTTACGAAATTAGTAATGTGCCTTCTTTGTTCTATGTTTCAGTTACTACATAAATATATAAGAGACCTCCATAAAACAAGAAAAGTACGCCTTGTGTACGGAGTTTTTCTTTATTAGTTCGCTGGCTGTCGAGCCTCACATAGTCACGTGTCATGAGGACGGCACATGGTGATTTATCATCCTTGTGGGTTTTTTTTTTTAATCTAAACTTTCTCACAGGGGTTTTGTGAATAAAATAAGTAAAACTTTATGGAGTCAAAACACGTTTTGAAAATAAAAGAAGACATTCATAAATTCATTTTGCATGATTTTCAGTCTGTATAAAATTCTTTCAGAATTAAAAACAAAAAACAAAAAAAAATGTATCAGTCAATATCGGTTATCGGCCATAACAGCAACATTAATATCGGTATCGGCTAAATTTTTCTCATCGGTGCATCCCTAGTTCACATGGACAGATAAATAAACGGTACAAATCTTAAATTATAAAAGTATGCATATTTACACAGCATAGTTTTAGACTAGATTACAGTTAGATTACAGTTTTTCTTCAAAATAAAAGGAAACTTTAAGTGCATATTCTTGTTTTTCTAATTATTCGTTTAGTACCTGTAGTAAATGTTATTTTACAGTGGAGCATTGGCCCAGTACCTTGTCGAGCTGAGAGACCACCTCCCAGAGCAGCGCGTGCAGCACGGACAGCTCTCGGCCCAGGTCCATGTAACCCTCAAAGCCCGGGGTGGAGGACAGGCTCTCCGGGTTAGAGATCTCAGACAGGAAACGCATCATCCCCGCCCACTCGTGCTCCAGGAAGTCGTTCATGAAGGCCATGTACTCCTCCTTATTCCCAAACCTGACGAGCACAGGACAGCACAGAAGAGTCAAGAGACGGCTTCAGGTTATCATGCTGTAGCTACGATTCACTTCTGTACAAGAGAGACAATGCTCTAACGTGGAAAAAAACTGCTTTTATTCTGTTCTAACAGGCTTGGACATTGTTTAAAGTTATACACATTTAAATAATGTTTCTACTTCTCTCTCTTGTTCTTAGAGTCTGCAGTTGGTCTCACAGTTGGTCATAAATCACCTCAAAGACACCATGGCGACTAAATGTGCAGTGAAGGCATTTTAAGCGCTAAAATTAAAACATGCAAACATACAAAACACAGAAAACATGCAATGTATAATTTTTTTTTCTCTCATTTTTTCCCTTTTGTCTCAGGTCAAACTCATTTTTTCACTATGTAACTTTCATGGTGGGGTCCACTCATTGGAAACGTTATTGCTTTGCCTGAAATGTTCCACAGGTGTTTTTATTGCTAAAATAACACCCTGAAAATCAAGGTAGGTGTGGTACTTTCAAAGTAATTTCATTGTAGTTAGCTCCTCCTTTCATGCAGATATAGGCAGTGTCCACCAGCGTCTGACCAGAACTGAAGAAGCAGCTTGGATGAGCTGCGAAACGTCTTCGACCAAATAAACTTTTGTCCAGTTGACATATTGAATTTCTCCTTTTGCCACTTTGAAAATCAAGCATTCTTACGATGAACGAGGACACCTCTACCTGAAATTGACCTGGTGCTTGTCCTCATGGAGACAGATTAAGTTTAATGCCATACTGTGGAACATCCAAAGCAAAGCAATAACATCTCCATTAAAGGAGAATTAACGTTTTTTACAATCTGAGCCTTATTTCGGTAATAAAACAAGTTGTTTTACTCACCCATAGCACTTTGGTGTCATATGGAGCATTTCCAGAGATGTTTTAGTTTAGCGATATCCGTAACGCGAGTTCTTGGGGCAAAGGTTTGCGGTCTCCAAATAACACAAACTTTAGCACTTTCCAAATCATAGAAGCTCGATGTCTTAGTCTACACTTTCGTTTGAGTCAAAAGTGGCCTGTAATCCGAGATTTAGCCATAGTTTCGAGTAGATGAGGAGGACAGTGCGCATGTGCGGAGTCACAGCTTATTTCGCTCTCAGCCCCCGTGTCCCCCATCTATAACATGAAACGGCAAAGCTGTAATTTATGGATAAATCTCGGATTACAGGCCACAATTTTGACTCAAACGAAAAGTTAGACTAAGACAGGAGTCAAAACATGTTTTGAAAATAAAAGAAGACATTCAAAAATTAATTTTGCATGATTTTCAGTCTGTATAAAATGTTATCTCAGAATTAAAAATAAATATCGTATCAGCTAATATCAGCATTGGCCAATAACAGCAACATTAATGTCGGATATCGGTATTGGCTAAAATGTTCACATTGGTGCATCCCTACAAATATATGAATAAAATGCACAGCAGAAGGTTAAAAATGTGCTTAACGGCCCCATATCCATGGATTTGAGGATGGATTTGCCTTAGTACAGCAGCTCTTGTCTAAATAAAGTCTAAATAAATCCACTGTGTACTGCCAGCATCTTAAAATAAAGGGTTTCTTTGCACAAACATCATGTGGCCATCATTGTGAGCTCCTGGTGTGTGTGGGAGGACTCTAGTGTCGTACTTGGAGAAGTTGGCGAGGTTCTGGATGACCTTGGCGATGAGGGTGAGGGTGCGGGCGGTGCGGTCGTCGGGGTACTCCTGGGTCAGGTTGAACAGGGAGGGAGACATGATGGCCGGGCAGAGGAAGCGCAGGAAGAGAGACGCGCTGACCAGACGCTTACTGATGTCCACCGAGTGCCCACGAGCAAGGCACTGCTGTCTCCAGGACGCAAAGACCTCCTTCAGCTCACGAGGGAACACGCTGGTGAGAGGAGAGACAAAAAGAGAGGAGTAAGAGAGACTGGAGGGGTGAGAAAGGGAGAGGAGATGGGCGAAGGCTAGCGAGCGGAGGAGCGAGAGAGAGGACTAAGAGAGGGAGTGAGAGAATGAGAGGGGAGGAGTGAGAGGGCAGGTCAGAGTATTTGCTGACCTGCGAGGAACTAAGAGCAGCTGTGAGGAGCACAGAAGGGCAGAGAAGAGCTGTGAGGAGCAAAGAGAAGGCGCAGAAAAGAGCAGAGAAGGACAGAGAAGAGCTGTGAGGAGCAGAGAGGACTTGTGAGGAGCAGAGAAGGACAGAGAAGAGCTGTGAGGAGCAGAGAGGAGCTGTGAGGAGCAGAGAGGAGCTATGAGGAGCAGAAAGGAGCTGTGAGGAGCAGAGAGGAGCTGTGAGGAGCAGAGGAGAAGAAAGGAGCAGAAAAGAGCAGAGAAGGACAGCAGTGAGGAGCAGAGAAGGACAGAGAAGAGCTGTGAGGAGCAGAGAGGAGCTGTGAGGAGCAGAGAGGAGAAGGAAGGATCAGAAAGGAGCAGAGAAGAGCTGTGAGGAGCAGAGAAGGACAGAGAAGAGCTGTGAGGAGCAGAGAAGGACAGAGAAGAGCTGTGAGGAGCAGAGAGGAGCTATGAGGAACAGAGAGGAGAACGAAGGAGCATAGAGAAGCTGTGAGGAGAAGAGCAGAGAGACGCCCACAGGACAGTACCAGTAGGAGTTGATGATCTTGCAGAAGGCCAGCTCACAGCACATCTTGAGGTTGCTGCGGTGCTCAGACAGCTGGCTGCTGGGACAGCGGCTGGGGTCAACCTCACAGTTCTCATCCGACTCGTACAGGGCCTTGATGAACTCGCCTGTAAACAGAGCGTGTCCAGTCAACGTCACAAGAAAGTCACTCAGACCCTAAGACGCACTCCAGTCTGGACTGGCACAGAAGCTACACGGTTCTTCTTTCGAAATCCTTCACTTAGACATCACAACACTTGTACGTAGAGATTGGGGGCTGCAGAGAGGAGTGGGCTTGATCGACTAGATGCTCACCTAAAGCATCATGGAGGTACTTCTGTCCCACCAGCTTGAGGTACTCCTCGATGGCTTTGGTGGCCAGAGTGTTCTCTCTGAAGATGAGCACATCGTGGTCAGCGCAGCGGTCCACCTCAGACATGACCAGGTCAGTGAGGAAGTCCTGCATGATACACAATGTATATTAAAACTGGTAAGTATTATAAATATAACTCTGGTAGGTGGTGGAGTAGTCGGCACCTTAGCCCGCGCCGTGCTCTGCAGGATGTGCACCAGCGCACAGGCCATCTCCTCCTTGTTGCGCACACTGATGACTGGCTCTAACACAGAGCACAGGGACGAGTAGTTGTTGGTGACAAACTCTGCAAACTCCTTGTACTGCTCCATGGGCAGGATGGAGATGGTCTGCAGCCGCCACTTGATGCGCACAGAGGGGGCGGGGCCTTTGCCTTTGACCAGGCTGGGTGTGCTCAGAGAGTACCACCTCTCAGTGAACTGTCTGCTCCCACTGCCTCCACTGCCAACACTGCCTCCTACAGAGATGTTCACCAGCCCCACATAATTGTTTTTGTCCTTTTTCTTCTTCTTCTGGTTGTCGGACTGGTCGCGGTACACGTGCACGGTGATGCTGTGCACCGGGGGCAGGCCGCTGAACTCAAAGTACTCTCCCCAGAAGAGGCTGTCCGTGCGGGGTTTGGTGGTGGTGCGAGCGTACAGGACATCGTCCAGGCACAGCTCACAGAAGTAACGCTTCTTTGGCGCTAGGTCTTTGGCCTCGATAATCCACAGGCGCAGAGACGTGTCCTCACGACGACAGTTGTCCTGCACAAACACAGGAGGACAAACATCTCAAATGTAATACTCCGAGATTGTGAACACCGTAGTGTGAAGACAGAGCACAAGAGGCATCTCAGACCTTGTTGGGCTGGATGGTACGTCGCAGGTTCTCCATCCATTTGTCCCTCTCAGAGGCAGAGCTGCAGCTGAAGCACTTACTGCCCCCGGGGTAAGTGACCTGAAGCACAGTCCCCTCAGCGTTAGTGTACAAACATAACACAAACATATGCACAGGTATGTGTGAAGTGAGACCTCAAAGCAGTAGTCCTGTCCCAGCAGGCTGCTGTGGAGGGGCTTCACGCTCACGTCCTGGTCCTGACCCAGCTCCAGAGTCTCCACTGCCCCAGCTGCACTTACACACTCCTCCTTCAGACGCACCAGAGCCCCACATCTGATAAAAAGCACAGAGATTGTAATGTTCCATGTCATAGCATTCATTTTCAAAACTATTATAGAAACTATAACTAAATTACTGTGGGTTCTGTCTGTGCAGCTGAGCCCGGGTCTGTCTGTGTGGTTCAAAAAGCTTTCTCTGCTCTCACTGGCACGTATAGAGCTCACGGTGTGTTTAGCCTCAGGTGGAGGAATAGACCGGCGTAATTAGCACGAAGAAAGTGAGCGTGAGCGTGCATATTCTGCTCACTTCAAGCGCGTTGTAGAAATAAGTTTGTCAATCAGCTGATGGACTCTCAAATGGCTCATGGTGTGTGTTGCGGTGATGTGATGATGTGCGGTGTGAGAATAAGACCAAACCAAAAGTAAAGTAAACAGAACTAAATCTAGTGCGCACTGTGGCGTACAGGAGCGTGTGTGAAATCTGCATTAGAAAGTCATTGCTTTCACTCAATGTACAGCTAAAATGATGCCTCCACCCTATTATTACTTGTCTAAATCAGCAGGCGGCGCTGTGGGCAGTCTGAAGCTGGAGTTGCGGTCCAGTTTGGTCTGGCTCTTGGTCCTCTTGATGGAGCCCTTCAGACGTCTGCTAAAGAAGCCCTGGACACAGAGAGAAGATCAGAGGTCACACACTCGGGACGAGGGAAATATTGATATACATTTTTTTCATTCATTCATTTTTAGAGTGCAACAAAATATTGTTTTCTTGTGTACGACTTGTTCGGCCTCTTGTTTTTGTTTTGTCAGTTTATATGCACGTTAGAAATACTAAATATTAAATAACTGGGCCAGTGCAATATAAATACATTTTCAAATATATGTAAAACCACAAGCTATAACTGAGGTGCTGTGGTTCAAATGACCCAGATCTCAATAACACATCTGGAGAACTCCGTATTTGAAGGCCGCCGCATGTAACAGTGCAATCCGATTATGTTAGCACACTAGGAGAGGCATTCAACTGCACGAGGTTAGAAACAACCCGGGAAATGTGTTTGTCATGTCAAGAACTTCATGCAGTTCCTAGAATGAAAATCACATGGTCAACATAAAAGAAATGTCACTTAACCATTTCTGCCAAAAGTGTGATTATATGTATGCTAGTGGCAAAAGGAGCGATTCAATTTGTCAACTGGACAAAGTTTATTCCATCCAAGCTGCTTCTTCAGTTCTGGTCAGACGTTGGTGGACACTGCCTATATCTAGCTAACTACAATGAAATTACTATGAAACTACCACACCTACTTGTTTACAGTTTGTGTTAGTTAGGTGGGCCTATTAGATCTGCAGTGGGAGTGGAGTGTGGGGTCTTGTTAGCAGAACCATTCAGGGCCTGACCTGCTGCCATATTGTTTTCTTTGTTCCGATTTAGGTTTGAGGATAGAGTTATAGATGTGAGAAAAATGATGTCTGAGACCTCCATTTCTGTTCAAGGAAGGATTCTGTTTCTTGACAAAAATAGCCTCTTAACTCCACTCTCAAACCAGTTCTTTTCTCTGGCCAAGATCTGTACCTCACTGTCCTCAGAGGAGTGGCCCGTGGCTTCTACGTGGAGATGTACGGCAGAATGAGGTCCACTCTGGCTCTCTCGTCTGTGTTGGTACATCCTCTTGTGAAGTGTCTGTTTTGTTTCTCCAGTGTAGCGCTCACTGCAGTCTTCACTACACTGAATGGAGTAGACCACATTGCTTTGTTTGTGGCTCTGTGTTTTGTCCTTTGGGTGGACCAGTTTCTGTCTTAAAGTGTTTGTGGGTTTGTATGCTAGTGTTTTTATCAGCAATTCCAACTGATTTCTGTGACCTACTGTAGACTGGGACAAGAGTCTGACAGATTTTGGGGACTAGTGACTTCAGTTGCTGGCGTTCTCGGTGCTTGTAGATGTAGTGAGTGGCTGTGCAAGTGTGCAGACTGACCGGGACTTTGAACGGGGAGGAGCTGGGGGGTTCTGCGGGGCTGGGGCTTCTGTCAGGACTGAGCCCGGAGATGCTTCTCCTCCTTGGAGAATGGTCAGCACAAACATCTGCAAACACAACACCACTGGAGCATTACGAACTAGGAAGAAGAAGGGAATAAAGACAGAAAGTAGGGCTGTGTGATATGAGGTCAAACTTTGACCAAATTAAAGTGTAACACAGTTTCATGTTCACCACAGTCCACTGATACTGGCAGAAGACGCAAGCAGAGGACTCTGTGAAAAGAAAATGAGATGCCAAAATGGAACACTGTGGTATTTCCTATTTTATAGCATAAATGAAAAATCCACACGTTTTGGAAATGGCAAAATAAAGATAAGTCTCATTTAGGATCTTAAACATTTTTAGGTGCTCTTGGACCTCTTCATAATGTTTACCTAATGCATCATATTGTAATAAGATTTCTGTACAAACACCACTGGAGTGAGGCAGTTTATATGAGACTGTATAGCTGCTAGCGCAGAAAAATGATTCAAACAGAGCTTAAAGGTCCCATGGCATGAAATTTTCACTTTCTGAGGTTTTTGAACGTTAATGTGAGCTCCCCTACCCTGTTTAGGCCCCCCCCATGGCTAAAAGTTGCGAAATGTCTAAACTGAGCATTTGCGGTCCTTTTCTGCGTTACACAAAACCAGTGTTGAAACGGACGAGTTCGGACAAGGCACCTTTTTGACGTCAGATCGGCAAATGCAGCTCCAGCCCCTCCCTCTGTCTCCGCTCAGCGTCCCTGTATATCCCGCCCATAGAGTTTGGACTGTGAATGCGCTACAATGCGAAATGCGTTTTTTTATTTGCCTGGAGGCACGTCCGAGTGTTTCTAGGCTCGCAAGTCTCTTACCCGACCCTCTGGACCTCTGAAATACCAGTGGTTTAATTTTATTTTCTGTGTAAATATGCTTTTTTTCATTGCAAAGTCTCCCATCTGTCTTCCTGTGTTAAACACGGAAGCGAGCAGACAGCGGTGCAGAGCTGCGCTTCCAGCGGGGGAAACCCGCCCCCCCCGCTCCTTAGCCAATCTCTCTGTCCTTCTCATTTGCATTGAAGCAGCAACACTCAGAATAAAGCATTTTAGACACATATCTAGCCTCATGAAGACTGTCAGAGTCATATCTCATGCAGTGAGTGTTGATTTTGAAGAAGGATTCATTTACAGTATTAGGGAACCATTAAGGAGCCATATAAAAGCATCAAGAAGTACCATGTCATGGGACCTTTAAAGCCAGAGTGTGTAACTTATTAACCTTAAAGGGATATTGCGTTTTTTTATTTTTTATTTTTATGTTAATCTGTATGGGTTTCCTTCTCAAAGTTCCGTGTGTTGACACCGGCTTACCTCTGACAGTCTCAGCTGATCCCGGTTCGGCTCGCTTTCTGGAGCCCACGTAAGTAGGTCCGGTAACTTCCCTGGAACATGAAATAAAGCTTGTTTTTCTTCACAAAACAAAACATTTGTTAGAAAGGTGATATATTTGCGTCCGAAACAGTTGTCCACAAAACATCCAGCAGCGTAGTTAGTGTTCACGTATTGTCTCTCTCCACTCGTATCACTACACCCATGTTAACTCTATCAGGCTGTTCACTTGTAAACTTCGGCGTAGACATCCACTGAAGGTGAACAGGCTGATAGTTAACATGGGTGTAGTGATACCAGTGGAGAGAGACAATACGCGAATGCGAAATACGTTGCTGGATGTTTTGTGGACAACTGTTTCAAACGCAAATATATGACCTTTCTTACAAATGTTTTGTTTTGAGAAGAAAAACAAGCTTTATTTCATGTTCCAGGGAAGTTACCGGACCTACTTACGTGGACTCCAGAAAGTGAGCCGAACCGGGATCAGCTGAGACTGTCAGAGGTAAGCCGGTGTCAACACATGTAACTTTTAGAAGGAAACCCATACAGATTAACATAAAAAAAATAATAAAAAAAACGCACTATCCCTTTAAGATGTGTGAAGAATCCCTCAGTCGTCCAGGTTGAGTCCACGGCAAAAGGAGAAATTCAATTTGTTAACTGGACAAAGTTTATTTGGTCAAATAAGTTTCGCAGCTCATCCAAGCTGCTTCTTCAGTTCTGGCTAGAGTGCTAGTGGACACTGCTTATAACTAGCTGCTGGGAGGAGCTAACTACAATGAAAGGGAAAAGAGTTGGTTTGAGAGAGGAGTTAAAGAGGCTATTTTTGTCAAGAAAGAGAATCCTTCCTTGAACAGGAATGGAGGGGTCACACACTATTTGTCTCCCATCTATAATTCCATTCTCAAACCTAAATCAAAACAAACAAAGAAAACAATAGGACTAGCCAGGTCAGGTCCAGAGGTGTGAAAACACCCATTATGGTACTGAATGGGTATGCTAAACAAGAGCCAGGACAGAAACTGAAAACAAAGAGGTGTGATAGTTTCAGAGTAATTTCAGTGTAGTTATCTCCTCCCTGCAGGTAGATATAAGCAGTGTCCACCAGCACTCTAACCAGAACTGAAGAAGCAGCTTGGATGAGCTGCGAAACGTCTTCGACCAAATAAAATTTGTCCAGTTGACAAATTGAATTTCTCCTTTTACCATACAATGAAATTACTATGAAACTCTCACACCTTTTGTTTTCAGTTTCCGTGGGGTCTTGTTAGCATAGCCATTCAGTACCATAATGGGTGTTTTCTTTGTTTTGATTTAGGTTTGAGGATACAGTTATAGATGGTAGACAAATTGTGTCTGAGACCTCCATTTCTGTAGCTTCCTTGAACAGAAATGGATGAGCTGCGAAACATATTCAACCAAATAATCTTTGTCCAGTTGACAAATTGAGTTTTAACTTAAAGCCCCAGTGTGTAGGATTCGTGGCGCATAGGTGGATGGTGCTATTGCACTTTCTGTTTTAGCTACGGCAGACCTCGAGGGTCACCCGGGCGCGCCGTAACGCGGACAGCTCTCGTACCCGCGCACGAGCCGCGCGCCGCGACTGTTGTTTTTTTTTTTTCTTTTCTCATGAAAACACACTTTCTCGATCATGTACCATGACACTCTACACATCAAATGAAACCTTACAGTCTCCTCTTTTTGACTATGCAGTTCATTTCCCTGCACAACAATCACTCCCCAAGCACATGGGGCTTTTATACGGAAAAGCACAAAACGAGGTTATCTTACCTTAGAATGCTTTGCACAGGTCAAACTCTGTATTTCACCATAAACTTGCTCTCAATTTGTCCGTAAGGATCCAGCGAATAAAATCCAGTAAAACAATTTAGTCCAAAACACGTGTTAGATCCATTACGACGTCTGATCCGGCAGCATGCTTGTGTTGTTTACCCAAAATCACGAGCCTTGGCGAAGGCGGAGCCCAAATGTCCTTCTGCGGCTCTCGTATTCAAAATGGCTGCCTCTGCATGGGGAAGATCCCCCTTTTATGTGACTATATCTAAGTCCAAAAGAATACTTTGATTTCATGATGGAAGTGAAAAGGAAAACAATGTATTTTTGAATGGGTATCTTCAATTTCAGTAATTAACGGGTAAAAATATTACACATTGTCCCTTTAAAATAAAACAACATTTTGTTTTCAATATGTTTGTGTTTACTGCACTGGAAAAAAAAAATCTTTATGTGAGTGGGCTTGCATCTCCACAAACCATCAAACTATGACCTTCCACAGTCTGGCATAAACCTGTATGTCCATAAATAATGTTCCGTATGGTTTTAATTTTGTATTTCCATGGAAACATGCAGGCGACGTCCCGCTAGGGCTGGGCAGTATACCGCTTCATACCAAATACCAGTGTTTGTTTGTTTTTTTATGATAGGCATTTTTCATATATCCCAATCCCGGTGAGTGTGTGCGTACAAAACGTCGGGAACACGGAGCGGGGGAACGTATCACCGTGGGACATTGTTTGAAGGGGGACTGTTTTGCAGTGGCGTGAGAGCAGTGGAAGCTCAGTGTGTGTTGAGCGGTGAGCAACATGGACTGAGAAAATGTTACAGACACAGAGGAACTTGTACCGAAAAGAGGAGCCGTGTCAATCGTGTGGAAGAACTTCGGCTTGAAAAAATCTGGCGCTGATCAAACAAACGTATTCTGTAAATGTTGTCGGGCTAAAGTTGTAGCCGCAGGAGGCAACACGAGCGATCTGCTTCACCACCTCCGTCACAAACACGTCCTGGAATATGAGGAATGCATCCTCTTCCACGTCTGCAGGGACCGTTCAAGTCGGCGCTGCAACACAAAACGCCGCTCGGACGTCACTCAAAGACGTGTTTGCTAAGGGGAACGCCTACGACAAGAAAAGCGAACGGCGGAATGATATTACCAACGCTATTACTATCCACTTCGCCAAAGACATGGTACCAATTAGTACATGAAAAAAAAAATACTGTCAAATACCGTAACACCGATACAGTGATATAAAAAATACAGTGATATGAATTTTTGGTCATACTGCCCAGCTCTACGTGCCACCTCAAAAAAGTTGCATATTGTGCCTTAAATGAACAGAAAAAAGTTAGATTAAGTTATATAGACTACATTTTGAACCAAATGTGTAATGACAACACAACTCCAGATATTTAGGTGTACATTTTAACCTGGCATGACCTAAAAAGACAAAAAAAAAGTCAGTTTAGCATCGTACAGAACTATGTCTTTGACCAAAACAGTCTTCTCCGGATAACACAAACTAACACAACATAACACAACCATCTCTAAACCATCGCATACAGCAGGTCCCACACCAGTCCTCCCTGTGGCCGGGCGGGGGTGGAGCCTGTGGAGCCTGTGGCCGCGTTTGTTTGAGCCAAAGTTTGAGTGGCCATGATGGCGGCAGGTCACATGATGCACACTTTTACCTCGGTCGCAGCTGTTCCCCATGGCGCGTCGCTGGGCCAATGGCGCGGCGGCCGCTGCTCTGGTGTGTGCGCGCGTGTGGACAGGTGTGTCTCTGTCCCGGGCCGAGCGGGGCCATGTGTGTGGCGAGTGCAGCACCGTGTCCGCAGTGTGCAGTCTGCAGCAGCCCCCCCCCCTCTCCTCTTCTTCCTGTTCTTCTTCTTCTCTCCTCCGTACAGCGTCGCATCACCTCCCCCCTCCCTGCACCTACACTACAGGCTAAAGGGAAACTGGGCTAAACGACGCCTCCGACGAGTGATGGGCAGTGTATTAAAACATGAACAGTATGCCAATTGCTGTTCTAAATATTTGTAAAATTAGAGAACAGCTCTGAAAAGAAATAAGAGACCACTGCAGAATTATCAGTTTTTCTGATTTTACTACTTATAGGTATGTGTTTGGCCAAAAGGAAGAACATTTTTGTTTGAGTCTATAAACTACTGACAACATTTCCCCCAAATTCCAAATAAAAATATTATCGTTTAGAGCATTTATTTGCAGAAAATGACAAATGGTCAAAATAACAAAATGTTTTCAGACCTCAAACAATGCAAAGAAACAAGATAAAATTCATTTTAAAACATAATACTAATGTTTACGCTTAAGAGTTCAATTAAATCAATATTTGGTGCAATAATGCTGCTTTTTTTTAATCTACCATATTTTCCGTACTATAAGGCGCACCTAAAAGACTTCAGTTTTATCAAAAGCCGACAGTGCGCCTTATAATCCGATGCGCCTTATATATGGATCAATATTGGTTAATCATGGCTACCGTAGTCAGCCACTACTGTAGCTTCTATTCTATGCACCTTATAATGCAGTGCGCCTTATACTGTATATGAAAACAGTTTTAAAATAGGCCATTCATTAAAGGTGCGCCTTATAATCCGATGCGCCTTATAGTGCGGAAAATAAAGTATTTATGATAGTTTTTATCTTTATGCTTGTTGTGTTGCATTTTTATACTTTTGTAGCCGGGAGTCCATCAAAATTCCGTTATGCTTTCATAATGACAATAAAGAATCTTGAATCTTGAATAACCCTTATTTTTAATCACAGTTTTCATGCGCCTTGGCATGCTCTCCACAAGTCTTTGACATTGTTCTTGGGTCCTAGTTTAGACCTGTTTAGTCTTGGTTCAGACCGGGTTTAGTCCTGGTTTATCCCTGGTTTAGTCCTGGTTCAGATCTGGTTTAATCCTGGTTTAGTCCTAGCTTAGTCCCATTTTTAACCTGGTTTAGTCCTGGTTCATCCCTTTTTTAGTCCTGGTTCAGATCTGGTTTAGTCCTAGTTTAGACCTGGTTTAGTCTTGGTTCAGACCTGGTTTAGTCCAAGTCTTCCACATTGTTCTTGGGTGACTTTATTCCACTCCTAGTGCAAGAACTGAAGTAGCTCAGCTTTGTGTTTGTGTTGGAATTCAACAGACGCTGGAATGGAATGGCTGTGATACATGTAGAGATGCTGATTTCAGAAAAAAATGCAGTGGTCTCTTTTTTTCTTTCTTTTTTTTCCCCCAGAGCTCTATATTGTCTACAATTTCCATTTACCATTTTAAACACAAACGAAACAATTAACTTCAATGTACTTAAAACAATGGATTTGGATTTGTAAAGTGATTCAGGAAGCGTATGACAACTGACTCTCCCCCCCTCCCGTTTTAGCCCCTATAAAACTTAAACAACCCCACCCACCCACCCAGGTCCTACATACACACGGATATCGACTTTCATTACTACAACTACAGAATTTATTAAAGAAATCTACGGCACGCCAGTTTAAAATACTTGGATTACGTTTCTGCTTTTACAAGTAATCTGTGTTGTACAAATTTTATTATTTTAATATCGTCTACAAATCAAATTGGGTCGTCAAAACAAGTATCAAAAAACAGATGATTGTATCAAACTAGGGATGTCAACAATTAATCGACTTACGATTAATTGTCGATCAAGACGTTGGTCGATTAAAATGCATTAATTGTAACTAATCGCTAGAGGAGAGGGCGCTACTCTGGAATGTGAACACGAGATGCAAACCCACTCGCGAGAAGGACCATAGCGTTACATCCGCGGCCGGATCTAGAAGCAGCGCAAAATGTTCTCCTGCGAACCCAATTTTTGCGGCTTTGTTCGCTCCGCGTCCCGCGCTCTGCGTGAACACATGCTTGGCGCGCTGCACGTGCTCCTTCGCTCCGGGCCGCGTAGCAGGCGCCACGTGAAAGCACAGTGGAAGCAGCCCGCTGTCCGGCCCGTGTGCCGGTGTGTGTGCGACTGTGCGTGTGTGAGTGAAAAGTTTTCCCCGATCAATTCATTTTTTTATCATTTCATATCACGGAGCTTTTACAAAAAACATCCTCAATTTATTTTCAATAAAGAATGTATTTTGTTATTCAGCATCAATACATTCGTCTGCTTTTTACTAAGGAATAATTAATTGAGGAATATACAATATAATACTATGATATGTTTTTGACTCAGTGTTATGTATACTATAGCTTATATTCTTAAAGACCCTATTGAAACACTAAAATTCAGGTGAAAAACGCCGCTTATCAATTAATCGTTAATCGATCGATAAGGTCAATCAATTATCAATTAATGAATTAAGCGATAATTTGCATCCCTATATCAAACCGCAAGTGCACTGCATCGAGAAACGTATCGTATCGTGGCCTAAGTATCGCCAACTCCTTAATAACACCCAGCCCTAGTCTAAAGTACAGTAGTGCAAAAATATTGAAATATCGATGTATATCGTTTAATGTGATGATACAGTATAGTTATCGGGGGCTGCTCAATCGATACATCGCCAAGAGGATTTTTTTTGTATATTGTTAAATTATTTTGTAACAACACAGTTTTGTTCCTTGTTTAGAGGAAGGAAACTCCAGTGTTTTCCGCAGCGCTTTATAGTTAGGGAAGCCGCCTTGACAACAATTGCCCCCTACCTTGACTACGTCCCTCCAAAAAAATAAAAAAATAAAAAACGCAGTGAGGCTGCAGTGCGATGAGGCTGAATAGCGGCATCTATTGGTTAAATATGTTACTGTGCCATCGATCATCTGCAGCGCTACACTGCCACGTTATTTTATGAGAAGCTAATTATCTGCATTACTGGATACCTGTCGTCGTTGTTGTGGGAAGGACACGTGAAGGTAAGATAGTTCATTATCTTTAACCCGTTTACATTTCCACTGTTTTGCTCATTAAAATGGGTGTGTTTCATATGAACTTTGCACAAGAAGAGTGAAGAATCCCTCAGCCGTCCTGGTAGAATCCAGGGCAAAAGGAGAAATTCAATTTGTCAACTGGACAAAAGTTTATTTGGTCGAATACGTTTCTCAGTTCATCCAAGCTGCTTCTTCAGTTCTGGTCAGACGCTGGTGGACACTGCCTATATCTGCCTGAAGGTGGAGCTAACTACAATGAAATTACAGTCATACCTCACCTTATGAAATTAATTCGTTCCAGAAGTGGTTTCGTAACGTGATTTTTTCGTAAGTAGAGTCGCAATGTAAAAAGCCTGATTCATTCCAAGGCCCCCGATACCCCCTAAACCCTGTTGGAGAGTGTATTTACAAGTGTATTTACGTTTCGGGGGATTTGGGCGGCTGCAAAGTCGAGCGCGCATTATTTGAATTTTTTAGATTTTGCGCTTCATAACTTGAATTTTCTTTCGTATTCAGAGACGAAAATTTTACATAAAGGCGTTTCGTAACTTGGATTATTCGTTATTTGGGTCTTTCGTAAGGTGAGGTATGACTGTACTCTGAAACTACCACACCTACTTGTTTACAGTTTGTGTTAGTTAGGTGGGCCTGTCAGATCTGCAGTGGGAGTGGAGTGTGGGTCTTGTTAGCAGAACCATTCAGGACCATAATGGGTGTTTTCACACCTCTGGACCTGACCTGCTGCCCTATTGTTTTCTTTGTTTGTTTTGATTTATGTTTGAGGATAGAGTTATAGATGGGAGACAAATGATGTCTGAGACCTCAGTTTCTGTTCAAGGATTCTCTTTCTTGACAAGAAAACAAATTGAATTTGAATTGAATTTCTCCTTTTGCCTTTGCACAAGAAGTGGTTTAACAAACACTTTTAGAATCACAGCCATGATTTAGCCATTATTTTTTACTGAACCATATCGAATTGATTTGAAATCAAAAGTGCATTGTATCGAGACATATATTGTATTGTGGCTTATGTATCCTGGTATCGTATCGGCAACTCCTTAATGACACCCTGCCCTAGTCTAAAGGCTAGATTAGATCAGGAACCGGAGATTAGGTTCACTGCAGCCAAAGAAATGACTGAGGAATCTAAATGACAGATTAATCATGATTGAATCTAAAGCACAATATGAATGGACACAGTTAGCAAATCACAAAGGCTGCAAAAACAAAAACACAATCTCCTGTTTCATTCTGCATAAAAACGGCTTACCCTGAAGTTTTATCTGTACAAACATGTTCTCAAATGTAAGCCTTGTACTTGTTTTGTCTCATACTCTTGTTTTTCAGTTCTTCTCGATGTGTTTTAAAATGTGAACTTTGAACAGAAACCTATTATTACAACATAAATGACAATTTTAATTGCAATTGCAGTTTTTCTCCTGATGAACTAATCTAAATCTTGTGGAATGTGATAAAAACAACTGCACAAAAGCACGTCAAGAAGACCAGTGTCAAGAGGAAGCATCAACAGTAATGTACCATTTTCAACAGAAGATTCAATTTTTTTTACTGGCACCACCTAGAGGCCAGAGTCCAACTGCAACGACAACTCCTTTAAGACTGGTGCCACCACCATCAGAACGAGCTCAATGGAAGAATTAACACAAGAACACACACACAAACACACACAGAAGCAAACAGGCAGCAGAAACACACTGATATATACACACACACACACACACACACACACACATAGTATCCGATGCTTTTGTCCGACACAATGAAGTCTGGATTAGTTTCATGAAACGCCGACAGGCCCCGACTTTACGTGTCCTGATTATTCCGAAGGGGCGGGGCTTCCACTGTTTACAGGAAATGAATGAATGAGCAGGACCAGAGCAAGACCAGAGCAGGACCAGAGCAGGACCAGAACAGGACCAGAGCAGGACCAGAGCAGGACCAGAGCAAGACCAGAACAGGACCAGAACAGGACCAGAGCAAGACCAGAGCAGGACCAGAGCAAGACCAGAGCAGGACCAGAGCAGGACCAGAGCAGGACCAGAACAGGACCAGATCAGGACCAGAACAGGACCAGATCAAGACCAGAGCTGGACTAGAGCAAGACCAGAGCAAGACCAGAGCAAGACCAGAGCAAGACCAGAGCAAGACCAGAACAGGACCAGCCCATAGACCGCATTCATGTGAAAGGAATGTGTTGAGTCACCACAGCAACATATAGGCTCTACACACCTGACCCTGTCCTCACCTCTGTCCTCACCACTGTCCTCACCTCTGTCCTCACCTCTGTCCTCACCTCTGTCCTCAACTCTGTCCTCAACTCTGTCCTCAACTCTGTCCTCAACTCTGTCCTCAACTCTGTCCTCAACTCTGTCCTCAACTCTGTCTTCCCTCTGGGGGAGTGGACAGTGTCCCTCTGTTCTCTGGGGGGTGGACAGACTCAGTCCCTCTGTACTCTGGGGGGTGGACAGACTCAGTCCCTCTGTACTCTGGGGGGTGGACAGACTCTGTCTCTCTATACTCTGAGGAGTGGACAGATTGTCCCTCTGTCCTCTGGACCTGGTCCTCTGGTGCGGCATGCTCTAGAAGCTGCTCTCAGGCTGGCGTGAGACAGAATGTGGACCGAATGTGGACCAAATGTGGGCAGAATGTGGACAGAATGTGGACAGAATGTGGGCAGAATGTGGACAGAATATGGACCAAATGTGGACAGAGTGTGGACAGAGTGTGGACAGAGTGTGGACAGAGTGTGGAGAGAATGTAGACAGAATACGGACAGAATGTGGACAGAACGTGGACAGAATGTGGACAGAATGTGGACAGAACGTGGACAGAACGTGAACAGAACGTGGACAGAACGTGGACAGAACATGAACAGAACATGAACAGAACGTGGACAGAGTGTGGACAGTGTGTGGACAGTGTGTGGACAGAACGTGGACAGTGTGTGGACAGAAGGTGGACAGAACGTGGACAGAACGTGGACAAAATGTGAACAGAGTGTGGACAGAATGTGGACAGAATGTGGACAGAATGTGAACAGAATGTGGACAGAACGTGGACAGAACGTGGACAGAGTGTGGACAGAGTGTGGACAGAGTGTGGACAGAATGTGGACAGAATGTGAACAGAATGTGAACAGAACGTGGACAGAACGTGGACAGAACGTGGACAGAACGTGGACAGAACGTGGACAGAATGTGGACAGAATGTGGGCCAGAGGAGCAGAAATAGCAGTGGCACAGATCTGATTCAAGGTCACACTGTATTTAGGTTTGATCTGAGAGGATTCTGTGAACGCACAAACTTCTGATGAATCGAACACTTTCAGTGCACAGGAGCCGGCTCAGGGCAGAGCGACGGCTTCAGCCATAGTCAAGACTTTAAAGACAGCATTTTACTGTGATGGGAAAACATAGTGAGGAAGAGTCAAACCTGCGGTGTCTCTGCTGTGAGGCAAGAGAACTAACCACATATAATTATCCCATATGAGTTTTGTTAGTAGAGACGGACCAACATAACATTAGGATTAAAGTGCTTTTCAAAAATAACAATAGCCTGGACATCATTTCTCAAAAGACACCGCTTAAGAGTGTTAGACGATACCAGGGCTCCTACCAGTTAATGACGAGGTCCATTACCCCGCTGTATTCACCCAACCAAACCACCAAATAATCAATAAACTGAGGCCATCACATGATCAGTATTTAGAAATATCAACGCCAACAGATCACCACGTGTGGCACATGATAATAATAATGATAATATATAATAATAATGACTTCAGCGCGTAAAATACAGTATACTAGTCTAGGTTTGAGGTGGATTTTAGTCATTCTTTAGTGCGTAAAATACAGTATACTAGTCTAGGTTTGAGGTGGATTTTAGTCATAATTTAGTGTGTAAAATACAGTATACTAGTCTAGGTTTGAGGTGGATTTTAGTCATTCTTCAGTGCGTAAAATACAGACTTATTTATAACGCGACAGACATTCCAAAGAGGAGAGTTTCGACACTTTGGAACTTTGGCACATGTTTGACGCACCCACGCACCAGCCCAGCCCAGCCCGGCCCCGACACACACAGTCCACCGCCTGCACCACCGCGGGTCAACTCACCCGAAAAGTCCATGTGTCCACTCGCGGGGCATGTCCAGTGTCAGCCACTCGCGCTACGACGCAGGCTCAGACGCGACACAGACGCGAAACACCCCCGGCGCCGCTTCCACTTCCGCGTACGAGCACGTCACGCCAAACACAGCGCGTAAACATTACAACACGAGCAGATTCAACTATTCAACTCATCAGAGCTACGCCCACGGGTCACCGGAGTGCAGCATGTCTGAGCCTGAGCGTGTCTGCGCGAACTCACCCGAGGAGGAGCGCAGGAGGACTTTTACGCACACTTTTACGCACTGGATGGGAAAGGCACCCGCGGTAAAACCCAGAACACTAACCAGGCGTAGCGTCCTATAACACATCTGGGGTGAACAGTGTTGCACTTTTAAGTAACATTTTTGCACTTTTACAATAAATGACGGAAGATTATTTTAAAATATGAGAAGAAATGGAATACTGGATTTCGCACATCACGTCAGACTAACGCGCTACTCCGCATTAAACACACTTTTGCACTAAAAAAAATCACTACTTTTTAACAGTTTGCAGAGGCACGACAGCCGTCTGCTAATAACACTGCAACAGCTCCACCTGCTGGTGTTTTAACGGAGCGCATGAGCCCCGCTGTTTACTGGCACAAACAGTAAATACATTTTTATTTGTGCATTATCGTTTTTCAGTACTCTCCTTGTTACTGTTTTATTATTATTACTTATTCTATTATTACTTATTTTATTATTATTATTACCTACTTTTATGCCATTCTTGCCTGCATGCACTTTTCTTTCTTATTCAAACTGTCCCTACCTGGAGCTACTGTGATAAGTACATTTCTCCTGCAGGAGATCAATAAAGTCTTATCTTATTGATCAAGACCTGTATACAGATGTTTTCCATGAATGCTCCTTAACACTAACCAACATTTCTAAGGCTGTACCCCCATAAAATGCACATGTTTGTGTATTACGTGTATAACTGTGTAAATTGTGTAAATTATATTTGATGAGCGAGCTACTGTACCCAAATAATTTTCCTTGTGGATCAATAAAGTTTGTCTAACTTGTCTAACTGCTGACACCTACATTCAAGATTGTTTATTTGTCATATGCAAAATCAACACAAGGTCAACAATGCAATGAAATGCTTAGGATCAGAAGAACCGTTGACTCGCTAAGATAGTCAAGAAGTACTAATAACATGCAATAATAGTACATGGTAAAAAAGTGTTGCAAAAGTGCAGGGGAAGAAGTAAACAATATAATAAAAATATGTAATAAAATGTAATAAAAATACAAAGTATTTATGCTTATATTTATCTCCCTCAAAGCCACAACTATAAAGACCAACATGCAGCCTGGTTGTGAGTTTTTGAAAAAAAAACACAGAAAAAGAAGCAAATTTTAAGATTAAATTTGAACAGGAACAGAGACTTTTAAACAAAACCATTTAAAGGGAGTTTGTAGTGGTGCTCTTATAGTTTAAAAAAGATAAACACTCACAACTGAACCTGTGTTTTTGAATTTGTGATTAAAGAATGACAGATTGGTCCACAGCTCTACTGCAGTGAAAGTCGAAGGACGTTGCAGGCGTACTGAGCTGGGGCTGTAGAGTGTTTTTGAGGTTCGACAGGGGAGCAGGGGAAGGAGGGTCTCCGATTGGCTCTTTTGTGACCGCCGATGTCTTTGCTGATTGGCTAGCTGAACCCTTTTCCCTAACCTTAACCATGTCGAGCCAATGCCTAACACTAACCGGAGGCCTACAGCGAGGTCGGAACAATGCAGCCAATCAGAGGGCGCGCGCTCCCTGCTGCTTCCTGTCCTGTGGAAAATATGAGTAAGCAGGAGATAAGTGGAGCAACACCTTCATAAGTGAGAATGGAGGGAGCCCAAAAGCAACAATACCTGAACAATAGTCCAGTGTGTGACAGAGAGACATGAGGAGAATACAGGTTAGAACATTCACTAGGGATGGGCTGATACACATTATTTTACTGATACTGATACTGATACCCGATATTTGGCCTGCTGTTCTAATATCTGTATCAGCGGATATCAATTTAGTTTTTAAACTCCACATAAAAAAAATGTATCTTAACTTAATTAGTTGATTAACTTAATTGTGTGATCTTAGTTAAGATCACACATTGATTTTCACTTTTGTAAAAATAACAAAATGTATTTATCTCTGATATACAATAATGAGTCTGTTCAAAAAAGGCACACGTTTTGCTCCTGGCGTTCTGCTGGTCCTCCACTGACTGTGTGGACGTGTGCCTAACTGTCCCCGTGAGCCGGTCCCTGGTCCTAACCATGCCAGACCGACCTGGAACGTAGTACCTCCCCTGGTCCTCTTGGAATTTCTACAACGGTGCGGTACGTGGTAGTACGTGGCAGTACGTGGTAGTACGTGGCGGTACGTGGTAGTACGTGGCGGTACGTGGTAGTACGTGGCGGTACGTGGTAGTACGTGGCGGTACGTGGTAGTACGTGGCGGTACGTGGTAGTACGTGGCGGTACGTGGTAGTACGTGGCGGTATGTGGCGGTACGTGGTAGTACATGGGGGTCCGTATGGAAACGAGGCTCATGAGTTTACAGGTGGACAGGACATTAAAGGATTAAGTGCTAGCTGGACTGAACTGCATACTTTTTCTTTGTCTCATTTCCAGTCTCATGTTTGGCCTCGTCTTGTGGAAACTGTGTCCCTCCCACCTCTGCTGTCCGTATTATCAATACAGACACTATTGAATAATTGATAATATGGACATAGACGAGATGTGAGTGGTTCTTACCGAGTACGCCCTCTGCCTGCAGCTCAGGGAAGTGCCCCTCTGATGGAACACTAACGGTGCGGCGTAAGCTGCGGGCCTTTGCTGGGTCTGTTGGGGGGTCCCGGGACTCCCCGGGTGCCTGGGACAACACATGGACCACATTACATTTGGAAAAAAGATACATAAGATAAATAAATAGAAATAAAAAAGACAGATAAATAAATACTTTATTTATCCCAAAGGTATTTAATTTTTCAGCAACAATAATAGAAGAAGAAGTGAACTTTATTGATCTCACACTGGAGAAATTCTTCTCTGCATTTTAACCCATCCTATATATATATATACATATATTAGGAGCAGTGGGCAGCACACATTAGGGCGCCCGGGGACCATCTCCATGATCTTCTTGCTTCGGTTTGGTCAGGACCTAAGCTGGAGGTACCTATCATGCATGTTTTGGGTTGGTGGGGGAAACCGGAGTGCCCGGAGGAAACCCACCCAGACACGGGGAGAACATGCAAACTCCACACAGAAAGGCTCGGGCGACCCGGGGATCAAACCCAGACCATGCATGCAAACTCCACACAGAACACACACAGAAAGGTCTGGGCGACCCGGGGATCGAACCCGGAACCTTCTTGCTGTGAAGCAAGAGCGCTAACCACTCAGCTACCGTGCCGATATACATAATAGTAGTAATGTAGTAATAATACATCAGTAATTCAGTTTATAGAGGTGCGTTGAATAGCAATATGGAGTGTGAAAAAAACGACTTCCAACAGCCTGTCCCCTAGAGGTGCTCTCTGTCCAGTGGTGTCTGTGAAGCTTCCTCCCCAGCAGACCACAGCGTTGAAGAGGACACTGGAGATGATTGTCTGGTAGAACATCAGCAGGAGCTTCTGGTAGATGTTAAAGATCCCATGACATGGTACTTCTTGATGCTTTTATATGGCGCCTTAATGGTTCCCTAATACTGTAAATGAATCCTTCTTCAAAATCAAGACTCAGTGCATGAGAAAGACCCATGAAAACAGTCAGAGTCAAAAAATATGTCTCTGAACACCTCATTATGGGGGTTGTTGCTTGAATGCAAATGAGGAGGACAGAGACAGGACAGAGACAGGCCAGAGCAGCGGGTGGGGGGGGGGCAAACTCTCCGCGGTTTCCACGTTTAGCGGTGCGCTGGTTCCACTTCCGCATTTTATGTGCGAAGGAAGAAAGGAGAGGCGTTTCAATGAAAAAAACACATTTTCACAGAAAATAAAATTAAACCACTGCTGTTTCAGAGGTCCAGAGGCTCGGCTAAAGGACATCCGAGCCTGGAAACACTCTCACGTGCCTCCAGGCAAATAAAAAAAACGCATCTCACATTGCGTAGCTTGTTCGCGGTCCAAACTCTGGCCGTGACGATGGGTAGATATCCAGACGAGGGGTGGAAGTGCATTTGCATTTTTGCTTCAGTGTGACGTCAGAAAGTTTCCTTGTTCAGAATCGCCCGTTTGAGCTGTCTTTTTTTCAAACGCAGAAAAGGACCGCAAATGCTCAGTTTACACATTTTGCAACTTTTAGCCATGGGAAGGGGGGGGGGCTAAACAGGGTAGGGGAGCTCACAATAATGTTCAAAAATCTCAGAAAGTGAACATTTCATGCCATGGGACCTTTAACCCTCCTGTCGTGTTCGGGTCAAATCTGACCGTTTTACAACTTATAATATCCATAAATATTATGTTTTTCATCTGATTACCTCAAGACCTTATGATATCCTCCACACTGTGGACTTGAACATATAAAAGTGATGATCACCTATTTCGTTCAATTTTGAGTGTTTTATTCAACCTTGTTACACCTGTGGTGTTCCCGGTCAAAAGTGACCGCCATAGGAAATGAATGGGTATCCAGAGTAAATTCATTCAACATACAGAAAACATCCCCATACACACTGCCCCAGCTCTCTCTCTCTCTCTCTCACACACACACACACACACACACACACACACACACACACACACACACACACACACACACACACACACACACACACACACACACACACACACACACACACACACACACACACACACACACACACACAAACCAGGGTATGCGTGTTGTGCTGGACATGACAACCGGTCTCCAAGGGCATAATATCACATGTGACAACTTCTTCACATCACATCACATGCTCTTGGTCAAGAGCTACTGAAAAGAAAGCTCACCATGGTAGGGACAGTGAGGAAGAACAAGCCCGCACTTCCCCCTGCGCTGGTATCGACCAGAGGAAGACAGGCACTCTCATCACAATTTGCATTCACTGACACTCACACTCTTGTGTCATACGTTCCCAAGAAGAACAGAAATGTCATCCTGATGAGCACAGTAACCAAAGACGCTGCTGTCAGCACCACAGAGGACAGGAAGCCCCTGATGATCCAGGACTACAACAAGAACAAGGGAGGCGTTGACTGCCTTGATAAGGTAATGTAAAGTCTTATCATGCATTTTATTTTATTTTTATCTAGGTGAATCATAGCATTTTGTGTACGACAGATTGAATATTGTTCCTAATCTCTTATTATTTATTGTTCCTTTATTGCAGCTTACTGGTACATACACCTGTAAGCGGATGACGGCTCGCTGGCCTGTGGCACTGTTCTACAACATCCTGGATGTGTTAGCTTTCAACACGTATGTGGTGTGGACAGTAATCAACCCAACCTGGAATCAGGGGAAAAGTTTCAAGAGGAGACTTTTCCTCGCTTTGGTGACTCCTCTTATACAGCGACGCCAGCACATTCCCCGCACACCAGCCTCTGCCAGTCTGGTTAGGAGCATGCAAGCTCCAGCCCCAGCCCTGGCTGCTCTCCCCCAACAAGGACATGGGCAGAAAAGGAAGCGTTGTGGCCTCTGTGCCCGTAGAGACATCAAAACGAGCCTGACATGCTGCAAATGTCATGCTTATGTTTGCAAGGCCCACTCTGACCCGAGTGTCACATGCCACTCATGTGCATGAATACACACACACACACACACACACCCTGTTGAGTTTGGTGTTTGGTTTTCCATTTATTTTTTGTATTATATGTTCATTTTGTAGTTCATTTTCAGTGCCTAATTGTATTTTAACTGATGTTATTTAATGTTTACTTCTATAAATTGTTGTTAGACACTACTTTGAAACATTGTTCTCAACTAAAGAATGCTTAATAAAAAAATTGGTGTTGAAAAAAAAAAATTGTGCTAATTTAAGAGCAGTTAAAACAGACCGGTCAATTTTGACCGGGAACACTAAAGTAGGGGGCTGGAGGCGAACACGACCGGAGGGTTAATGGACTTCAGGCTTCTGAGAAAGTACAGTCTGCTCTGTCCGTTCCCGTAGAGCAGGTCTGTATTCTCAGGCCAGTCCAGTGTGTGGTCGAGCTGTAGGTCCAAATACTCTTCACACCCTCATTCCCCAGGCTGTGAGGCATCGTGGCAAAACTTCCTTGTCAAGTTTAATCTCCTCAGATCTCAGAATCTAAACAGGGCTGGACCTGGTCTGGACTTGGATGGGAGACCGCTGGGAATTCCAGGTGCAACAGAGCCACAAAACTGTTTCGCCGTGTCTTTAGGCGAAACACTTCATCCACATTGCCTAGTACTGAAGTGTTTGCGGTGGTGGAGGGGCTGATGGTGCAGATTGGCAACCTTGTTTCTGTTAGTCTGTCCCAGGGCGTGGAGTGTGGAGTGAATGAATAATGCACCAAATTGTGTGAAGAATTTCTCAGTCGTTCAGATAGAATCCATGGCAAAAGGAGAAATTCAATTTGTCAACTGGACAAAAGTTTATTTGGTCGAATACGTCCGCAGCTCATCCAAGCTACTTTTTCAGTTCTGGCTAGAGTGCTGGTGGACACTGCTTATAACTAGCTGCAGGGAGGAGCCAACTACAATGAAATTACTATGAAACTATCACACCTATTTGTTTTCAGTTTCAGTTTTGAAAGCAACTTGGCGAGTGTCTGGAGAAGCACTATGTAAGACTACGTTCACACTGCGGGGCTTAATGCTCAATTCCAATTTTTTTGTGAAATCCGATTTTTTGCAAGGCTGTTCACATTTCCAATTAAATGCGATTTGTACGTGATCTCCAGTGTGAACGTTAAATGCCCCAAAAGTGTCCCGCATCTGCCTTGGAGGACACGATGACGTCACATGCAGCAAGTGTGCTCAATGTTTACGGAAGTAGCTTTAAGTTGCTGTCGTACCGGAGCCAAAACATGTACAGCTTATTTGGTTTAAAGTGGAGACAGAGAAAGAGAAGCACAAGGTTTTTGGCCACGGAGTTTTGTGGGGCAGTGGCAGCAACGTCCGTAGAAATGAACGTGTTGGTGCGGAGACGCAGCCAAGAGTGGTGGGATTGCTACGTGTTGCGCCGCTTCACTGATACGGAGTTTATATACTATTTTCGCATGACAAGATGAACTCTCGCTGGAGGAAACACGCGACCTGGCCGTTCAGACTGAAGTCGCATGTCACAAGTTCGGATATGTATCGGATTTAGGACCACATATCCAAGTGGCCTGGATCGCATTTGAAAAAAATCTGATCTGTGTCGTTCAGACTGTCATTAGAATTTCAGATACAGGTCGCATAGAGGTGAAAAAATTGGATTTGGGTCACCTCAGGCTGCAGTGTGAACGCAGCCTAAGACTAATGCATTATTCTTATTCTTATTGTGTCTTTACGCAAGACACTTTGACAACTATAAATGTCCTGTCTGGAGGAGTTGGTCGGAGGGTTCGATGGCACAGATTGGCAGCCTCACATCTGCCAGTCTGCCCCAGATAACAGGAATGTAAAGCAGTTTAAAGCCGGCGCTGTAGAAAGCCCAGGCTGTATCGTGACTCACCTCTTGGTCTCTGGTGATGAGCAGGAGCTGTGTGTCTGTGAGGATGCAGAACCTCCTCTCCCACACACAGTCTGAGATCTGGCCACAGGAGAAACGGTGAGCAGGAGGGCCCCGCACATCTACAACACAACAGAGAGGACGCTGCATTCAAACACTGAAAAACTCACATGACCAAAACTGACAAGATGTGACAGTAATTTAGCTCCAAGCAGTATGGTAAAATAAATCACTGATGTGCTTTTAAGATTAAATCTGAACAGGAACAGAGACTTTCAAACAAAATATTTAAAGGGAGTTTGTAGTGGTGCTCTTATAGTTTAAAAAAGACACAATCACAACTGAATCTGTGTCTCCAGAGCCTTAACCTGCAGACAGAGACACATCCAAGTTTGTCTCATTCTCAGTTTATGGACAGGCCTCATGTGAAGCTCAGAACCTCCTGAATTCCCTTCCCGGAGCTGCAGAAGCCGCACTAGCACTGACTCACGATCGGCTGCAGGAGCTGGAGTCCTTTTAGGTTTAAACCAATTCAATTTCCCCAATTCATTTTGCTTTCTAATTGGATAAAAGGAGAAGTTAGTGAGTGAGTTTGCTGAAGATTTGGTATTTTTTTTGTATTTCTATGTAAAAAGTCACGTTAAACTCATGATTCACAAGTTTAATCTGTTTGTCTTTCTGCAAATACATTGTTTCCTTGTACTTTTTTGGTATAAATGGTTGTTATTGCAGGTCCTGTGCAGGTGTAGTTCTGGGTCAGATACATAGAGATAATCGTTTAAAAGGTACCGCATTTTCCGCACTATAAAGGCGCACCTAAAAGCCTTCAATTTTCTCAAAAGCCGACAGTGCACCTTATAATCCGATGCGCCTTATATATGGATCAATATTGGTTAATCATGGCTACCGTAGTCAGCCACTTTTTACACACCAGACCATATCACAAGTGATATATGGTCTGGGAGCCACCTACTAAATATCCAACGGCCATTTATTGGGCGTTACGAATGTCTATCATTTTGGCGTATACGTAGCCCATAGCCAATCATGTCAGTTGTCAGTTCAAACTACAAGTTTCCGTTTGTCACGTAGTACGCGTCACCGTCTTTCCACCCCTCCCCGCTCTCTGATTGGCTCCCAAAATCAGGAGAGCTCGCTTAGCCTAGTTGCCAGGCTGTCTTTTAGATCGGAATGAACGAAAGCAGCCTGGGATTTCCCGGGTTAGTCAGCCACTACTGTAGCTTCTATTCTATACGGCTTATAATGCGGTGCGCCCTATATATGAAAAGTTTAAAAATAGGCCATTCATTGAAGGTGCGCCTTATAATCCGATGCGCCTTATAGTGCGGAAAATACGGTAATAGTTTTGAGCGATTTTGCCACACCCCCTTTTAAGATAAGATAATCCTTGATTTGGGGAATGGGGAAATTGCAGTGTCAGAACACAACTTTCAGAAACAGTAAGAAAATATGAGCATGCATCAAAATTAAGATAAATAATAATAATAAGTATGTACAATCAACTCATAGTCAATTCATCAATCAGCAGGACATGTCTTTAGTCCACCAAGATCAGACCCGGGCATTTCAAGGCCTGACCGGCACGCGAAAGGTTGCTTGGAATTAAGAAAATAAAACCAACTTTCAAAATTGTACATAATGCATTTGTACTGATGATCATCTGTCGGACTTCACATCCCCACCTCAAACATGAACCTGACTTTGATGCACTTGTTAAAGCTCAACAGAGGCGAGATTTCTCTCACTGACCAAGAAAAAAACACTAAAACATGCTAACTGACTTTTTTTCTACACAGTTTGGCAGTGACATATCTTGTATTATATTATTTGGCAAACAAAGACATTGTGGTGTCTTAATACAAAGTTAAGAAAGTTCAACTCCGAAAGCATTGTGGGGTTAATGTGAGTGAAAAAGAGTTAAATGTTTCACGTTTACCATCGTTTTGAATTTTATTTTGTTTTTGTAAATCCTCACTCTCTCATTACTTAATAATAACACAGAACTTACCAGCTTCTGTAAACAATGCCATTTACTGATTTCAACGTAGAAATAAAATTAATAACCAGAGTAGACTTCAAGCTTTTGGCCCTCCACAATATTTTCTACCTCTCATTTGGCCCCTGGGGAAAAAATAATTGCCCACCCCTTTAGAGCCCTACTTTGAACACAGTCTAAGTTATTATTAAAACACAAATCACAAATGTAATCACAATGCTTGTCAGAAAAATCAGATATTTTTCTCAGATCACCCAATCTAGAAGTGAAGCAGGAACTTGTTTATTTGAACCTCTTCACATTTATTAGTGTTGTGACAAACAATTTGAAACTTGATCTCCATACTAGGGAATAGAGTTGATACTTAAAGGCAAACATTTGACAACAGAATGCGATTTTCAACATTAAATGGTAGTACTGGTAGTGGTTTTATATCTGTGTAATCCCGCAGTGGTCCAGGTGGGTTCCATAGTGGTTCGTGGGTCTATACTCGTCTATTTGCTCTTCTACTTGTTCTGAAACAGCTCAAGATCATTCTAAAGCTGTTAGACCCTTATCGGTACTAAAACTAACCTGATTCCCGATACTTTTGAGCGCCCTACCTACCAGAACCGCTCCTGTTGGCTTGTAGAGTTGAGAATCTCCAGACAGAACCATGTGGCGTCTCTGTCTCTGTGTGTTCGACCGGCTCAGACATGGAGCGCCCAAACCCGGGTCGGACTCTCCTTTCCTGCCTCACTCTGAACAGCCTTCTGTACAGCGGCTCTTTCCCCACGCCGGCGGCCATGTTGCTAAGGGCAGTTCGAATCCCCAGTTTAGTCCAGAAGGCAGAGTTTAGAGTCCCGGACCTGGTTCAGAGCAGCTTTCGATTGGTTCCGCTTTTGGACTGAGTGAGCGAGTGGCTGGTTTTAGAGGAAGTGCAGTGGAGGCGTATCGTCCAATCAGCTGTTAGCACTGTGACAAACTGTGGTTTCGCTCTGACTATGTGGCAACAGCTCTGTCCTAACGCAGTCAAATATTACAGAGTTAGATATGATGTTACTGTAGACAGGACAAATTCTGTGAAAATTGGGTCTATTTAATACTACATTATGGGTTTATTTTTGGTATCTTTCCGTTAAAAAATATAGAGGCAGACGTGCAGTGTTGCCCTCTAGTGCTTTGGTGATACTCTTGATCACTTTAGGCCAGGGGTGTCAAAGATCCGGCCCTCCAAGAACTTTAATCTCTTTAAACCTCGGCTGATTTTCTATTAAAATATGTTCATTATATTTTAATTTTCTATAACAAATATTGGTAATTTTGTGCTTTTCTGTGCACTAGAGCTGGGCGATATGGCCTAAAAATAAAATCTCCAATTTAAAAAAAAAAAAAAATCCGACTTCCGATTTTAATCGATTTTTCTCTGCCCTACTCAAAAACAAATGACAGACAAACTGTTACTGTTTTAAAAAATTATATATTATATATACTCAACAAAAATATAAACGCAACACTTTTGTTTTTGCTCCCATTTTTCATGAGATGAACCGAAAGATCCAAAATTCACTCCAGATACACAATATTACCATTTCTCTCAAACAACAGCGAGCACCTCTGCCCCGCCGAGACAATCCACCCCACCTCACAGGTGCGCCACATCAAGATGCCGATCCGACATCATGACCAGTGCATAGGTGTGCCCCAGACTGCCCACAATAATTTAATTTTCATTTATTTATTTCATTTGTTAAAAGAAAACTAAAATAACAGATGCAACAAAATTGCATCTATACAATTATAACTTAAATATGAATGAAAAGGGAACAGAAAGAAGCATAAGCTTATAATATCTGCCCCTTATCAACTCAAAATTATATTACAACAAAATATATATAACAATAATAACAGTTATATAAATATCTTTCTTTTATAAAGAAGCATTTTATGGAGCTAAATTATTCCCTGATTGTGGGAACGATGGACTGGAGTGGGTAGTGTTGTGTTTTAGTTTTTCCTCGAGTGATGCAGAAAAGCCACTGTCTGTGTTCATGTATGTTAGCTTGTGCAGTCTGTATACAGCTGTGGCAACACAAGAAAAATATTGGTAGCACATACTTCGGATCCAAAACCTTCACCATGTTAATGAATCCGGGCTTTTCCACAGTATATAACATACAACATACAACTTACAACTTACAACATACATCATGTTTTTGGTAAAACATACAACAGCGTGTGTGATTGCCTTCCATCGTGGGCCGTGCTTATCATACTGCAAACAGTTCGAAAATGTTTTAGGGACTGGACGGTGGTTATTTTCATTCCGTTCGGACCTGCACTTGTCCCACTCCGCTGCGTGCAAGAGCTTTCGGCGCTAGGATACATTTTTTTCGTGCTGCAACAGCTTTTGAACAGACCTTACAGCGAGCACTCGTTTGTTCTAAGTCCGGCACAAGAAAACTGAACCAGTTCCATATAACAGATGTAAACATCTTTGTTTGGTACAAGCTCCGGCTTTAGCTCACTCGCTAGCTGCGCTAGCTCGTACAATGTTTGGGTACGCCCCGCTAACTTACCCGTGTAAAACGTGGCCGTGCATTAGTTCCGCTCGCGTGTAAAAAATAATTTTAAAAATGGATTTTCATAAAAACACATCGTCCTGAACTGTACAGTCGAATTAATCGATTTAAATCGATTAATCACGCAGGTCTACTGTGCACACACTCTTTTCTTCACAGTTTAGCATAGCAGTGTCTCCAGCGCCTCTGTGCGTGGCCCCTCCCACCAGAGCAGCACAAATGAAGACTCGCCTCTTTCCAAACGGTCTTAAAGGACCATCGTTTTGACTGTTGACGTCACACCCTCATCAGCAAAATGTTAAAAAATGAGAAAAGTGGATGCCGAGTGCAGGATTTTCCAAGAAAAATGGACTAATTTGTTGGACTTTGTTCACGGAGGTGAATGGGAAACCTGTATGCTTGGTGTGTTTGCAACAAGTGGCAGTGCTCAAGGAATATAATCGTAAACGCCACTACGAGACACTGATATTGGTGCACTTGTGCAGGTAAAAGATGCCAAGTTTCAGGAGCAAAAAGAAAGCATGACTAAATTCTGTGAAATGCAAACAAGTTCATGTTAAAGCATTGTGTTGAAATTGCATTTTTCTTAAAGTTTCAGGTTGTTCAGAATATTATAATATTTTGCAAAAGAAAGAGTTCATCAAATAAAAAAAGACTTCTGTAATAGATTTGCGTTTCTCTGCACAAATATTTGGACTTGTTGCTATTTTTGGAGTATATATGCCATGAGTTTTCTGATCCGGCCCCTTTGGGATCGAAGTAGGTTAGATACGGCCCGCGGACCAAAATGAGTTTGACACCCCTGCTTTAGGCCCAAATCTGATTATGTAAGACGAGCAGAACTAGCCTGCCACATAAAGTCTGGCTGGTGATTCTGTTCCATGGGTCTACCAAGGCCTAAATCTGCCCACAGAGCTCAGACCTCAGTGCACTTGTTCGCCTCGGTGCACTATGGGACATGTGCGCACCATGTGGAGCACGTGGACATACACAAACAGGAGGCCTGGTGGTTCCTGGCTCAGGGGTGTGGCTGTGCCGGGCTCGAGAGCGTCCACAGCAGCTGCACGAGCAGAGCCACGGGTCAGGAGCAGAGGAGTTAAACATGTTTGTGGTGGAAGATCTCCTGATTAAATTACAGGGGTTCATTACTTAATACTTGGTCAGGAGGCACCTGCTAGTCTCAGTGGAGATGGAGAAGTTTAAAGCTTTATGGTGGAACATTGGGGCTGGGGTCTGAGCTGCTCCTGGAGGAGGTGTGGGGTGTGAGGCTGTGGGTCGGCTGAGGTCTGGACGCCACACGGACGCCACACGGCAGTGGAATTTTGTTCATTTCCTCACAGACAGGAGTCACCCGCACACAGAGGACACAAGGAGCACAGAGCAGCTTCCTCTGCGGAGGACAGGAATAACTACAGCCACTGGGCCTCAGAGGACAGAGGGACAGAGGGCCTGAGGACAGAGGGCCTGAGGACAGAGGGGCAGAGGGACAGAGGGGCAGAGGGCCTGAGGACAGAGGGCCTGAGGACAGAGGGGCAGAGGGACAGAGGGGCAGAGGGCCTGAGGACAGAGGGCCTGAGGACAGAGGGCCTGAGGACAGAGGGCCTGAGGACAGAGGGACAGAGGGACTGAGGACAGGAATAACTACAGCCACTGGGCCACACAGGGACAGAGGGGCAGAGGATAGAGGGACAGAGGGACAGAAGACAGAGGGACAGAGGAACAGAGGACAGAGGGACAGAAGACAGAGGGGTAGAGGACAGAGGGACAGAAGACAGAGGGACAGAAGACAGAGGGGTAGAGGACAGAGGGACAGAAGACAGAGGGACAGAAGACAGAGGGACAGAAGACAGAGGGACAGGGGGACAGAGGACAGAGGGACAGAAGACAGAGGCCAGAGGGACAGAGGGACAGAGGACAGAGGGACAGAGGGACAGGCCGTGTCAGCGGGAGGCCGGTTTCACACAGGAGATGTGTGTGGACTGGACTCCATTTAAAAAACTGCATTCTACACTGTGCTTCAATGAATTATGTCATTTTGATGAAGATCTAAAAAAAACATATTCCATCTTGTCTCTTTTGTCTGTAAAGAGGCATTATGTAACATTTCTGCACAGTCCATGTTATTGCTTTGCCTGGGAGGTTCTGGTGTATGACAAGTCTCTATTAAAGCCTCCCCACCCTCACCATGGACTATTATTCTGCTGCTTCCCCTCACACTACTGCCCCTGTGCAGTCCTACAGGGATCTGCACCACAATCCTCCACATGATGCTGGACCTCTAACAGCGCACTGCCCTCTGGTCCCCCTTGGAGACAGCTCTGGCCCAGGACAATGTCTAAGGACAATGTCTCAGGACAATGGGACAGATGTGGAGGACGATGAGGAGGAAGAGAGACTCCTCACAGGATTTCCTGCAGAACAAACAGCTCCAGAGCTGGACTTAAGGCCTACGTTTCTGTGTGTGTGTGACACGAATACCACAGCGGGCACAGGAGGAGCCGGCTCTGGTGTTCACCACACACTGATCCAGGCGCAGCACAAACACTGCGATTTCACAAACACTGAACATGTGGGAGGTATGTCTGTGAGCTTGTGGATCAATATTTGCGGCTGTCTCTGAGCAACTGCCAATCCTTCTGAAACCAAACAGAACTAAGTCTAATATCTCCTCTGTCATTTCAGAACAAAGGCAAATCATTTATTCTAGAATAAATTAAAAAAGCTCTGATGTCACGTACTCTCTCAAAACAAAGAGCAAAATGAATGAGGCCCATTCTTCATTTTGACAAAATGATAAAAGTCTGCCTTAACAGTCGAGAGATCTTCCAGTGAGGATCAGTCACATGTGGGACAGGGCCTGAAATGGTCCTGAGTAGAGATGCACGAAATATCGGCATTAACATCGGTATCGGCCGATATTGCCCAAATTTTAACATATCGGTATCGGCCCGATGTGTAAAAGTGGGCAGATATTAACGACCGATATTTGTCAGTACAGTAATCCCTCGAATTAACGTTTTCTCACATTTCTCTCTCGTTTAAACACTCAAACTTTCGTAGATTTTCAACAAAATGTATTAATAGTGAAGCGTGGGGGCGGGGGGCGGAGAAGTGTGCGCGTGGACACGTGATCGCGCAGCATGACCAGCGCGCCGGGGCTGCGAGCACGAGACCCGTGCCCAAACCCTGCCTCCTCTAGACCAGGTCTAAACCAGGATTAAACCACCGCGGGCTCTTGCGTGCGTTCGGTCATGCCGAGGTTTTGATGTGCTCTGACTGCGTGCCCTCCGGTCTCGTCGCTGCTAGCCTCAGCCGTGACTCAAAAACACGACTAAGAGCAAATCAGGCAGGAAAAGAACAGGTAGAGCTTGTTTACAGAGGGATCCATATGCCGGCTGCATTTCCACAAACTCACTCGCCTCTGTTCGGTTGTAAAGGCTCAGGGTACACCGGTGAAGCTGATGCTGCTAATGGCAAACCAGGAAATAGACCCGCACGCGGTGGTTTAATCCTGGTTTAGACCTGGTCCAGTCCTGGTTTAGTCCTGGTCCAGTACAGGTTTAGACCTTGTTTAGACCTGGTCTAGACCTGGTTTAGTCCGCGTTTAGTCCTGGTCTGGCAAAGGTCCCTTAGCCAATCAGGACGCAGAACACAATGTTACACTATTTAAAAAAAAAAAAGTGACATTATTAAAAAATATATATATAATTAAATTGAAAAAAAAAATTAAAATCAGGAGTCAAAACACGTTTTGAAAATAAAAGACGACATTCAAAAATTCATTTTGCATGATTTTCAGTCTGTATAAAATGATTTCTCAGAATTAAAAATAAATAAATATCGGTATCGGCCGATATCAGCAACATTAACATCGGATATCGGCCAAAATTTTCATATCGGCGCATCCCTAGTCCTGAGTCACACTCAGAACTAGACCTGGTCCTGACCTCGACACACAGACTCCACAGCCTCAGAACAGTGACATCAGGGACTGAACAACAGAGGCAGGGGCAGAAGGACGGGCAGGGGCAGGGGCAGAAGGACAGGCAGGGGCAGAAGGATGGGCAGGGGCAGGGGCAGAAGGACAGGCAGGGGCAGAAGGACGGGCAGGGGCAGGGGCAGAAGGATGGGCAGGGGCAGAAGGACGGGCAGGGGCAGGAGTCTGGGACACTCGGAAGACACAGCCAGTGGAAAACATGAGTCCACTGCTGAGCCCTCGCATGGTCATAGGTCAGGAGGACTCAGGACTGGACACTCAGCCTCAGGGATGAGTCACAGGCAGAGTCACGTTTTACTGTTACACAGAAGTGCACAAGAGTGCAACAGAGGCGTTACAAAAGGACTGACGAATGATTTTTCTGACAAGCTTTGCAATTAGATTTGTTATTTATAAGATTCTGTTCAAATTTCACACGTTTTAAACCAGAGAAAAACAGTTAACACGACTGAAATCTGAGCTGACGATTAATACAAGAATCACATTTCAGAACATGTTTTTTGTTCTGAATTGTTTTTTGCGGAGGAAATTGTGGTTTTGGTTTAGCCCTGGTTTAGCCCTGGTTTGGCCCTGGTTTGGCCCTGGTTTGGCCCTGGTTTGGCCCTGATTTAGCCCTGGTGTAGCTCTGGTTTCGCCCTGGTTTTGCCCTGGTTTAGTCCTTGTTTGGCCCTTGTTTGGCCCTGGTGTAGCCCTGGTATAGCTCTGGTTTAGCCCTGGTTTAGCCCTGGTGTAGCCCCTGGTGTAGCCTTGGTTTAGCCTTGGTTTAGCCCTGCTGTAACCCTGGTTTAGCCCTGGTTTAATAATAATAATAATAATAATAATAATAATTCATTGCATTTTATATAGCGCCTTTCATGACACCCAAAGCGCTTTACAGTTCATTGTTCATTCACTCCACACTTGGTGGTGGTAAGCTACTTTCTGTAGCCACAGCTGCCCTGGGGCAGACTGACGGAAGCAAGGCTGCCAATCTGCGCCATCGGCCCCTCCGACCACCTCCAACACTCACGCACACACCACTTTCATACAAGGCAAATGTGGGTAAAGTGTCTTGCCTAAGGACACAGCGACAGTTTTTTTGCAACTGGCGCCCCACTGTGGCACCTGGAATTCCCAGCGGTCTCCCATCCAAGTACTAACCAGACCCTGCCTTGCTTAGCTTCTGAGATCTGACGGGATCAGGCTTTGACAGGCAGGTATGGCCAGGTTTAGTCCTTGTTTGGCCCTGGTGTAGCCCTGGTTTAGCCTTGGTTTAGCCTTGGTTTAGCCCTGGTGTAGCTCTGGTGTAGCTCTGGTGTAGCCCTGCTGTAACCCTGGTTTAGCCCTGGTTTAGTCCTTGTTTGGCCCTGGTGTAGCCCTGGTGGAGCTCTGGTTTAGCCCTGCTGTAACCCTGGTTTAGCCCTCGTTTGGCCCTGGTGTAGCCCTGGTTTAGCTCTGGTTTTAGCCCTGGTTTAGCTCTGGTTTAGCCCTGGTTTAGCCCTTGTTTGGCCCTTGTTTGGCCCTGGTGTAGCCCTGGTTTAGCTCTGGTGTAGCCCTGGTTTAGCCTTGGTTTAGCCCTGGTTTGGTCCTGGTTTAGTCTGGTTTAGCACTGGTTTGGCTGTAACCTTGCAGCCATACTTCTTTATGTGATATATTTTATTGTTTGTTGTTTATGGGGAGTCTGTCTCGAGCAGTGAGTTTGACAACAACGCCACAGGCTGAAAACGTGTGAGAAAAGAGCCGCAGCCTGTTGTGCTCAGCTCAGGTTTCTACACAGCAGCTGGTAGCCTGACCTTCGCCTTGCCCCACACAAACCAGCACTAAACCAGGACTGAACCAGGATTAAACAAGGACTGAACCAGGATTAAACAAGGTCTAAACCAGGACTAAACAAGGACTAAACAAAGACTGAACCAACACGGAACCAGCACTAAACCAGGACTGAACCAGGACTGAACCAGGACTAAACAAGGACTAAACCAGGACAAAACATGGGCTAAACAAAGACTGAACCAACACAGAACCAGCACTAAACCAGGACTGAACCAGGACTAAACCAGGACTGAACCAGGACTGAACCAGGACTGAACCAGGACTGAACCAGAACTGAACCAGAACTGAACCAAGATTAAACCAGGACTAAACCAGTACTAAACCAGTACTAAACCAGGGCTAAACCAGGACTAAACCAGGACTAAACCAGGACTAAACCAGGACTAGACCAGGACTAGACCAGGACTAAACCAGGACTGAACCAGGACTGAACCAGGACTGAACCAGGACTGAACCAGAACTGAACCAAGATTAAACCAGGACTAAACCAGTACTAAACCAGGGCTAAACCAGGACTAAACCAGGACTAAACTAGGACTAAACATGGGCTAAACAAAGACTGAACCAACACGGAACCAGCACTAAACCAGGACTGAACCAGGACTAAACCAGGACTGAACCAGGACTAAACATGGGCTAATCCTGCACTAAACCTGCCCTAAACCAGGACTAAACCAGGACTAAACCAGGACTAAGCCAGGACTAAGCCAGGACTAAGCCAGGACTAAACCAGAACTGAACCAGGACTAAACCAAGGCTAAACCAGGACTGAACCAAGACTAAACCAGAATTAAACCAGAACTGAACCAGGACTGAACCAGGACTGAACCAGGACTGAACCAGGACTAAACCAGAACTGAACCAGAATTGAACCAGGACTAAACCAGGACTGAATCAGAACTGAACCAGGGCTAAACCAGGACTGAACTAGGACTAAATCAAAACCTAAACAGAACTGTGGCTGGACCAGGGATAAACCACAACTTAAAAGGGGAAATAAACCAGGACGGAAAACTTGTCAAAAAGGCAGAACTACCAGTCTTACACGGGAACTAAACCAGGACTAGAAAAGTGAACTAAACCAGGACTCTTACTAATTACTTCCTCCCAGATAACTATGCCAATCTGTGCTGAACCAGGACAACTTTTACTGCTCTCCTCTACTGTACTTTTACTATGAATGTGAGGACCAAACCAGAACTAAAGAACCCGAGACCTGATCAGGACTGAACCAGGACTAAACAGGGACTTTGTGGGACTGAACCAGGGTTAAAACCAGGACTGAAACAGGACTACATCAGAACTAAACCAAGACTGAACCAGGACTAAACAGGGACTTTGTGGGACTGAACAAGGATTAAAACTAGGTATGAACCAGGACTACACAAGGACTGTACCAGGACTACATCAAAACTAAACCAGGGCTGAACCAGGACTACATCAAAACTAAACCAGGACTGAACCAGGACTACATCAGGACTAAACCAGGACTGAACCAGGACTACATCAAAACTAAACCAGGACTGAACCAAGACTACATCAGGACTAAACCAGGACTGAACCAGGACTACATCAAAACTGAACCAGGACTACATCAGGACTGAAACAAGGACTGTACCAGGACTACATCAGGACTAAACCAGGACTAAACCAGGACTAAACCAGGACTACATCAGGACTACATCAGGACTACATCAGGACTACATCAGGACAACATCAGGACTACATCAGGACTGAAGCAGGACTGAAGCAGGACTAAACAGGGACTTTGTAGGACTAAAACAAGGACTGAACCAGGACTACATCAGGACTGAACCAGGACTACATCAAAACTAAACCAGGACTGAACCAGGACTACATCAGGACTAAACAAGGACTGAACCAGGACTGAACAGGGACTTTGTAGGACTGAAACAAGGACTGTACCAGGACTGCATCAGGACTAAACCAGGACTAAACCAGGACTACATCAGGACTAAACAAGGACTAAACAAGGACTGAAGCAGGACTAAACAGGGACTTTGTAGGACTGAAACAAGGACTGTACCAGGACTACATCAGGACTAAACAGGGACTTTGTGAGACTAAACGGTTCCTGACCCGTCTGTGTACGTGGGTCCTGACCGGTCCAACCCGCACGGCCCCGGGAGCTCCACCAAATCCCCCCGGACCTACCGTGCACCCGGAGCCAGCCCTGCTGCTGGCACACCCCGTCCTCCAGCAGCCGCTCCACCACCGGCTCCCCGCGGAAAGAGTCCAGGTCCACCGCCGCCGTGTCCACCTCCATGATCGGCTCACTCCGCGGCCCGAGTCCCCGGACAGGACCGCCTCACTGTCCCTTTAAGAAGCTAAAAGTAGCCCAAAGCCTCGGCGTCGCTAACCGGGCTCGTTCTCTCTCATTTTCCGCTCTTTTTCGAACTTTGGAAGCGATAAAAGTTTGGAGAAGTTGTCGTTAACGTGAGGCGGAGTTCTTCCAAAAGCTGTGGGCCGTTCGAAGTCCCGGGAAACGGTGAAACGGAGCCGGGGGAAGGTGCGAGGACAGCGGACGCCACTCGTGTTCGTGTCCGTGGGAAAGTGGCAGTGTTCGGGAGCGCGCAGCAGGACACACGGGGGCGCGCGCGGGTTTGGGTAAAGTTTGAGAGTCAAAGTTTCAGAGTCAAAGTTTCAGAGTCAACGTTTTAGAGTCAAAGTTTCGGAGTCAGTTTTAGAGTCAAAGTTTCAGAGTCAGTTTTAGAGTCAAAGTTTCAGAGTCAACGGTTCAGAGTCAACGGTTCAGAGTCAATGTTTTAGAGTCAATGTTTCAGAGTCAGTTTTAGAGTCAACGGTTCAGAGTCAACGGTTCAGAGTCAAAGTTTCAGAGTCAAAGTTTCAGAGTCAAAGTTTCAGAGTCAAAGTTTCAGAGTCAACGTTTTAGAGTCAAAGTTTCAGAGTCAGTTTTAGAGTCAACGGTTCAGAGTCAACGGTTCAGAGTCAATGTTTTAGAGTCAAAGTTTCAGAGTCAGTTTTAGAGTCAAAGTTTCAGAGTCAAAGTTTCAGAGTCAAAGTTTGAAAGTCAAAGTTTTAAGAGTCAAAGTTTCAGAGTCAAAGTTTCAGAGTCAAAGTTTCAGAGTCTCAAGTTTCAGAGTCAAAGTTTCAGAGTCAAAGTTTTAAGAGTCAAAGTTTGAGAGTCAAAGTTTGAGAGTCTCAAGTTTCAGAGTCAAAGTTTCAGAGTCAAAGTTTCAGAGTCAAAGTTTCAGAATCAAAGTTTGAAAGTCAAAGTTTTAAGAGTCAAAGTTTTAGAGTCAAAGTTTCAGAGTCAGAGTTTGAGAGTCAACGTTTCAGAGTCAAAGTTTGAGAGTCAAAGTTTCAGAGTCAATGTTTGAAAGTCAGAGTTTCAGAGTCAAATTTTCAGAGTCAAAGTTTCAGAGTCAAAGTTTTAAAGTAAAAATTTGAGAGTAAAAGTTTGACAGTCTGTGTTTTAGAGTAAAAGTTTCAAATTAAAAGTTTCAGCGTCAAAGTTTTAGAGTCAAAGTTTCAGCAGATACATTCTTAAAAACACTTTCAAATATGCGTATCATATAATTAAATATGAAAATTGCACATAATGTCATTATTATTATTATTATTATTATTATTATTATTATTATTATTATTATTATTATATCTGTTACATTATCGTTATTATTTCTTTATTTTTACATTCAGCCCCTCAATCATTGTACTTTTCCCATGGTGTCATTAGCATGGGTTTCTCGTGGATTTCTATGGGATTCTTGGGTTACATTTTTGGACCCATTCCCCAAATTATAATTAAATTACATTAAAAAAAAAACAAAAAAAACAAAAAACTATATCGGTCCTGATCAGTGACCACCTCGTACAAACAGGAGCAGCGCGCCCCCTGCTGCTCCATCGCGGCACAGGTTTAGACAAACTCGTTTTTCCAATGGATCCATGAGGAAAACTACTGCTGCAGGCCACACTATTTACTGGTGCAAGAATATGACAGGTTTTCATTCAGGTTTGTTCGATCTGCTGCCTGTGCCCAACCTGGAAGTCAAATCATAAACTTCACCAAAAACACCATCAAATCTAGACAAGATTTTTTGTGAAATCTTCAGTAGTGATGTTTTAGTGAAATGAGGAGTCATAAGTAACCTGTCATATTTAAGCACTTTAAAAAGCCCATATTATGCTATTTTCAGATCTACTAGTATGTTATGTTGTTGTTTTGTTTCATTTACACATGTTTAACACAAACCCTGCATTTTTATTTTTTTGGTAATACTGTACAGGACGTGCTCCACTGTGTTTTTAAACTCCATACACCTTCATTAGTGGATGAAACGTGGATGATTTCAGCCCTGGAATTGTCGATTTCTTCTGAACTAAAGATAAAAGGTAAACTTGAAAACTACCAGATCATGACATCACAAGGTGGAGCAGATCATTTTGAGCTTTGGAGATGTGAACAGACGAATAATAAAGGATTACTCAAAAATACTGTATGTGTGAATGAAACAAATAACTATAGGTATGTTTTTGAAGAGGTAACAGTATTATAACACAGGTTAAAGCTCATTTTGCGTAATATAGGACCTTTAAGTCCATCTAAAAAGGTGGAGTAGATGTACACAAGAATGAAAACCACTATTAGCTGGGTCATTCCAGAAATGGACATTTGGGCTTTAAAAAAATCTTGAAAAATAAACCTTCACTTTTCTGATTTTCTGCTACATATTCATCAGTAATAGGTAATAAACTATCAAAAGCTTGATCAGCTCAGCTTACAGATCAATGGTACAATTTTTATTACATGATTTATTTGGTGGAGTAACCCTGTTACTCTAATCACAGTAACAGGGTTGCAGGTAACAGGGTTGCAAATCCGCACTAATGTTCACTTTATCTCAGGAGTAGAAGCTGTTTAGCTGTTACTGCTAATCAAGAGGAAAAACTTATTTATGCAAATAAGGAAAATACATGTCATTCTGATCATTTGCATAACAGGGTTGCATGAGGTAGAGTGAGACATTCAATCAAGGCTAACGATGTTATAAAAATATGAAAAATAGAAGAGAAGACAAACCTTTGCTCTGCCCATTCTTTTGGAAAACTGATGATGTCGAGTCCAGGGGATCATGTGGTTCTGCCTTCTTCTTCTACCAGGCTAAAAATGTTCTGGTAACAGGGTTGGTGCATGTTGTGGGACACATGTTCCATGAATAATAATTATTATTTGAAATATTATGTCTATTCAAACAAATGTTCCACAGTTTTATTTGAGATTCAATTTGGTCGTTAGAAGGGTGGGACAAGAGGAAAATGGCATTTTGGGGGGTACTACACACTTAATTGGTATTTTAAAAACAATTTTCAAACATTCTTTTCTGTTATTTTTTTAGATTTGGTCTCAGGACAAGTAAATTCATTCAGAAACTGTATGTTTTAGTATTTTGTATGTGCATTATTTAATACAGTCATACCTCACCTTACGAAATTAATTTGTTCCAGAAGTGGTTTCGTAACGTGATTCGCAATGGGGGATTCGGGCTGCTGCAAAGCCGAGCACGTATCCGAAGCGCATTATTTGAATTTTTGAGATTTCGCGAGATTTCGTTTAATAAGTTGAATTTTCTTTCCTATTCAGAGACGAAAATTTTATGTAAACGCGTTTCGTAACTTGGATTATTCGTTAATTGGGTCTTCCGTAAGGTGAGGTATGACTGTATTTGATGGGTGGGATGTAAAATGTCCTCCAATTCTGGAATGACCCAGCTATTAATGATAAAAAATAAAAATAAAAAACACTTAGACAGCATGTTCAAGGACAGATTTTATTCAAGGCTGAGGCGACAAACACAAAACACATTAGAACAAAGTGCCCCCCATTTGCAACAGGGTCGACATGTACCTCCATCACCTCCTTTAGCTCCAGTCCGAAGTAGCATTAGATTAAAACACAAAGCATACAATGAAAGCACAAGCACAAAGATGGGCTGTCGCTAAGTCCACTTGAATTGTACAAATAGAAGACTTAATATGCTTGGAACACTCTACGAATGGACACAGCTCTAGGAAAGCTGCAAAATGGAGCTGCTAGTTTGCTAAATACGTCGGAAAATACAAAATGATAATAGGTTGCGTTCACGATGTTCGAAATTTTGCGAATTTCAGACAGGCAGAGGTCTAAAATATGTTGTCAACGATATGAAAATTCCAAACTTGATTTCAATACTAAAGAATAGACTACCGATTCTGATACCATGATGATAAAAAAAAACGCTCTTTCTTTAGATAATAGAATGTGACTTTCTTTTCTATTCCCTTGTGGTTTGATATCTGGGTAATCCCTCAGTCGTCCAGGTAGTTTCTGTATACTCGGGCGTATACTCGTCGATGTGCTCTTATGCTTGTTCTGATTCAGCTCAAGATCGTTCTAAATCTACTCAGGAAAGCTTCGTTTCTGTCCTGCGAATGGGACTTTTTTAGTATCGATATCTGCATAAATAAGTATCTAGTTTCCATTCTACTCGTTTTAGTAATGATTAGTATCTGATTTTCGATACTTTTGAGAACCCTAGTCTAAATAACTCGATGGACGATTCATTGTTTTTGATTAAAGTGACTAAACGCAAAAAAAGCTGTTCAGGATTGGGTTGCCATATTGAGTTCATGGTTTTAACTCGCATGTTTGAAGAGCGCAACTTGCACAACACTTAAACTAAAGCAATATTTCGAAGAAGAGGCTGAACTTGTGCCAGTTTTTTCTTACGGATAGGCCCGATAATTACAGAGATATTGACCAAAACATCTGCGTGCCGTCGACGGTTAAATTGCAGATGGTTCTACAGAACTCTGACCTGTCCTCCAGCTCGTTTTTGAACTTTAAGAGGGCGTATTACGTTTTTGGCGGTCCGAGTCCCTCCCTTTGCTCCGCCTTCACAACACTAATCCCACTCTAGTCCCACTAATGGAACTGCTCCACATCGCATCAGGTTTGTAGAGTTCTCACGTACAGTTTGTGTAGATTTATGGAGAATTCTTGCGAAGAATCTTACAGCTAACCGTTAGAAAGGTTCAAATATGGCCCAGGGGAGGTCACTAGATTACTCAAACATGCATGGATGACATCTAAAACCTCGTCAGGCGCGTTTTTGATTAGGGAATAACATTATAACATGGTAGAAACCTCAAAAAAGATATAGATTTAGCTTGAAGTACTTGTGAACGCAACCAATATGACCTCCAACTCAACTTTCCATTGTGTCCCATTTAAGTTGGACCAAGTGCTAAAGAACTTCCGCATCTTCCATAGTTTATCACTAAAAGGAAAATATGCAGATACAATATTTCTATCGATCTAGTCTGAGCAGCGAAGCAAAAACTAGCTTATTGCCATCTAAGAATGTTTACCATTACTTAGGGCTGGTCTAAGTAACCCCAACCTTCTTCGCGCCAGATCAAAGCGACCGTCTCGAATCATCCGAAACCGCCGTCCGTTCAAAAGGAGTTACATGAGTTTCAAAATGTGTAATTTTTAATGTACACGTTGATCATTCTGAGCTTGTTTGCGAATATACAAAACAAATCAGCTTCCCTCACCCCATTTCTCGCTTCTTCTCTAGCTCCATCGTACGTTTCTTCATTGAACTGGCGCATTGTCTCGATTTTAAGCTTTCCGGATCAGGACCGACCATAATATGCCACGGCTCCTCTGCTGCTGGTTCCTGGTCTCCACTGGTTTGCTACATCCTCGTCCCCACGCGAGCTGGCATCGCCGTGACGGCTTGTACGCAAACTTTTCAAAACTAGATTCCCCCCCGCAAACTATTTTACAAAAGTGACTACGAGAATTCCACTGTCCCCAAAACCTAGGAAAGGTCTGCGAAGAGTCCTAAATTATTCCGAATAAAATTGTACCATTCGATTTTTCCATAAAAGTGTCCGATACTTTGTGAACGCCTCCGAACGATACGGTTCTTTTTGTGTTCTTCTTAATGGCAGGAGATGCACTTTGAGGTCATCTAGTCTCCTTCGGTGGGTCCATGTTCTCCTCCATCAGGTCCTACATCATGGTCTGCTGTAATGGAGGAAGCCTTTCGTTTTTTTTCCTGCGTTACTGCTCGAGTCCGTTCTCAAAGCCGTGAGGACTGAAGAATTTGATACAAGAAGAGAAAAAACTTGGCTAAAAGTATGATACAATCTTAATGTGGTATTATAACCCTCCATAACCCTCTTTATGTTGCTTCATTTTGGAATACGAGCCCAAAATTACTCCCAAAGTTCAAAGTTCGCAATTTTGAAGGCATCTTGCAAAAAAATTCCTTCCAGCGTGTTTTTAAAATCCTCCACTCTTCCGTATGTGCGGCCGCCTGTGAACCCAGGACGGGCCGCTCCTCCTGGGACCGTTCTCGGGACTGTCTCCTCCCTTTAATTGGCCTTGAGCTGGTTCTGTTCTGAAACCAGCCGGGTGGTTAGATGCCCTGCGAGCGATCGTCGTGTGGGCATGACGGTGAGATAAGCCTGGTAACCCTGGCTGTGGACGTGGGCGCTCAGTGCGGAGGGTTCATGGTGCCGTGGGTGCGCTGCTGTTTCTGCTTCTGCTGCTGGAGGAGGAGCTGCTCCAGAGGGGAGAGCCCCGGCTGCATCATAGAGCTGGACCAGAACGACTGAGGGAGCACACGGACAGTTAGATACACTGCAGCGGATTTGGACAAGACATTTCTGTTACGTTTTAGGCTGCGTCCCATTACTCTGTCTTACCCCTTCCCCTTTATCTATGTCTTTGTCTTCGATAACGAGCTGAGAGGGCTCGGGGTACGAATGTTCCCCTAAGAAATGGGACACCACTCGATTACCGTTTGCGTCATCATCCCTCGCCTCTACCTGAGCTGCTACGTCTACAGAGGCGACGACAATTGACACAAACAAACGTAAACAAATGTCAAGGATTAGTGGGTACCTCAACTCGACAAAAAAACTAGATTGTTTATACATGAAAGTTCGATGAAAACGATAACGGCTAAACAGACATCACTACAATTAAAACCGCAACAACAGTTCACTAAAAGTAACGTAGAACATAAGTGTCATACTTGTAAACCTGCTAAACTGTTAATCGATAATTACAACTGCTGAAAATACATTTATGAGACTCCTTGGCTGGTCGATGTGACGCTGCCATCCTGATCCCAAAACCTGCCTGAGCTTGTAGGTGTACCCCTTCGTTCCAAGTCTGATTGAGAGTTTACTTCGTTTCAAGGGGTATGTAGCCCGAGGTCGTGGCCCGAGCCTTTGATCAAAATTAGGATCGGGACACCCCTTACCCTCACATGAACGTGCAAAACCAAGACAGAGAAATGGGACGCAGCCTTAGTCTTATTGACGTCTTCTACACCAAAGTAAAGGAGCATTGATACCTTGAGGCTGTCAGGCAGCACCGTGGACTCCTCCATGGGACACTCCTGACTCCAGCTACTCTGAGGCCAGCTGGACTCAGAGGAGGGGGCAGTGGGCAGGTAGTCCAGACCAAAACCACTCCCAGGACCTGCACACAAAGTAGAGAGCTCTGTCTTTACAAGGGTCAGTCATACATAAGGTCCTTTTCTTTAGACTACAGCAGAGGTCTCAAACTCACCAGTGATAAAATGCATAAGACAGTCTGACCTACACTTCCCAGTATGCACTGCTGCATATAGCACTAGCAAAAAGGTGAGAGAGACTAACTGAAAAACGGTAATTTTATGTGTGAGGCTTGTTTAACAGCACAAATCAACTCATCTGTTGCAGTTTCAGCTAAGTAAATTCTTTATGGTCAGATTGTTAAAACAAAGGTCAGATTAAAGGCTAACAAAGCCTCAGACAGAGCAGTGCCACAGTTAGCATCACACAGAATGTTGATGACATGAGATGCATAGTATCAATTCTTTTCTTAACCTTATGAGGGTCTCATAAGATATTGATAATTATGATACATTTATAATCATTCAAATAAATTAATTCAAATAACTTAATATGTAGAATACAACAGACGGCCCCAAACCAACACTTATCTGATCATTTCAGCCACTGCTCCACTTAACTCATTCAATGCCGGCCTGTTTTCAGAATTCTAACCCCAGAGTGCCAGAGGTTTCAGTAGAATTTCACTGATTTTCCAAGACCCACAGAATACTGAGTTCTTTGACTATATAAACATGGGACACATCAAAATAAAGTGTCGACTCTCTTCTTTCACCTGGAAAAAAAATTATGTTTCTAACCTTTTCGGTTTTCAAATAACTGATAGTAGAACATAGGGAAGTTTCAGCAAAAACACTGTTTTTTGAGCAAGAAATGGAGAAAACGAGCGTTTAGTTCAGAGAAGGATTTCGAGCAGATCAGTGACTTTGACATCAATATTTATCAATTTAGTGACACCTCAAACATCTAAAATAACAGAGAAAGAGATTTTTGATGACAAAGTACATTTTTTATTTACAAATATAAGGCTCTGTGAATTGAAAATTTGTTCAAATCAATAGTGCCAAGAGATGTTTACAGGATATAATATCTTTTCCTATAAAATAGAACTTTGTTGAGGCTTTGTCTGAGGCCCAGAGTACAGACACATAATAAAAACTAATACACACACACACACACACACATATATATGTACATACACACAAGCCCATGCATAAACCTTTACACACACACACAGCTACACACGCACACGCGCGCACGCACGCACGCACGCACACACGCACACACGCACACACACACACACACAACTTCATTCATTACAATTACCACACAGCAGCATCACTGCTCCAAGTCAGTAAACTTCTTCTCTGGAGCTGTCGTAGTTCTGAAGAGACTCCCTGGTCCGTGCAGCGCACACATGACACGCCCCCTCCTCGGGCACAGCAGATCTCTGCTCAGACCTCGCTGCTTGATCCGGCTTGTCTCTGCGATCCTCTGATCCAGGATCCTGGGTCCCAAGAGCGATCTGATCGCTCCATAGGCGCTGATCAACAGTTATCTGCTTTTCCGGGTTCTCTGGCCTCGCCATCTTACTACTCTGGCCAATACACCATACACACGCTGCACTCCTCCTTTCTTCCCCGGCTCTGATCGGCTAATAATGATACAACATCGCCATCTACAGGTTGAGAGGTGTGAATTACACCTCAAAAGTTGCTCCAGGCCGTAACCTAGCAACCCCCGCTGAAAAAAGCAATTGACGTCTATAGACGTCACGGCACTCAACGGTTGGATTCGAGGGGACGTCAATAGACGTCTCCGGCACTGAATGAGTTAAAGGAGAAATAACGTTTTTTACAATCTGAGCCTTATTTCGGTAATAAAACAAGTTTTTTTACTCACCCATAGCACTTTTTTGTCATATGGAGCATTTCCGGAGATGTTTTAGTTTAGCGATCTCCGTAACGTGAGTTCTCGGGGCATATGTTTGCGGTCTCCAAATAACACAAACTTTAGCACTGTTCAAATCATAGAAGCTCAATGTCTTAGTCTACACTTTCGTTTGAGTCAAAAGTGGCCTGTAATCTGAGATTTATCCATAGTTTACAGCTTTGCGTTTCATGTTTGGGTCCCGGGAGCTGAGAGCACACTCCGCACATGCGCACTGGTGTCCTCATCTACTCAAAACTATGACTAAATCTCGGATTACAGGCCACTTTTGACCACACGAAATCGTAGACTAAGACATCGCGCTTCTATGATTTGAAAAGTGCTAAAGTTTGTGTTATTTGGAGCCCGCAAATCAGTGCCACGAGAACTCACATGATGGAGATCGCAAATCTAAAACATCTCCGGAAGTGCTCCATATGACACCAAATTGCTATGGGTGAGTAAAATAACTTGTTTTATTACCGAAATAAGGCTCAGATTGTAAAAAAACTTTACTTTTCCTTTAAAGCCTCTCAGCTTGGACAAATGCAACACCTGATAATAATTAAAGGGACAGTGTGTAAGACTTTTACCCGTTAATTACCGAAATTGAAGATACCCATTCAAAAATACAGTGTTTTCCAAGCCTTTTCACTTCCATCATGAAATCAAAGTATTCTTTTGGACTTAGATATAGTCACATAAAAGGGGGATCTTCCCCATACAGAAGCAGCCATTTTGAATATGAGAGCCGCAGAAGGACATTTGTGCTCCGCCTTCGCCTTCAGCAAGGCTCGTGGTTTTGGGTAAACAACAAGCATGCTGCCGGATCACACGTCGTAATGGATCCAACACGTGTTTTGGACTAAATTGTTTTACTGGATTTTATTCGCTGGATCCTTACGGACAGATTTCAGACCAAGCTTATGGTGAAATGCTGAGTTTGACCTGGGCAGAGCCTTCAAAGGTAAGCTTTGTGCTTTTCCGTTTTGTGCTTTTCCGTATAAAAGCCCCATGTGAGGCTGTACTTGATTTTTACCGTCTTTCAAATGAACTAGTTTGGCTCCAAAAGTCCAAAGTTATTCCGCGCCTTCTGCATTGTGAATTATTCACTGAGATCAGAGACCAGAGACCTGATTTCAGAGACCAGAGCGGAGTTTTGCTATCAGGGTACACAACAACCAGCATGCTAACCACGCACTTCCTGATTATGGGACAATAAAACAGACAGCACACAGCAGATTTACTGTTTCCTTCTTGCTCAAATACAGGTAGAATGGCTGGAGTGTAGGCAAGCAAAAAGCTGAATAAAAAACCTTTTTTGTCCGTCTTCCAGCGATCCACCAGGCGGCGCTCTCTGCTGTCGAAGGTGCCGATGGGCCCGTAGTTGGACTGTGTGTTGTGGTTGTGAGTGGGGGGTGAGGAGGGCAGGCTGCTGGGGTTGGACGAGTGTGGGGACTGGCTGGCCGGAGTAGAGTGGTCTACAAAGAACAGAGAATAACATCATCAGCACGTTTCCATTCACATCAGGAACACTAGAATTATTATACATTTGAGTTTTTCCACTAATCAAGAAATAATTTATGAAAAGGAGTTGAAAAATATGTTGAGAAATAAAGAAAGTAGAGAGTTCCAAAACACATGGCATCACACTGGGAGAATTAATGAATTAAAACACAATTTACACACAAGAAACACAATTTTCAAATCATGTTTTCTTAAAGGAATATTAACGTTTTTTACAATCTGAACCTTATTTCTGTAATAAAACAAGTTGTTTTACTCACCCATAGTACTTTGGTGTCATTTGGAGCAGTTTCATAGATGTTGTAGTTTAGCGATATCCGTTAACGTGAGTGCTTGGAGCAGGCAATTGCAGTCACCAAATAACACAAACTTTATCACTTTTCAAATTACAGAAGCTCAATGTCTTAGTCTACACTTTCGTTTGAGTCAAAAGTGGCCTGTAATCCGAGATTTATCCATAATTTCGAGTAGATGACAGGACAGTGCGCATGCGCTCAGTCACAGCTGATTTGCAGATAAGACGACGCTAATAACTTTTCTGTTGCGAGCGACACATGGCAGAAGATTCGGACTTTGAGGCTGAAGAGGACTTATGGAGGACTGAGGACTGAAGAGGAGTATACGGATGAGGAGACAGAATGGATACGGAAAAATGAAGCGGAGACAGTTTTAGGAGCAGCAGAGAACAGCCATCGGTTTCGCATTACTTCTCAGAATCATGCGTTGAATCTGCTGGACTTCTTTCTTTTCCTTTGCTGGTAAAAAATCGTCCTGACTGAAGTGGGTACTGCAAACACGATGGTCCAAACGTCTTACAGCTTTGCCTTTCATGTTTGTGTCCCGAGAGCTGAGAGCGAAATCAGCTGTGACTGAGCGCATGAGCACTGGCCTCCTCATCTACTCGAAACTATGACAAAATCTCAGATTAGAAGCACTTTTGACTCAAACAAAAGTGTAGACTAAGACATTGAGCTTCTGTAATTTGAAAAGTGATGAAGTTTGTGTTATTTGGTGACTGCAATCGCCTGCCCCAAGCACTCACGTTAATGGATATTGCTACAACACAACATCTACGAAACCGCTCCAAATGACACCAAAGTACTATGGGTGAGTAAAAAAACTTGTTTTATTACAGAAATAAGGTTCAGATTGTAAAAAACGTTAATATTCCTTTAACATTGTTTCAAATAAATAATTGCTTTCTTACATTTTTAGTTGTCAAATAATTTCTGTGTACCTTAGGAGCGTTTTGGCCCAGTTTAAATCGTGGTAGCCAGGTAATTGTTATGAAAGTGGAGAAAAACAGATTGAGCTGTCATGGGTAGAATCTCAAAGATACTGGTAGATAAATAAAAGTTGCGACCAAAGTTGGGTCCAAAGACAAAAATTGTACAAAGAAAAAAACAATCCACACTGCAGTTCTTCTTGGGAGCTCCAAAGAACTGCAGTGCGGATCTGTTTTTTTCTTTTGTAGAATCTCAAAGATCCCAAAAACACACGTGGAGAAGCCTGTGCTCAGATACCTGCTGCATGAAGAAGTCCGATTTAATTTAGGAGCACAGCAGGAGAGACGTTCATGGGGAAAATATTACACGTGTTTGGATGTTTACTCACTCTTTTTTGATCATCGGTGAAGACAAACTACGGCCTCTCCATGAGCAAATAACTTGTAACTTTAGTAACGCAGTTCGTAGTTTTAGGCGACGTTCAGACTGCAGGGCTAAGAGCTCAATTCGGATTTTTTGGTGGAATCCGATTTTTTTGCGAGGTCGTTCACATTTCCAATTAAATGCGACTTGTATGTGATCTCCAGTGTGAACTTTAAACGCCCCAAAAGTGTCCTGCATGCGCCTTGGAGGACACGACGAGGTCACATGCAGCGAACGTGCTCAGTGTTTACGGAAGTCGCCTAAAAATGGACACTAGAATTGAGCGCCTGGAAATTTTAAAATTGCTGTCGTACCAGAGCCAGAACATGTACAACTTATTTGTTTTAAGGATGAGATTGAGAAGGAGAAGGTTTTTGGGGGCAGTGGCAGCAAAGTCTGTAGAAAGGAACGTGTTGGTGAGAGTGGTGGGATTGTTGTGTGCTTTGCCGCTTCACTGACATGGACTTCATACACAATTTTTGTATAACGAGAAGAACATTTGTGTACATTTGTGAGCGCCTACTTGTACCACTCTCGGTTGCTGATGACGTGTAGGTCGGATGAACGCGACCTGGCCGTTCAGACTGAAGTCGCATGTCAAAAGATCGGATATGTACCACATATCCAAGTGGCCTGGGTCGCATTTGAAGAAATCAGATCTGTGTCGTTCAGACTGTCATTAGAAGATCAGATACAGGTCACATAGGCTACGTTCTCACTGCAGCCTGAAATGACCCAAATCTGATTTTTTCGCCTCTATGTGACCTGTATCTGATCTTATAATGACAGTCTGAACGACACAGATCCAATTTTTTCAAATGCGATCCAGGCCAATTGGATATGTGGTCCTAAATCCGATACATATCCGATCTTTTGGCATGTGACTTCAGTCTGAACGGCCAGGTCGCGTTCATCCGACCCGGGCGTGTTTCCTCCAGTGAGAGTGGTACAAGTAAATGTACACAAAACGTTCTTCTCGTCATGCGAAAATAGTATATAAACTCCATATCAGTGAAGCGGCGAAGCACGTAGCAATCCCACCACTGTTGGCCGCGACTCCACACCAACGCGTTCATTTCTACGGATGTTGCTGCCACTGCCCCACAAACCGCCGTGGTCAAAAACCTTGTTCTTCTCTTTCTCAGTCTCCTCCTTAAAACAAATAAGCTGTACATGTTCTCGCTCCGGTACGACAGCAACTTAAAGCTACTTCCGTAAACATTGAGCACACTCGCTGCATGTGACGTCATCGTGTCCTCCAAAGTTCACACTGGAGATCACGTACAAGTCGGATTTAATTGGAAATGTGAACGGCCTCGCAAAAAAATAGGATTTCACAAAAAAATTAAGCCCTGCAGTGTGAACGTAGTCCAAGTGGCCTGGGTCGAATTTGAAGAAATCAGATCTGTGTCATTCAGATTTGGGTCACTTCAGGCTGCAATCTGAACGTAGCCTTAGTGATAATGTAAATTTCCTGGACGCCCCTGAATGCCTCATAGGCCCTGTTCGCACCCATTTGGTTCTTTAACCTGCTGTAGGTTGTAATTTGGCCGGACTTTAATTTCCCTGTGCATGTAAACGGAGTGGTCTGGGATGACGTTAGTCCGGAGCCGGCTTACCAGAGCTGGCTGGCAGAGATGGTGACCAGGTCGGTTCAAACAGTGAGTAAAGGGAAGGTTCCTGGGGCATCAGCGGAGGTTCGGGCTTGGAGCTGGGAGGTAGGTTTTTCCCACAGGACTGGCTGAACATGCTGTTTTGGTTTAGCTGCAGAGAAAAGACATATCGATGGTGGTGAGGGTCGTGGCAAAGCTGTGTCCTGCGCTCACACGGACATATAAGATTAGACCAAATATTCAGCTAGACCTCTTGAACTAGAACTACTGAAAAATAACAGGATACATGACAATATTAAAGAGGGGGTACTTTACTTCTACTGCACATCGCCTCAGGTTTGTAAAGTTTCTGTGTACAGTTTCGTGGAGAATTGTCGTGTGGGAGCATGGGTGACGTGGGCTTGTGGGAGGAGCCTTGCACTGAATTTTACAGCTAAGTAAAGAGGGTTTGAAGGGAACGTTATAACATGGTAGAAAGCGCAAAAAAGTCGATTTTGCATAATGCCCCCTCTTTAAAATATAAATATAATAATTTATCAACTAATACATATTTCGGTCGACTAAAACACCATTGATCTTAATCGACTTGACACCTAAGCGAACTACATAAGAAAAATAAATAATTAGTATTGTCAGGTGATTAAAAAAAATAATTATAGAATTTGTAATTAATCTAATTAATCACATTTTAATCTCGTGAGAGAGAGAGAGAGATTGTGAGCGAGTGTGCGAGCGAACGAACAAACCCACTTTGCGATTGAGTTTTTCTGTGGTCGCTTTGCACGTTCGTTTCCCAAATTCTGCGAGCGTGGTTTGTTGGTTTGTTGAAGGGCGCTCACGCTCGCTCTGTCACCGGTAACATTGGAACTTGTCCGGACGTGTTTATCGTTCAATTGATCCATCAGGCTGGAGCAGCTTCGGTGATCGGAAAATTATTTTTTACAAAAGCTCCAAATCACCGCGTTCTTCGTTCGTTCTTTTTTATAAATAAACTCGCTGTTCAAAGGCCCTGGCAGCGATTTGCTCGCCACACGCCAAATTTTAAATGCACATTGAATTGCCCTTTGCTCATAATTAATTGCGTTAATTTTTACAACGCATTCATTTGCAGTGTAATTAATCAATCTAACGTGTTAAACTGACAGCCCTAATAATAATAAATAGCACAAATTTCCAGTAGTTCTGATATCTACTCTTTACTGTCTTATATATGTTAATTATTCAACTATAGCTCAGATGTTACCACACAGACCTCTACAAAAACCAAGAGGAAATGCCCTACAAGTGCAAAGGAAAGTACACGCCTTAATGAGTCTGAAAAAATATCATTTATATACTGAAGGATAAAGTAGTATCATAATGATAGTGTTGGGTTTATATCGAGTAGCGTGTGTGAAGAGGCTCAGACCTGCATGTTGAAGCCCTGCAGCAGAGAGGGCGGCTGGTTCAGGCTCTCCACTCCAGGCTCCATCCGGCTCTGAGTGTACTGCAGCAGAAAAACGGAACAAACAAATCACTGGTCTGTTGTACTTTGATTTAAAGGGCCCATATTACACCACTGTTTGATCTGTGTTCTAATGTGTCCTCATCACAAACAGACCTGGAGTTGTGTTTTGTTTCATTCGCACATGTTTAACACACAAACGAGTTCACGAGTTCTTCTCTCAAACTCAAAACACTCTGTTCCACCTAAGATGTCATGTGGTAATACAGGAGGTGCTTCACTGCGTTTTTAAACTCCACACACCTTCACTAGAATCGTTTGCATGATTTCGGCCCTAAAATTACCAATCTCTGCTGAAGGTAAAAGGAGCTGTTAACTTGAAAACTACCACTACATGACATCACAAGGTGGAACAGAGCCCTTTGAGGTTTGGAGATGAGGAGACAGACTAATTATAAAGGATTACTCTTGTGTTTTTGATGAGGTAACAACATTTTAACTTGTCAACTTGAGTCAATTTTACGCCACATCACCTGCATGATTCCATAGAAACAAAGTTAAAACCATACTTCGGAACATTCTCCTTGGAGATAAATATGTCTTATGCGTAGACTGTAAACTATAGACAAAGCTAACCGCTAGCATGGGCATGCTTCCGGCTCCATCGACTCTGGCTCCAATTTACTTTCTATTGTTAAACTGTTGCCAATCTTTTCATAGTTTCTGCTATCAGGCTCATCGTTTTGGTTTTAAAACATTTGCGTTAATCCACTCTACATGATCCTGGGGTTTTTTTATTTCCCCATTTTCAAAGATATAAACATTAAAAGGAATATTTATACGTTATACGTTTTTTACAATCTGAGCCTTATTTCGGTAATAAAACAAGTTGTTTTACTCACCCATAGCCCTTTGGTGTCATTTGGAGCACCGTAGATGTTGAAGTTTAGCTATTTCCGTTAACCTGAGTGCTCGGAGCAGGCGATTGCAGTTACCAAATAACACAAACTTCATCACTTTTCAAATTACAGAAGCTCAATGTCTTAGTCTAGACTTTCGTTTGAGTCAAACGTGGCCTCTAATCCGAGATTTAGACAGAATGGATACGGAAAGAAGGAAGCGGAGACAGTTTTAGGAGCAGCGCACCAGAGAACAGCCATCGGTTTCGCATTACTTCTCAGAATCGTGCGCTGAATCCGCTGGCTTTCTTTCTTTTCCTTTGCTGGTAAAAAATCGTCCTGACTGAAGTGGGTACTGCAAACACGATGGTCCAAACGTCTTACAGCTTTGCCCTTCATATTTGGGTCCTGACAATTTGCGCATGCGCACTGGCCTCCTCATCTACTCGAAACTACTACTACTCGGATTAGAGGCCCCTTTTGACTCAAACGAAAGTCTAGACTAAGACACTGAGCTTCTGTAATTTGAAAAGTGATAAAGTTTGTGTTATTTGGTGACTGCAATTGCCTGCCCCAAGCACTCACGTTAACGGATATCGCTAAACGACAACATCTACGAAACTGCTCCAAATGACACCAAAGTACTATGGGTGAGTAAAACAACTTGTTTTATTACCGAAATAAGGTTCAGATTGTAAAAAAACGTTAATATTCCTTTAACAGACAAATCAAGCGCTTTCTTTCCCCGAGGTTGCTCTCGCTAGTATTACCCACAGGCTTATTGACAGCGTTGCTAAGCGCCTTCAACAGCCTCGCTTTGGATTGGCTCTTTGGTTGATATTATCATTCTCAATCAGAATTCCAAATATGGAACTTGGCTCCAAATGTCTCTCTATGACTATTGGCCTCAATGAGCTTTATTTGACTGGAGCCGAATGTCTTCCCCTTCTTTATGCCATACTGTGGAGTATTATAGCTAAAGGAGCATTTCCATGGAAACAAGCAGGAATTACTCCTCCAGGCCAAAAAGAGTCGTGTTTTTCTATGTTAAAAAAAACAAACATGTTTATTTTAATCCATTTTGGTGTTGAAAAGTTACACAGTGGACTTTAAAGAAGATTTTAAATAAAATTATTGATCTAAAACCGCTCCACTGACTTGAATTCTACTTGACAATGTGAAAAAAAGTGAATAGTGGATTCTTTTTACAATAATTATACAACCCTTTGTGACTAACATGTCCGACTGCGCAGCCCCCGTGAGGACCATCGCTGGCGAAAAACAGAGAGAGCGAGAGAAAGCTACATACGAAGAGGTTTGATCCAGGAGCAGAGCTGAGAGGAGATGCCAAGGCGTGGAAAAGTGACGGTGCTTTGGGAAAGACAATGCCCTCATCCTCCCCAAACTCCGCCAGGGTCTTAAGCAAGTCCGGGGGCAGCAGAGGAGACGACTTAGGGTCCTGGCCCAGGAAAGAGGAAGAGAAAAGAAGAAAGGAGGAAGGGAAAAAGGAGGAAAAAGAAAGCAGAGAAGAGCAAAAGTGTTGAAAAAAGTGAAGAGCTAAGAAGCAATAGGCTGCGTTTATAGAAGGTCTCAACATTGTACACAATAAAAGAATAGTCTGATAGTCTGACTTCAGTAGCACAGCTGTTAAGATTAGGGACGCACCGATGTGAACATTTTAGCCGATACCGATATCAATGTTGCTGGTATCGGCCAGTACAGATTTATTTATTTTTAATTCTGAGATAACATGACTGAAAATCATGCAAAATGAATTTTTGAATGTCTTGTTTTATTTTCAAAACGTGTTTTGACTCCTGATCTCCTGTAACTTTTTTTTTTTTTTTTTTTAAATAGTGTAACATTGTGTTCTGCGTCCTGATTGGCTAAGGGACCTTTGCCAGACCAGGACTAAATGCAGACTAAACCAGGACTAGACAAGGTCTAAACCTGGACTGGACTGGGACTAAACCTGGACTAAACCAGGACTGGACCAGGTCTAGACCTGGACTAAACCAGGACTAGACCAGGTCTAAACCAGGATTAAACCACCGCTTGCAGGTCTTTTTCCTGGTTTGCCATTAGCAGCAGCAGCTTCACCGGTGTATCCTGAGCCTTTACAACCGAACAGAGGCGAGTGAGTTTGTGGAAATGCAACCGGCATATGGATCCCTCTGTAAACGAGCTCTACCTGTTCTTTTCCTGCCGGATTTGCTTTTAGTCGTGTTCTTGAGTCACGGCTGAGGCTAGCAGCGACGAGACCGCGTCCACAGTCCCGAGGGCACGCAGTCAGAGCACATCAAACCTCGGCATGACCGAACACACGCAAGAGCCCGCGGTGGTTTAATCGTGTTTTTGAGTCACGGCTGAGGCTAGCAGCGACGTGGTCCTGAGGGGAGGTCCGAGCACATCAAACCTTGGCATGAACGAACGCATGCAAGAGCCCGCGGTGGTTTAATCCTGGTTTAGACCTGGTCTAGAGGAGGCACAGTTTGGGCACGGCACTCGTGCTCGCAGCCCGGGCGCGCTGGTCATGCTGCGCTATCATGTGTCCCCATGCTGCGCTATCATGTGTCAAGTGCCCCCCCACGCTTCACTATTAATACATTTTGTTGAAAATCTACGAATGTTTGGGTGTTTAAACGAGAGAGAAATGTGAGAAAACGTTAATTCGAGGGATTACTGTACTGACAAATATCGGTCGTTAATATCGGCCCACTTTTACACATCGGGCAGATACCGATATGTTAAATTTTGGGCAATATCGGCCGATACCGATGTTAATGCCGATATATCGTGCATTCCTAGTTAAGATGCTTTACTTCCTGGGTTACCTGTTGTTTCCTTTTTAACCAAAAAATCAGCAGGTCATGTAAACTTTTGCCTTACTTACCTCAGGGATGAAAGTGGCCAATCATGAAAAAAGCGGAAAGTCACGGCGCACCCACCCCCCCGGAAAATTTTACATTTCTGAAATTTTGATTTCTATACGCTATATGTTAGCAATACAGTAAAACTCTACATAAAAGTACAAAAAAAACACACATTTTATTAACAGGTAGGCCTACTAGTAGTATATATTGGATTTGTTTTTGCTTTGCACTTCGTCTAATCAGACCGCATTGAGGAGGAGCTTATGCGCGCTAAAAGGCGCAGGTGAAAAAGCGAGGAGCGACGCGTTAAGTGAGGCACAGGCAGGTAGGATGAGGTATAGGATGTTTTATAAAGTTTAACCTGTGTACACGCAATGGTACAGGCTGTTGCGAAAGAGCTGCGCTCACTCGCTCGGTCCGCGGCTCCAGACACGGGCTCGCGCCCGTGTTTAATACGAACAGTTTAATACGAAGTTTAATACGAGATACACGTACTTTTGTTCTGAATACGGGACGATTCTGTTTTTCAAGGGACGGTTGGCGACCCTAAACACAACTATACATATATATACACCCAAAATCTTTCTCAACGAATTTGCACAGATATTTAAAAAAAAAAAAAAAAATTACCCTGCAGCTGAAAAAAAAAGTGGAGATCCGCTAAAAAACGGAACTCTTTCATCCCTGTTACCTGTGCAATTTGGGATAGAAACATGAAATAAAGATAATAAAAGTGCTTAAAGGCTGCTCTACGGAAGTCGACAGAGGCCATATTCATAAGCAATATTTTTTCTTCCTTGTTATCCCGAGATAACGAGAGAATTAATTTGTGATCTCGAGAAAACAAAACAGTTATTCCGTGATCTTGAGAAAACAACTGAAACGTCTACCTCCACGTTGTGACAGGCTGACTTCGGGGCCATTTCTCATTCTGAATAGACGTGTTTTTGGTCATTAGAATGTCTGGAATAATAATCGATCAGCTGATAAGGCAATATTTTGATCAGGGGTTGACACAGGGGGAGATTGCGTTACGTCTTTTAATTCGGGATAATTTCAAGATTAGTCCGCGGCACCTCCGCAGAAGACTGGCCCGGCTTCGTCTTTACCGACGGAGATACAGTGTTTTCTCGAGATCTCGATACAGTTTTGTTTTCTTGAGATCATGAAGTAATTGTGTCGTTTTCTTGAGATCTCGAGTTAATTTTCTCATTATTAAGGTGGAAAATAAATAATCATTACGAACATGGCCTCTGTCGGATTCCGTACTGCTCTGTAAGTGTGGAAATGTTTCTAAACTCCATAATTTCCTTAACCTTTCATCAACTTTTTTCCACACAATGTCAAGAAACTGCTGTAAATCTCTGATAAATAATAATTACTATGAAAATATATGCCATATATGTACTTTAAATGGTCCTGTATCGGTACTTCATCAAATAAGTATCCATACTAGTCAAGCTTGTCATGATAATGAGATAATGACCACTATCGTTCAGTATGTTAGATGGAACAATCATTTTTGGGGTCAGTATTTATTTTTGGTGACTTTCTGTGGACTAGTGAGGAAATTTAAATTGTTTTTCTGTTCTACAATAAGATTTGAGCTGTAGGGTCCAATACATGACTTCTACGACTCATTATACATACAATCCAACAACTAACTGTTTAATTCTGTTATTTAGTGCAGTTTGAGACTGAACTATATTATATATTTTGAATACTTTTTTGGGGGATAATTCAATGTCAGTGGAATGAATCCATATCAATATTATCGTTTATCGTCTATATTTTCTACATCAATACATCGTACTTCAAAATGTGTTATCGTGATATCCCTAATACTAGTTTTTCCTCTGGATTAATATGGAGGTATGGATTTTAGGAGCACCCTGCTAGTGAGAGGAGTCACCTGGAAGGGCAGTGCTCTGGGTCCCTCCTGCTCCCTCTCCCTCCTCAGGCGCTCCAGCACAGCCGGGTTGGAGTACTTCCACATCTGCTCCTGGGGCAGGCTGGGGGAGAACTTCTTGTCGAGGCTGGGCATTGAGGGTTGAGGGTCAAACTGCTTCAGGCTGGGCTCTGGGGCCATGAACAGGGACTGCTGCTGCTGCTGTTGCTGCTGCTGCTGCTGTGTCTGCTGGGGCTTCAGAGGCAGAGGCATCTTGGAGCTCCACAGAGGAGACGACTGCTCCTGGAGGTACTGGACCACCATGGAAAAAAGGACAGGATAGAATCAAGAAATCATCAAAACATGACATGATGCAGTAGAGACTTAAAGGCAAATTAACGTTTTTTTTACAATCTGAGCCTTCTTTCGGCAATAAAACAAGTAGTTTTACTCACCCATAGCATTTTTCTGTCAATTGGAGCAGTATCGCAGAACTTATGTTGAGCCGTTCTGTTCTAGTAATGATCCCGTATCCTTAACATGGTGCTGTATCATTTGCTCGGGGCATTACTTTGCGGTCTCCAAATAACACAAACTTTAGCACTTTAAGCCCGATGTCTTAATGAAAAATTTTGTTTGAAGCAAAAGTGGCCTGTAATCCGAGATTTAGCCATAGTTTCGAGTAGATGAGGACGCCAGTGCGCATGCGCGGACTGCTCCGGGGACCCAAACATGAAACGCAAAGCTGAAAACTATGGATAAACCTCGGATTACAGGCCACTTTTGCTTCAAACGAAATTTTTCATTAAGACATCGGGCTTCTATGATTTGAAAAGTGCTAAAGTTTGTGTTATTTGGAGACCGCAAAGTAATGCCCTGAATACAAATGCTAACAAATGCTAACAGAAACGCCACAACATAACTTTCTTCAAACAGCTCCAAATGACACGAACGTGATATGGGTGAGTCAAACGACTTGTTTTATTACCGAAAGAAGGCTCAGATTGTAAAATAACGTTACTTTTCCTTTAAGTGTAAGGCATGCATGTTTTGAGCCATCTTTGTTGAGTGGTTCCACGGTTTAATGCTGCGTCCCATTACTCTGTCTTACCCCTTCCCCTAACCCTTTATCTATGTCTTTGTCTTGCCCCTCGATACCGAGCTGAGAGGGCTCGGGGTACGAATGTTCCCCTAAGAAATGGGACACCACTCGATTACCGTTTGCGTCATCATCCCTCGCCTCTACCTGAGCTGCTACGTCTACAGAGGCGACAACAACTGACACAAACAACCGTAAACAAATGTCGAGGATTATCAGGTACCTCAAGCTCGACAAAAAAAAAAAAAAAAGCTTGTTTATGCATGAAAGTTCGATGAAAACGATAACTTTGGCTAAACAGACATCACTACCATTTAAACCGCAACAGCGATTCACTAAAAGTAACGTAGAACATAAGTGTCATAATTGTAAACCTGCTAAACTGTTAATTAATCTTTACAACTGCTGAAAAAACATTTATGAGACTCCTTGGCTGGTCGATGTGACGCTGCCATCCTGATCCCAAAACCTGCCTGAGCTTGTAGGCGTACCCCTTCGTTTCAAGTCTGGTCGAGAGCTTACTTCGTTTCAAGGGGTATGTAGCCCAAGGTCGTGGCTAAAGCCCTGGATCATAATTAGAATCGGAACACCCCTTGCCTTCAGATGAACGAGCAAAACCAAGGGGTAGGGGTAAGAGAGAAATGGGATGCGGCCTTAGTCTTTTCTATAATTTTTGCTAAAGCATCTTGGATGTTTTGCCCTGTTTGCAATAAATATGGCAGACTGTGCCAATTACATCTTTTGATGTTTAATCACAAGCTCCAGCGCCATCTTTCTATGTACACTATTAAACTGCTGTAGCCATTTTTTTTCCATGTAAAGTAAAATAGTTTCTCCCCAGGAAAGCAGCTCTTGGGGTCCAAATGAGAGCGCTGTGTACTGTCTGCATCTGATTATAAAGTGTTTTTCATTCTTTGTGAGCAAGAAAGTAAGGCTGCTAGTTGTTGTTAGCATTAACATGACAGCAAATCTGCGCTCTGGTCTCTGAAAATTGTAAAAAGAGATCATAAAGTGGTGAATAGTTGTAGGCATGTGTAAGGAAAGTGAGGAATAACTTAATGTCCACTAATTAAAATTACCTACGCATGTTTTTCATCTTTTTTTTTTCAAAACACGGCACCATATTTCAACCACACAAGGTATACATACACACACACATACATACACGATTGATTTTTCTGACAAGCATTGTGATTAGATTCGCAATTTGTTTTCAAAATAGGATTCTAAGTCAAAGTTCACATTTTAAACACTCAGAAGATGACAAAATAAAATATGTACTAACAGTTATTACAGATTTTTACAGATATTAACTAGGGCGTTAGTATGATAAAAGGAGAAGTTCAATTTGTCAACTGGACAAAGTACTGTATGTTTGGTTGAAAACGTTTCGCCGCTCATCCGAGAGGCTTCGTCAGCTCTAATAAGAATACTGGTAAGACACTTGCTTATATCTTGCTGCAGGGAGGAGCTAACTAGCTAACTACTTTCCGAAACTATCTCATTGGTTTCCGTCTTTTGTTTCTCTGGCGTCTAGATAACGATCCCTATTCATCCCTACACGCCTGTTTTAGGGCGTTAGTAGTTTTTATGCAGAATAACGTAGATTGATTTGTTAACCTGGGAAATCCCAGGCTGCTTTCATTCGTTCCGATCTGAAAGACAGCCTGGCAACTATGGCAAGCGAGGTCTCCCGATTCTGGGAGCCAATCAGAGAGCGGGGAGGGGTGGCAAGACGGTGACGCGTACTACGTGACAAACGGAAGCTTGTAGTTTGAACTGACAACTGACATGATTGGCTACGTATACGCCAAATGATAAGACATTCGTAACGCCCAATAAACGGCCGTTGGCGATCGTAAACCACACCTCCGCTACGAGATATTTCAAAGGTATCATTTGTGATATGGTCAGGTGTAAACCAGGCAATTGATTTGTAACATTTGTGGAGAAAATGTTGTTAAAGATCCCATGACATGGTACTTCTTGATGCTTTTATATGGCTCCTTAATGGTTCCCTAATACTGTAAATGAATCCTTCTTCAAAATCAACACTCAGTGTATGAGAAACAGAGATAAGATGAGAAAGAGTCATAAATATCTCTCTCAAACTCTTTATTCTGGGCGTTGTTGCTTGAATGCAAATGAGGAGAAAAAAGCTGGCCAATAGTAGAGGGTGGGGATTTTTGCACGGGGGAGAGATTTGAAGCGTTCCATTGAAAAATAAACACATTTCCACATAAAATAAAATTAAACCACTGCTGTTCAAAGGTCCAGAGGCTCAGATAAAGGACTTCCGAGCCTAGAAACACTCGGACGTGCCTCCAGGCAAATAAAAAAACGCAAACGCAAATGTCGCATTGCCTAGCGCATTCGCAGTCCAAACTCTCTGGACGTTATTTACAGAGACGCTGAGTACAGACAGACGGGGGTGGAAACCTCAGAAAGTGAAAATTGTGCCATGGTTGTCCCATGGCATGAAATTTTCACTTTCTGAGGTTTTTGAACGTTAATGTGAGCTCCCCTACCCTGTTTAGCCCCCCCCATGGTTAAAAGTTGTGAAATGTCTAAACTGAGCATTTGCGATCCTTTTCTGCGTTACAAAAAATCGGAGCTCAAACGGGCGAGTTTGAACAAGGCACCTTATTGACGTCAGATCGAAAAAAGAAATGCAAATGCAGTTCCACCCCCGTCTGTCTGTACTCAGCGTCTCTGTAAATCACGCCCAGAGAGTTTGGACTGCGAATGCGCTAGGCAATGCGAAATGCGTTTTTTTATTTGCCTGGAGGCACGTCCGAGTGTTTCTAGGCTCGGAAGTCCTTTATCTGAGCCTCTGGACCTTTGAACAGCAGTGGTTTAATTTTATTTTATGTGGAAATGTGTTTATTTTTCAATGGGACACTTCAAATCTCTCCCCCGTGCAAAAACAAGGAAATGGATCAGCTGTGGGCTCTGAGCTCTGAGCTGAGTTTGGCCATGCCCCCACCCTCTACTATTGGCCAGCTCTTTTCTCCTCATTTGCATTCAAGCAACAACGCCCAGAATAAAGAGTTTGAGAGATATTTATGACTCTTTCTCATCTTATCTCTGTTTCTCATGCACTGAGTGTTGATTTTGAAGAAGGATTCATTTACAGTATTAGGGAACCATTAAGGAGCCATATAAAAGCATCAAGAAGTACCATGTCATGGGATCTTTAAAGGGGGGTGTTACACTTCTGTGGCATATTAACTGTTAACACATAACATATTTAGATCCCCATGTTACCTTTGTTTTTGAAAATGCTATATTTGTCGAAAACCACGTTTTTCAAGTTTTGCTTTCGTTTTTGAGGCTGAGTCTCGCCCTCCCTTTGCTCTCCACGCTAAGTCACTCCCCGTTCAGATGGCTATCACAGTACAATAAGCAGAAATATCCCTTATATTTCTGATTTTTGAGGTTTTTGAACGTTAATGTGAGCTCCCCTACCCTGTTTAGGGCCCCCCCATGGCTAAAAGTTGCAAAATGTGTAAACTGAGCATTTGCAATCCTTTTCCGCATTTGAAAAAAAAGATAGCCCAAACGGGCGATTCTGAACAAGGCAAATTTCTGACGCCACACTCGGGGAAAGGTTTCCACCCCCGTCTGGATGTCCACCCCGTCTCTAGAAATTCACGCCCACAGAATTTGGACCGCGAAGGAGCTACGAAATGCGAGATGCGTTTTTTTATTTGCCTGGAGACACGTGAGAGTGTTTCCAGGCTCGGATGTCCTTTATCCGAGCCTCCAAACCTCTGAAACAGCAGTGGTTTAATCTTATTTTCAGTGGAAATGTGTTGTTTTTTTTTACGGGACGCGTCTCATATCTTCTTCCATGCTTAAAACACGGAAGTGGGTGACGGCGCACAGTGCACCGCTAATCCAGGAAACAGCGGCGTATTTGGCCACACCCCACCCGCTGCACTGGCCTGTCTCTGTCCTCCTCATTTACATTCAAGCAACAACGCACAGAATAAAGCGTTTCAGAGACATATTTATGACTCTGACTGTCTTCATGAGGCTATCTCATGCACTGAGGCTTGATTTTGAAGAAGGATTCATTTACAGTATTAGGCAACCACTAAGGCGCCATATAAAAGCATCAAGAAGTACCATGTCATGGGATTTTTAAAAAGCAGCCTTTGCTCCGCTATGACGTGTCTCTTATCAGCTTATCAGAAGTCCAAAATGAAATGAAACAAACAAAATGAATTGAGCACCTGTAAAATGATGAGAGGTACCTGCTGCAAGCCCAGGTGAGGAGGACTCTTGCCCAGTGTGACCTGCTGCGGAGGAGGCTGCTGTAGAGCCTGTTGCTGGCTCATGGGCGTGGGTCCGGGGGCCTGGCTCTGTCCCGCTGAGGCCGGAGAGCCCTGAGGGGGAGAGCGCTGCTGGGTGTATGGAGGGTGGGACGATTTGTTAGGCTGAGGGGCCCCCTGTGAAAGGAAGTGCCCGGGCATTGACACAGGCCCCGGGGAGAAGGTGAAGCCCTGAAGGCCGTGGAATTGGACAGGAGGAGTGAGCACGTAGGCTGAAGGAGGGAAGCCTGCAGGGACACACACACACATTACAATGAGACATATGCAGGAGCTAAAGGTAACACTGGTATTCTAAACACACTCTTATCAACCAACATCTAAAACAGGTGTCCAAACTTTTTCCACCCAAGGCCACATATACAAACATACATACAAACATATTCATAGTGGAGGGCTGTAGAGCTGGTGAGTACAGTGACACTTTCAGATAGATGCATTTTATATGAGTTTGACGGAGCCACACCACCCTTAAAAGTCCTAGAATGCAAATTTTAGGTCTGACACCGGAATTTGAAGTAAAAAGGTCTGTTCAATGGCTCTAGGATCATTTGGGCCAATTCAGCAGGATCCCTGAGGGCCAACAAAAATTGGTCAGAGGGCCAGATTTGACCCCTGGGCCATAGTTTGGACACCCCTGATCTCAAACATACAAACATGAATGTGTGTGTGTGGAGAAGACGCACACCTGGGCAGCTGGGCAGTGGTGGAAACGCCCCCTGGGGGTGGATGTGCACAAACGGCGACGTGGATCCGGTGGGCTGTGTGGGGGCCCCTGGGCTCTTCTTCACTTCAGACACTTCAGGAGTCTTCCTCATCTCTGTCTGGACTTTCATCTGAAACACAACATCAACAGAGATGGGACCAACATGCACAAACAGCAGGAGCATGAGAACACACGTGCATTCATATGGCTCTAATTCCCTTTGACACCAGGATTTTACACTATTAACTTAAAATAATGTATTTGGGAAAAAAACACTTTATGAACTCCATCTGTTTTCAAAAAGATCTTTATGTGTTTGAGCGTCCTCCCTGCTGTAAACAAGTAAACAAATGGCTGTAAGAGCGAGTTACACCCGCAAGTGACAATGAAGGGCCTTTAACTCCACTAAACCTGTTCTTTGGTCATGTATTCATTATGAATACAATTTCTCGACTTAATTTATAGCCAATCTGGCTTTAAAATAAATTGTTAGATTTGTACAATTATTAAATATAATTTTTTTTTTTATATCATTTTCAAAAATTCTACACATTTTGCAAACTAATATTTTAAATGCGATTTGCAACTTCAGTTCTCAGTGCACATTTTAAATGTGTCCAGGAGCATTGACATTTGAGAGAAGACAAAAATAAGTGCTTAATTTAAAAATCCCAGGTGTTTCTCAGCATAATACTCCCTACAACTGTATATAGCTGTGATTTGATATTTTATTTTATATTGTATTACTTATTTTTATTCTGATTTGCACATTTTGCATTATTTGCACTTATTTTTTTCTTATTTATAATGATGTCTCATTTGACACCGGTCTATCGCTGTCTTTTTTTTGCTATTCCATCTATTTTTTGTTACCCTCTGTTAGACATTATATTTGATGAGTTACTGTACCCAAATAATTTCCCTTGTGGATCAATAAAGTTTGTAGAATGTTTTACACATAACAAAACCCGATGAATGAAAATGAGAATACAAACTGAAATATTGTTTCTTGACACCGCACATGTATGTGACATGTGTTATACAGAACAGGAGAGCATTACTTGTTTGGAGTCTGAAGTCTTCTCATGCGTGTTCTTCTTCATGTCATTCTTTTTCTTGTTGTCCCACTTGTTGTCGGCCTTGACGGCTCCAGTGCTCCCCTTGCATATGTCTCTTCTGTCTTTCATGGGCTCCTTGACGGGCTCCTTGGCGGGCTCCTTGGCGAGGGTGCGGGGGGCGTCTCGGCTGGGCTCGCGGGGCTTCTGGTTCTCTTTAGAGGTTTTGCCCTGGGACATGGAGGACTTAAAGCTACTGGACTCTGTCTGGCTGGGCTCGCTGTTGGAGGACTCCTGGAGCACCTCCTTCTCCTGGGGCTCGTCGATGGGCAGCTCGGGAAGGTCCGTGAGGAAAGTGAGGAGGCCATCTTCAGACACACGGCACTGCATGAGCCTGGACACAGCAGAGCAACGGAGCTATGTGGAGGAGTCTCAAATACAGCAGTAAAAGCCTGAAGGGACCAACAATCAAGTCTTTTTGTGTACTAGTAAAAAAACATCCACATGTTCTTAAAAAAATAAGGAATATTTTAAACCCACAGTATGTAACTTTTAGCTAAACAAGCTTTTTTTTCATTTTGGTGGTGTTAACTGCATTGAAACAAGTGTAACAAGCAGACTTACTGTGAGCAAGCTTGCATCTGGTTTGCATGAACATCTTGTATCTCTGGTTAGAATCTCCCACAGTATGGAATAGGACTAGGCAATATGGCCAAAAAATTAAACATAGATCTTTTTTTTGCACACACTAGACAATTATGATTTTGATACATTTTAAATCAAAGTCAGTTGTATATAATCTAATTTTAAGAGTACCATATTTTTCGCACTATAAGGCACGCACCTAAAAGCTGACAGTGCGCCTTATAATCCGATGCGCCTTATATATGGATCAATACTGGTTAATCATGGCTACAGTAGTCACCACTATTGTAGCTTCTATTCTATGCGCCTTATAATGCGGTGCGCCTCATATATGAAAAGTTTTAAAATAGGCCATTCACTGAAGGTGCGCCTTATAATCCGATGCGCCTTATAGTGCGGAATGTATTTTTAATGGAGCAGATTTTACCTGTGTAACAGTACTTTTACTTGAGTAAAAAATATATATTTATAATTCTTTCTGCTGCTGTCTAAAAGGAACACAAATAACAAACCCTCTCTTAATGATCCTCAAGACTGTAGTGAACAGAATCTCTGGAAACCCTTTAGTGGTAAACAGACAAGAATCTCACTAAACCAGAGCTGAGGCAGAGCTAGAGAAGAGCTTACAGCGGCTGTGTATCTGCAATCCATTTGCCCAGGCAGACCAGGCGCTGGTGTCTGGTGTGCAGCGCCCCCTGGTGGCCTTTAGTGAAGTCCAGCATGCGCAGAGCGGGTCTCAGGGCCAAGAAGCCCTGCAGCTCAAACTCCTCAGGCAGCGGCACCACTGTGGGCAAGAGGAGATTCATGACTGGCTGCAGGTGCTGGTGTTTAGGTAGTGACTATTCAAATCAGACAGCCATTTCAGGTTCAAAATTCAATTTCAGTATTGAAACTGGCAACCCAAAAGTGAGTCCCATGAAGCTCATTCTGTGTTCTGATTACACAATCAGATGTTTCAGAATCAAAACATCAAATTATGTTGATTCCTGAATAATTGGAAAATCATACCTGAAGAACAAGACACATCCTCTTCTTTGGGTTGAAAGCCATTGAGCAAGGACACGAGCCAGGGCCAAACACTGCAACAACAGACAGAGATGCCCTTTTACATGCAACTTTAATGTAAAGTGTTCTGTCTAAAATGATGCAGAGAGTAAACTGAGAAGTCCTAGTGTGTGTGCTGCACTGACTGTTGTCTCTGGTGCACGGCTGCCTGGAGGAAGAGGCCAGGCCGCAGACGGAGCCAGTCCAGGGACACTTTGATGGCGGGCAGGGGGCACTCTCCCATCTGCTCCTCGCTCTCAGACTGGTTCAGGATGGCTCTGCTGCACATCACTCCCAAGAAGGACACTGAGAACAACACAAGAACAACACAAAAACAACAAAGACCTCTGGTGAAATCTGGGGTTCCTGATTTTCAAATCGCTAGTATTTTTTTGGCCACTAGCACAGCATTAGAAAGGTTTGTGCACAGATCCAGCTTTTTCAGCTCCAATACAGTATCAATACTTGAACTATCTGCTGATACTTGATATGAACAGAAACCAGTATAGGGACAGAAAATGGCACCGATTTCCTTAAAACACAGTTCACTTATTGCAAAATATTACCAGTTGTTTGATGCAACTGTTATTTATCCTTCAAATAACTAATGATCAGCATCATATGAATACAATTTCAAACATTGTGAGACGTTCTGGGCTAAAATCAGCCAATAAAGACATCCAGTGAAAGGCCCAACCAGGATATTGTCTTATCAGTGCTGATATTCGTTATCGATATCAGTGCACAAGGCTCATGGCTCTTTCTTATAAAGTTTGCAATAGATCAGAGTTTTCAGATTAGATGGAGAGAGCGCGGAGCAGTGACATTTTTCCACACAGAATTTACTCATTTAGAAGACAAAAAAAAAAGTAAATACAGGAGACCTACACCACAGGAGCCAATAAGATTCAAAAGACTGGACCATGTTAGAGGCACGTGTGTGTGTCTGTGTGCGTGTCTGTGTGTGTCCGTGTGTGTCAGTGAGTGTGTGTGTGTCCGTGTGTGTGTGTGTCCGTGTGTGTGTGTCCGTGTGTGTCAGTGAGTGTGTGTGTGTCCGTGTGTGTGTGTCCGTGTGTGTCAGTGAGTGTGTGTGTGTCGGTGTGTGTGTGTGTCTGTGTCCGTGTGTAAGTGTGTGTGTGTCTGTGTGTGTCAGTGAGTGTGTGTGTGTCCGTGTGTGTCAGTGAGAGTGTGTGTGTGTGTCCGTGTGTCAGTGAGTGTGTGTGTCTGTGTGTAAGTGTGTGTGTCCGTGTGTGTGTGTGTCCGTGTGTGTCAGTGAGTGTGTGTCTGTGTCCGTGTGCAAGTGTGTGTGTCCGTGTGTGTGTCCGTGTCAGTGTGTGTGTCCATGTGAAAGTGTGTGTCCGTGTGTAAGTGTGTGTCCGTGTGTGTGTGTCAGTGACTGTGTGTGTGTCCGTGTATGTGTGTCCGTGTGTGTGTCCATGTGTGTGTGTCCGTGTGCAAGTGTGTGTCCGTGTGTAAGTGTGTGTGACTGTGTCCCCGTGTGTGTCCCCGTGTGTCCGTGTATGTGTGTCCGTGTGTGTGTCCGTGTGTGTGTCCCCGTGTGTGTGTGTTCCTCATGTGTATGTCCATGTGTATGTCAGTATGTGTCCATGTGTCCATGTGTGTATGTGTGTGTGTGTGTGTCCATGTGTATGTCCGTATGTGTGTCCGTGTGTGTATGTCTGTGTGTGTCCATGTGTGTGTCCATGTGTATGTCCATCTGTGTGTCCGTGTGTGTCCATGTGTGTGTGTCTCCGTGTGTTTGTGTCCATGTGTGTGTGTCCGTGTGTGTCTCCGTCTGTGTGTCCATGTGTGTGTCTGTGTGTGTCTCCGTCCGTGTGTGTGTCCGTCCGTGTGTGTGTCCGTACTGAAGAGGATGAGCAGTTGAGTCCAGCAGGTGTGCTGCTCGTGTGTGTGTCCGTGTGTGTGTGTCAGTGAGTGTGTGTGTCAGTGAGTGTGTGTGTCAGTGAGTGTGTGTCAGTGAGTGTGTGTCAGTGAGTGTCTGTGTGTCTGTGTCCGTGTCTGTGTGTCCGTGTCTGTGTGTCTGTGTGTGTGTGTCCGTGTCTGTGTGTCTGTGTGTGTGTAAGTGTGTATCCGTGTGTGTGTGTGTATCCGTGTGTGTGTGTGTATCCGTGTGTGTGTGTGTCCGTGTGTAAGTGTGTGTGAGTGTGTCCATGTGTGTGTATCCGTGTGTGTGTGTCCGTGTGTGTGTCCATGTGTGTATCAGTGAGTGTCCGTGTGTGTGTCCGTACTGAAGAGGCTGAGCAGTTGAGTCCAGCAGGTGTGCTGCTCGGAGCCCGGGCTCTGCTCGGTGTCGCTCAGCTCCTGGAGGTGGTGCAGCTCAAACAGGTTGATCACAGTCAGGTGCACGAGCTGCTGAGAGCTGAACGCCTTCTGCAGCATCAGCCTCTGGAAACAACAGAAAACAATGAACCATCAGCCAGGGGCCAGGGCTCGGTTTCACTTTAATCAAGATCAACTTACAGTCGTCTCTAATGATCAGTGTTCGACTCGGCCCAGTAATATCAGACTGACATTTGAGCAACAAAACGTGTGCATTAAAGAGCACAAATTAAAATTCTTTACAGTTCAATTCCCATTTAAAGCCTTTTACTTGTTTTTAATTAGACAAAATAAAATCTAAAGGGAAATTGTGATGGATCAATATGCAAAAAATGTTTTTTGAAAATGTCATATTGCCTACTAGAGCTGAGAATAACAGGGTCCCTCACGATTATTTACGATACAAGATTTATGGCTCACGAATATAATGCAAATGCAATAGTATTTCTCTGTTAAACCACCGCTTGTGCAAAGTTAATAAATACAAACTAAATAAGCAACAAAATTGTAGTGCAGGCACAAAAAAACCTAATAAATACTCTTAGCGATATACTTATCCATCAGCCCACGTTAACAATACTGTATCACCCAATTTAGTATCATGATATATCGATATTTTTTTATTTTTGCACACCTATTACCATATTTTTGCCACACTTTGCTATAAGCCACACCTGATTATAAGCCACATCAACCATTTTTTTTTTTTTTAATTAAGATTTGTACATATATAAGCTGCAGGTGTCCACATTGTAACTTGAGACATTTACACAGAAAGATGGTACACAAAAGGATTTTTTTTTTAAATTGTAATTAACGTAAATATCGGTACGTGCTTTTATTCGAACAGCGCCTATGGCAGAAACACAGCAGTAAAACAACTGTAAAATTGCCAGCCTGTAGCCTCTGGAAGCCTTAAAATAAAGTTTCAAGTTTAACTTTAAGGGTAAACCCCCTGAACTCAATCTCACAGAACTGTTGATACCTGTAGGGGATTTTAAGTGGCTAAAACAAGGCTTCATTAATTCATGAACTCTCCTCACTTATTTGATAAGATCTTGATAAAGCATTAATCCATACATAAGCCGGACCTGACTATAAGCCGCAGGGTCTGAAGTGTGAGAAAAAAGTAGCGGCTTATAGTCCGAAAAGTACGGTACCTACTACCAACACCACAAAAGGCCTGGAAAATTAGTAGTAATTGAATAAAAATTGCCAAAAGTTTAGGTATTAAAATGTTCTCTGCATATGAAAATTGAGATGAAAATGGAACAAAAAACTAAACTAAACCAGAGCAAAAACACAACTAAACTGTGCTCAAACCAAGTGTGAACCACTCCATACGCCCCTGTGTGTCCAACGGGTCATGTTATGCATAAAAACCCTGGATTTTACACATAATCAGCGCCCTGTTCATCCTGAAATCTTTAACTTGTTTTTTTTTTTTTAAAGACTCAGTTGGATGTGTGTGTATTCTGACCTGAAACTGCTCCTCCAGTCGGCCCCTCAGCCCGTCCAGCTTGTCCACACTTTTACTCAGATAAACATGACCGTGGAACTTGATGAAGGCTTTGATGAACTCCGACAGGCTCCATTTGGTTTTCACCTCTTCTCGACTAAAAACACACACATAATAATTAACACAGCGTTATCATGACGGTCTACTGGGCTTGTTTAAAGGAGTACGAGTGCGGCACCTCTCCAGGGCCTTGGACAGCGCCTTCTGCAGGTTGGTGGAGGCGGCGGGGAAGGGGAACTTGACTGCGATGCTGCGACAGTAGTAGAAGATGGTGGTGAGGTGGTCTCCTTTGGATGAGGCCAGAATAGCGAGCTGGTTGTAGGGCTGACCTGGAAGAACACAAGGAACGCCAGGCGTGAAAACGGGTCAGGGGTGAAAAAGGTGAGAAGGGTGCGCTAACCCTAACCCCCCAACCTGGTTAGACCCGGTTTAGACCCAGTTTAGACCCGGTTTAGTCACGGTTTAGTCGCGGTTTAGACCCAGTTTAGACCCGGTTTAGTCGCGGTTTAGGCCTGGTTTAGACCTGGTTTAGTCCTAGTTTAGTCCCGGTTTAGACCTGGTTTAGTCGCGGTTTAGTCACAGTTTAGTCCTGGTTTAGTCCTGGTTTAGACCTGGTTTAGTCGCGGTTTAGTCCCAGTTTAGACCCAGTTTATTCCTGGTTTAGTCTAAGTTTAGTCCCGGTATAGACCTGGTTTAGTCCTGGTTTAGACCTGGTTTAGTTGCGGTTTAGTCCCGGTTTAGACTAGGGATGCACCGATGCACATTTTTTCACTTCCGATCCGATCCCAATACCTGAATTTGGATATCGGCCGATACCGATACTATTCTGATACCAAAAATGTTTGTTTCAGTATCATCATTATTGTTTCACTACAAATAACAGTACCCATAATGATAAAACACCTGCAATTCAACATAATAAAGAAAATACTTAAATAACCCCCATAAGGTATGACTTAATTAACTAAGAGACTTAAGAAAATAAAATAAACCCACAAATTAACATTAATCATTCAGTCCGGGTCATGTGGCCCCCTTTAGCGCACCACTATGCGCCATTTATCATATGACCAGGAAGTGCCCCGGAACCAGAGAGCAGCGCGGAGACAGTGGAAGGTAGGGAATCCGTGCACCCTCGTGCGAACTAGGGAGGGGAACAGAGTCCAGATAGAGAGAATTCCAGTGTGTTTTGGCCTACACGGCCTCTCATACGGTCTCTCATAGTTTGCACTGGAGCCTGGCTCCTCTGCTCGCTCTCGCACCAGAGGGAGAGAGGCGGGGAGGGGGGCGGGGCAGCTACAGGCGCTCCGTAACTGTGTCTCATTGAGATACGCCCATTTTGCACATTTTGCAGCAGGAGCAGAGCAGGCAACACGTGGAGTAATTTCAGCAGATAATGTGTATATACAGACAGGGCTCATGGATCGAAATTTCCGATCCGTGAATTACATGGACTGGATCGGATCGGCCCCATCCCTAGTTTAGACCTGTTTTAGTCCCGGTTTAGGCCCCTGCTGTGAGCTAATCTGTCCCTTTGATGCAGAAATAATACGATAATATGACTCACCCCATAAGAACGCGGTCACTCCGTTTTAACAGTTTGCCGTGTTAATTTGCGTATTCACGTGTATGCACAGGTCGTGTATATCCATGGACTAGCGTAGCAAGTTAAGGATTTTCTCCAGTTTCATGAAATGGCGCTTATATTCACGAGGCTCGCTCACAGCTGATCGGCGAACAGGTGCAAATACAACAGCGCTAATCGTCATGATTGGACGGAGCGCGATCGGTGGGTAATTATGCTGCAACATGATTGGAAGCTGGAGTGCTTTGAACTTGCGGGGATTTTGCTCAGTCAATTAATATTTTCCCGACCTCCTGACCCCCCTCCTGATTTTTTTTCTCCTTGGATCTACACGATTTACGTAGGTCACCCATTTTGACTTCAAAACGGCGAATTTCGCCGAAAGGTGAGGGATTTTCATGCCTGAACACAAGGGAAGCAATGACAGCGGTGTTCAGGTAAAAGAGATTAAGCTCATTGTGCTCCCGGCTCCTCCTGCAGATCACACTAGCGAGTAACGTTTTTGTTTTCTATTTGTACCAAAATGGCAACACGACACTGCCCAATTCTTATCCAACGCATCACTGATTAATAAAATTGGAGAAAGAAGTGTGTACGTCACAGTGGGCGTGTACAGTGGCGGTGCAAAACACAAAGAGATCTTGAATACAGAATAAAGACTACGAATAATTCTAAATACAACTTCAGAGGATAACAACTATGAAATGGTTGAAAGCTCTGAAAAGCAGATTTACGGTCTTTTTTTTAATCAAGTGTATTTTTCTACTCTTTTTCTCTTGGTTATTCTTTTTCCTTTGGTTCAAGAACAACCAGAATTTGAAAAAAAAAAAAAAAAAAGAAAAATCACAATATCGATATAATGCAAATGCTACATAGCAATAGTATTTCTCTGTTAAACCACCGCTTATGCAAAGTTAAAAAGAAATACATACTAAATAAGCAACAAAATTGTAGTGCAGGCACAAAAAAACTTGTACTTATCAAGCAGCCCACGATAACTTAGGTCTTTTTTTTTTTTTTAATCAAATGTATTTTTCTACTCTATTCTTTTTCTTCAGGTTCAAGAACAGCAAATGATATTATCTAGGAAAGGGACGGGCAGTACAAACAGATACCAGACAAGTCACAGAAGCCAGGATTTGAGGGGGAAAAAAAGATAATTAGAATCAGAATATTAGATTTTATGACAAGGATGCACTTTGGGAAAAGAATTGGAATTACAGTACATTAAAACTTTAACTAAAACATGTTTGTTATGTTTTGTTACACCTTTTATACTTTTGTTTATGTGCTGCTTGAGTTTACTTGTTTACAACGCTGTTTATTTTGAGGTGATAGACTGGTATATAGGTTGGCCAATATATAGGATTGATATTTGCACTTTTTATTTGCACATTGTAGAGCTGGGTGGCATGACCAAAAATTGATCACAGTATTTTTTTTTCATGTACTAAGTGGTTCCATGTCTTTGGCTAAGTGGACAGTAACAGCGTTGGTAATATCGTTCCACCGTTTGCTTTTCTTGTCGTAGACAGTCCCCTTAGCAAACGCGTATTTGAGTGACGTCGTTTTGTGTTGCAGCGCCAACTTAAACATTACTATTAGAATAATTATAAATGTGTTATTGCTTCATGTATTTTGATCAAATTAAATTTGAATATTATATCTCAATGTTATGGGATCTGGGGAAAGGGAGTCAGAAGATCCGGGAAGGGAATTAGGAAGAAGGGGCATTGTAACCTGCATCATTAAATGTCAAGGTTGTTGAGTTTCTGGGAAAGAAATCATTCATTCATTCATATTCTTCCGCTTTTCCATTTTTCTGGGTCGCGGGAGCAGCAGTCCAAGCAGATCTGCCCAGAACACAATGCACCAGCCCCCATGAATCCTCCTGCGGGTGGTGGGTCCACAGGAGGACGGCTCACGTGGGGAAAAAGAAGTACTTCCACACGACTGACACGGCTCCTCTTTTCAGTATAAGTTCCTTTGTGTCTGTAACGTTTTCTCCGTCCATGTTGTTCACCGCTCAACACACACTGAGCTTCCACCGCTCTCACGCCACTGCAAAACAGTCCCCCTCTCAAACAATGTCCCGCGGCGCCACATTCCGCCGCTCTGTGTTCCCGAGGTTTTGTACGCACACACTCACCGGTATTGGGATATAAAAAAATCAGTATCATTAAAAAAAACAAAAAAACACCAGTATTCGGTATGAAGTGATATACCGCCCAGCCGTAGCGTATTGTCTGTCAGCCTTAACTAAAGACCAGCTGCCTGAAGAACACACATAAAGCTTTATTTGAACTCTTTAGTCCCAAGAGAATATTGTGTCAAATACGACACTGTTCACAAAAATCCCGGCAGAGCTCATTGGCCCTGGGTTTGTCAATCTCTAGATTCTAAACAATCGGTTTTGGCATCCACCATGAAAAAAAACCCAAAACAAACAAAAAACCAAAAACATATGATCGATCTCCAAAACTCACCATTAGAAGGCACCAGCTGAGCAGCGTGTCTGTAGTACGATTCTGCCTGGCTCGTCTGGTTCCGGTAACGAGCTGAAAACAAAGCTGTTCTGATGAATGCTTTCTCAAACTGTAGACTCTGATTTACACATTAAGCTAAAAAACTCAACTCAAAAAGCATTTCAAAACAGTTTTTTATTATTTGTAGACTGGACACTGCATTATTGTGACGTTAACCAACATAATTCCAGCTTAATAGACTGTAAGCGCTAAAGCACTAACGCAATTTTACAATTATTCATGATCAAACTACAGTGAAATCATCAATTCAGTTTCAAATTAAGGTATGATTATTTACACTGTCGATTCTCATTGAAGACATCGAACTATGAATGAATGACTGTGCGGTTCGTTAACGTACCGATGTCTCCCAGGTGGACGAGGCAGTGCTGGCAGATGTAGAAGCAGGAGCTGGTCTGTGGGGTGACAATGGCGCTGCTGCTGTGGGGAGAGGAGCTGAGGATGCCCAGCTGTGAGGAGCGCACCCGACAGGGGAGGTCGACGTGGAACACTGTGCACAACTCCTGCAACATCTGTACAACACACAAACACACAAACACAACAGTTATAAGCTGGTGAAGTGAAACAGGAGCACAGCTTCGTTTGGACTGATGGATTTTGAGCTCATGGCAGAATATTTTCACTTTTTGTTTACAGTTTTCAGAAATAAAAAGGTACAAATGTGAGTACAGATTTATCTCTTAATATCTATACAGTAAAGTGAAAAAAAGTAAACAACACTTCAACCACAGGCTGTATAAAGAAGTGGACTAAGGGAGTGTGACGCCACCCAGTGTTCAGCTCCAGTCAAATGAAGCTCAGGAGGCTAGCAGTTATAGGAGCAAATTTGGAGACAGTTCCATATTAGGAACAGGAACTTATTTACAGACAAAAAAGCGAAATAAAAACACCTGGATCATGTAAAGTTAATACAAAGATCATAAGACCAAAATGATGAGGCTCACAGTAGCACTTACAGAGAGAATAAGTACAATTTTTCAATGTAAATTCAATTGGAGCCAGTGCTGATGGAGCCGGAAGTGCCCCCATGCTCACTCACACATGGCTTCATATTTGTAAGTGTGCACACACATTTAGGCTACGTCCACACGACAACGCTCCTGGATTGAAAAAAAATCACGTCCACACACGTGTCGGATCAGTAAATATTTGCGTCCAGATGAAAACAGAGTGCTGAAAACGATGTAATACACATGCCACACCGATATGTGGCGCTATAAACAGGAAACAGCCAGAGCTACAAACACTACAAAGAGCGCATGCGCATAAAGTCCTTTCTCTTCCACAAACAAGCATTGCGACGTCTTCGTTTTCAAAAACTGCGTTTTGCTCGGCCACACGACAACGCGAACCCCGGCGTTCTCAGATTTCTCCACTCTGAAACCTGGTTTCAAAAAAACAGGTTCCAGAGTGGAGTTGGCCCCTCAAAACGCAGGCGCCGTGTGGACGAAAGGCCAAAACGAATACAAACTTCTCAGTTTCCACCAAAAAACGTTGTCATGTGGACGGGCCCTTAAGAGATGGTCTTGTGTGGTGGTAATTACATTCTGAAGAGTGAAACAAATAGCAGCCCATATTACAAAGTGCAGGAATTTGTTTTGAATTGAATCTAGTGGCTTAACACATGGCCTAATGATTTTGAGTAAATGGTGCCACCACTGTTCCAATGCTATTATGAATGAATATACTTATAATATACTCATTTTATTACAGTTAAAATACGCAGGTGGTAGACATACGTTAAAGAGGAAAGCCTCAGGTCAAGTCATGTGACTCAAGTCTCCCACCTCTGCAGGAAGTCTGTTTTTATTATTAAGCCAAAACTGCAATTCACAATGAACAAAATGTCAAAAAAACAAATACTCCAGGAAAAAACATTGTTAAAAATTGTTTTCTTTCATAAACACTAAAATATGTCCATCTTCACTATCATTACACCACCTGAATGAGCCCATTTCCCTTGAGGCTGCGGGACCCACCTGGGTGTAGAAGCCACTGGCCGCCTCCAGGAACAGAGATAGGTTGGCCTGTACCTCGCTGCGGTTGGGGTTGGCGCGGTTCTTGGCCTGGCTCTGCAGTGTGGTGATCTGGTTCTTGAACGCATGGTTCCACCTAAAACACACACAAGTCTGTTAGTGGTAGAATTCTGATTAAGTAGAAATAATTACATAATAATTGTTTACAGTTTACAGCTAACAGAAACTGTAAACAAATAGGTGTGGCAGTCTCAATTTCATTGTAGTTAGCTCTTCCTTCAGGCAGATATAGGCAGTGTCCACCAGCATCTGACCAGAACTGAAGAAGCAGCTTGGATGAGCTGCGAAACGTATTCGACCAAGTAAACTTTTGTCCAGTTGATAAATTGAATTTCTCCTTTTGCCAGGAAGCTGAGGTCACTGTGAACTTCACCAGAATTCACCAAGAGTTTTTTTTTTATTTGTAACAAAATGACCATATGATGCTACTGAATCCTACGTGTATCACCGATTTAGAAAACAAAATTTGAGAGGTAAATACAGAGCAGCGGGGGATGTCCCAGTGGCATATCAGCAATATGGCGTCTTGGAAATATGATTAATTAAAGATTGGCCGAAACATACACAAATCGCTCTAAATACAATTTCGAAAGGGGAAATGGTGAGGGGAAACAGCTATAACATGGTTGAAGGCTCTGAAAAGACAATTTTGCAGAAAAGGTCTGATTTAAAGGAGAATTAACGTTTTTTACAATCTGAGCCTTATTTCGGTAATAAAACAAGTTGTTTTACTCACCCATAGCACTTTGGTGTCATATGGGGCACTTCCAGAGATGTTTTAGATTAGCGATAGCCGTAGCGCGAGTTCGCATATATTATCTGCCCCGAGCATGTAATATATGCCCCGAGCAGTCTCCAAATAACACAAACTTTAGCACTTTTCAAATCATAGAAGCTCGATGTCTTAGTCTACGCTTTCGTTTGAGTCAAAAGTGGCCTGTAATCCGAGATTTATCCATAGTTTCGAGTAGATGAGGAGGCCATTGTGCATGTGCGGAGTCACAGTTTATTTTGCTCTCAGCTCCCGGGACCCAAACATGAAACGCAAAGCTGTAAATTATGGATAAATCTCGGATTACAGGCCACTTTTGACTCAAACGAAAGTGTAGACTAAGACATCGAGCTTCTATGATTTGAAAAGTGCTAAAGTTTGTGTTATTTGGAGACCGCTCGGGGCATATATTATATGCGAACTCGCGCTACGGCTATCGCTAATCTAAAACATCTCTGGAAGTGCTCCAAATGACACCAAAGTGCTATGGGTGAGTAAAACAACTTGTTTTATTACCGAAATAAGGCTCAGATTGTAAAAAACGTTAATTCTCCTTTAAACTCGGGGATGGGATGAATGGATTGAACACAAGTGAAAAGTGCAGTAGGATGGATGATACTCACAGGTCTTGCTCCACCTTCTTATCCAGAGCGTACTCCAGGTCTGTCACCAGCATCTTCTGATAGACATCCTGTAGGGCCTGCCGCGACGTCCACACCTCCGCCACGCCCAGTTTTGAGTCTGAACGCCCGGCAGCACAGTCACAACAAACCACTGTCACCCGCAGAACTAACATATGTTTTCTGATCTATGTTTTAATACAGTTTCCTCATCACAAACATACCTGGAGTTCTTCTATTAAACACAAAACACTCTGTTCCACCTTGTGATTTCACGTGGTAATACAAGAAGTGCTCCACTGTGTTTTTAAACCCCAAACACCTTCACTAGAATCTCTACTGAACTAACGATAAAAGGTAGCTGTGAAAAAAAACTACCACTACATGACATCACAAGGTGGAACACAGCAGTTTGAGCTTTAGAGACGTAGACAGACCAATAATAAAGAGTTACTCAAACATGTGGGTAACTCCAGGTATGTTTTTGAGGAGGCAACACTATTATAACATAAGAAGACTAAATTTTTTGTAATATTGGACTTTTAATGATGACTGTCAATGTAAAAATCGTTTACAGGGATTATCTTGCATTGTTAGTGTCAGTGGCATAAAGTAGTTTAAATATGATCGTTTATCACAGTATATCTCTGTAGTAATAATTAAACAATAAAGCTTATCTATCCATCTATCTAGGTCTAAAAACTAACTAAAAACATACACACTTTTAATTATCTGAGGCAATCATAAGTGTTGATTTCAATTTATTATAATTAGGGCTGCAACGGTTAGTCGACAACGTCGACAATAACATTTTGTTGACATGAAATTTCATTGTCGACTAGTCGTATTATTTAAGTATCATTTTAATTTGGAACTTAATACTCGTCTGTGTCAAGAATCCGCAGGGCCGACAGCAAACAGTTCAATGTCTTTGTTACACATCTGCTCCTTCACTGTACAGTGTCCAGGTTTACACCATTTCTCGTTCAGAAACAGCGCTAGTCCACCTCCCTTCTTCTTCCCGCTCATGGTGTTAGCCATGTCTCCGTAAAAACAATGACGCTAGCGTCCCTGTACTCCCTCTGAAATCTAACGAGTGCCGCGAGCTCGTCCGTCTTGTTGGCGAGGGAGCGCACATTCCCCGTTACAACGGAGGGGAGGACCGGCCTGCAGCGTCTCTTCTTTTCCCGGAGTTTACGTCCCGCGTACGTCCAATATTAGCACTAGTGCTAAACGGAATGGTGGCCATACGCAATTTGCTCACGAGTCATGGACAATCTTTTTCATTCCGAATGTAGTCTAGTCGTGTTTTGGGAGTATTCCCTTAACAGAACGCTGTTTCACAGAATACTTCAACTTTTTTAAAACTGGATACTGACAATATTCCGCTTTGAAACGAAATGCTTAGGCACGCACGCGTAACTGCGCTCACTAAATACCAACGTTAGTGTCGTGTCCATTATCCTAGTAATATTTTTTTTCGTGACTAATCGTCACTGGATCTATAGATTAATCGACTACTAAAATAATCGTTAATTGCAGCCCTAATTATAATGTACTTCATAAGCAATATTTTTTTCTTCCTTGTTATCCCGAGATAATAAGATAATTAATTAGAGATCTCGAGAAAACAACACATTTAATTTGTGATTTCGAGAAAACAAAACAATTATTTGGAGATCTCGAGAATACGAAACAATTATTCCATGATTTCGAGAAAACAACTGAAACGTCTACCGCCACGTCGTGACAGGCTGACTTCGGGGCCATTTCTCATTCTGAATAAACATGTTTTTGGTCATTAGAATGTCTGGAATAATAATCGATCAGCTGATAAGGTAATATTTTGATCAGGGGTTGACACAGGGGGAGATTGCATTACGTCTTTTAATTCGTGATAATTTCAAGATTAGTCCACGGCAATAAGTCTTTGTTTTCTCAAGATCTCGAAATAACAGTTTTGTTTTCTCGAGATCATGAATTAATTGTGTCGTTTTCTCCAGATCTCGAGTTAATTTTCGCGTTATTAAAGTGGAAAATAATCATTACGAACATGGCCTCTGTCGGCTTCCGTAATAATGCACAGATGACAAAATGTTACTACTTTTGTGTAGACTTAAGACCTAGACAGGCTTTATTGATCCAGACGGGAAATTATTTGTACACAGTAGCTCACGTATCACATTATACTACAATAACAAAGAGTAAAAAATAATATATACATATAAGAATGGCACGACTAAGACAAGATGTATCGTGTAATACTAGACTATGAAAGAGAAAGTGTTTTGTGTGAGTTTCAGATCTTGTGTCTCCAGCTGTGTGGTGCTGTGTCACGTGAGGGGCCCACTCACCTGCCATGTCAGCCTTCAGGGCCTCTGCCTGTCTGCTCGGGGCCACAAACATGCACAAAAACACGCCATTAGTGTCCCCAAAGAGACTGCACCGTACAGTATTCCTCCACACAACCACCCGCCCCCCCGATCGGCTCACACAGACACGTTTAAAGCAGTTGGTTCGTCACATATTCACGGAGAGAGCAGAGGAAAGTGCGCGTTTGTTTGGGTTTTTGGATGGACACGGCGCGGTGTAATGAAGTGGACAGTACTCAAGCAAGCGTGACACAGTGAACGCAGCTACGCGCTAAAATTAAACTAAATGATCCGTGTGGAATGTATGTGCAGGTGTGATGGTGACAGGACCACGCTGTGATGGCACAAAACGCCATTTGGACACGTGTAAAATGCGCACTAGCGCTTATTTGTTGATATTAGCAGTTAGCATTAGCAGTTAGCAGCGGGACAAAACAACGCGTGTGCCGCTGGAAACGTGACATTCTGGGGAGGTGGGGCGGGTTCGGGTCCGAGTGTCGGGGCTGTGCGGGGGGCTCACCGTAAGTACTGGGCGCAGAGGTTCATCTCGGCTGCCCGGGGGGTTAAAGCATCGCCCGGAGACGCGGCTAGTGGAGGAGACGCGCTAGTGCTACAGCAGCCGCCGCCATGTTGTTCCTGTGTGCGCGAGCGAGGAGAGCGGGGGGCGGGGCTACGGTCAGCTGACAGGGACAGGGGACATGAGAGGGACAGGGGACATGACAGAGACAGGGGACATGACAGGGACATGACAGAGACAGGGGACATGAGGGGGACAGGGGACATGACAGGGACAGGAGACATGAGGGGGACATGACAGAGACAGGGGACATGACAGGGACAGGGGACATGAGGGGGACATGAGAGGGACAGGGGACATGACAGAGACAGGGGACATGACAGGGACATGACAGAGACAGGGGACATGAGGGGGACAGGGGACATGACAGGGACAGGGAACATGACAGAGACAGGGGACATGAGAGGACATGACGGGGACATGACAGAGACAGGGGACATGAGAGGGACAGGGGACATGAGGGGGACATGACAGAGACAGGGGACATGAGAGGGACATGACAGAGACAGGGGACATGAGGGGGACAGGGGACATGACAGAGACAGGGGACATGACAGAGACAGGGGACATGAGGGGGGCAGGGGACATGAGGGGGACATGGGACATGAGGGGGACATGACAGAGATATAACAGAGACAGGGGACATGAGGGGGACATGACAGGGACATGACAGAGACAGGGGACATGACAGAGACAGGGGACATGAGGGGGACATGACACAGGCAGGGGACATAACAGAGACAGGGGACATGAGGGGGACAGAGAGGGACATGACAGAGACAGGGGACATGAGGGGAACATGACAGAGACATGACAGAGACAGGGGCCATGAGGGGACAGGGGACATGAGGGGGACATGACAGAGACAGGGGATATGAGAGGGACAGGGGACATACATGAGGGGACATGAGGGGACAGGGGACATGAGGGGGACATGACAGAGACAGGGGACATGACAGAGACAGGGGACATGAGAGGGACAGAGAGGGACAGGGACATGACATTTTCATCAATGTAAATACGCCGGAATTGGCACAACATCTACTTTACATCCGTCGTCCTAAGGCAGGTCAGAACAGAAGAACATTTAGAGGAACACACAGAAGAGACAGAAGTGCACATAGACATGACGGCGAGTTCACCACAACAGACCACTCTCTGAGTTTAAGAACATCTACCTGTTAGAGCATGTTTGATTATTTTTCAACCAGTGTTTCAGAATGTTCTTGAAGGTTGAGAAGGACCCACAGTTCCTGACATGAGCAGGTCATGTGTTCCACGACTGTGATTCTCTGATAGACGTCACTGTTTGGCCAAATTTGGTCCTGCATCTCTGTACGTTCCAGTCTCCTCTGGTCAATGCTCTCATGCCTTTACTTATAAAATCCATTAATGGTGGAAGAGCGAGTCCATTCAAACTTTAAAAACAAGCCAAGCGTCCATAGAGCTTTCAAGATCCAGAATATTTAGAGGCATTTTATTGTGTATCGCCTCATTTGTTGGTTTAAATAAATAGTTTATGGCCGGTAGGTCCTGCCAACTTCTGATGATGCAGGAAGTGTCTTCACGACATACTGTATTTTCTGTGGGATCTGCTGTACCACAGACAGAGGCTGGGCTGGGAACAGTGGCGCCCTCTACAGGAAGTGACATCTTGCAAGAAACTCCTGCAAGGTCAAGGTCAAAGGAACATCTCATTAAACACAGAAGGTAAACAGAAGTGTTTCGGTGTGTTCCAGAGGTAAAAGTCTCAGGTTGGCTGGAATGATACTGAAATGTGGCATGACGATGGCCAGAATACTTACAAAATACAATAATATCATCATAAAAATTATTCAAACTGCTGATTAAAACATTCGGGATGTTAATAATTATCTATTTATCTATTTTTATGTTAGGAATAAGTTCTATATAAGCTCCATTGCACTTAGAAAACAACACTGATCGAAGTAAACATCGTGGATAAGTAGAACCAAGGTTACAAACGTTTTGGATTTTTCATTATAGTTTAGTTTTAGTTAGTTTTGACTCTTTTTTTTCCCCTCCAATTCAGTTAGTTTTAATTTGTTTTTAGAGTGGCTCTGATAGTTTTAGTTAGTTTTCATTTTTTTCTAACGACTTTTTATTAGTTTTAGTATTAGTTTTAGTTTTTGGGTTATACTTTGGTTTATTTGTCAAAAGCAGGATTCAAAAAGAAAGTAGTGCGTTCTCAAACTTACAACAAACAATTACAATTTTGAAACTTTTATTCAGGTTTAGCCCCACAACAACCAAAGCAGTCCACAAGCTGCAGCCTTAAGTGCAAAAACAAATAAAAATACACACCAAAACTTCCACATTTATTTGATAGCAATCCAAATAATGTAAATATTGTAAATAAATTGACAAAGACGAAAACGGAGGGCGATTTATCTATAATTTCTGTTAGTTTCAGTTAGTTTTGTAAACACGCAATACAGTTTGTTATTGTTTTTTTTCTTTTAATTTTTGTTGTTTTTGTTTATTTCAATTTTAGTTTCGTGTTCGTCCGTGTTTTTGTGTTTTGTGAAAATAAGGGATGTGAGTCCAGATGCTCTGATGATGATGAGGCGGCATGTGTCACACAGCCTGACTCACACACCGTCATCAACACACACACACACACACACACACACACACACACACACACACACACACACACACACACACGCTCTCAATGCCCCACCTCATCAGGGTTGGGCAAACAGACCTGGAGTTATGTTTTGTTTAATTCACACATGTTTAAAGGGATAGTGCGTTGTTTTTTGTTTTTTTTAATGTTAATCTGTATGGGTTTCCTTCTAAACGTTACATGTGTTGACACCGGCTTACCTCTGACAGTCTCAGCTGATCCCGGTTCGGCTCGCTTTCTGGAGCCCACGTAAGTAGGTCCGGTAACTTCCCTGGAACATGAAATAAAGCTTGTTTTTCTTCTCAAAACAAAACATTTGTTAGAAAGGTGATATATTTGTGTCCGAAACAGTTGTCCACAAAACATCCAGCAGCGTAGTTAGTGTTCACGTATTGTCTCTCTCCACTCGTATCATTACGTCCATGTTAACTCTATCAGCCTGTTCACTTGTAAACTTCGGCGTAGACATCTGCTGAAGGTGAACAGGCTGATAGAGTTGGGCGGCAGTAGCTCAGTTGGTAGAGTGTTTGTTCACTGATCCAAAGGTTGGTGGTTCAAATCCCGCTCTTGACATAAGAAACATCAGTGGTTGAGAGGTCAGATCCACTGACCCACAGGTTGGTTGGTACGATTCCAGCTCCCACAGATGAATGCTGCCGGGCAAGACACTTAACCCTCCTCGCCCCCAGTGTCTGTGTACACTGGTGTGTGAATGTGTGTGTGAATGGGTGAGTGGTTCCTTGTTGTAAAGCGCTTTGGGTGCCTTGAAGGTGGAAAAGCGCTATATAAAGATGTGACCATTTAACATGGGCGTATGCGAAATACGTTGCTGGATGTTTCGTGGACAACTGTTTCAAACGCAAATATATCACCTTTCTAACAAATGCTTTGTTTTGAGAAGAAAAACAAGCTTTATTTCATGTTCCAGGGAAGTTACCGGACCTACTTACGTGGGCTCCAGAAAGCGAGCCGAACCGGGATCAGCTGAGACTGTCAGAGGTAAGCCGGTGTCAACACACGTAACTTTTAGAAGGAAACCCATACAGATTAACATTTTAAAAAACGCACTATCTCTTTAAGTCCCAATTCCCAAAGCTCAAAAATGCTGTGTTCCATCTTGTGATGTCATGAAGCGATAGTTTTCAAGTTAACAGCTCAGTTTTACAAAAGGAAGAAATTCAAATTTGTCAACTGGACAAACGTTTATTTGGTCGAATATGTTTCGCAGCTCATCCAAGCTGCTTCTTCAGTTCTGGTCAGACGCTGGTGGACACTGCCTATATCTGCCTGAAGGGAGGAGCTAAATACAGTGAAATGACTCTGAAACTACCACACCTACTTGTTTACAGTTTGTGTTAGTTAGGTGGGCCTATTAGATCTGCAGTGGGAGTGGAGTGTGGGTCTTGTTCGCAGAACCATTCAGGACCATAATGGGTGTTTTCACACCTCTGGACCTGACCTGCTGCCCTATTGTTTTCTTTGTTTATTTATTTATTTAAATTAGGACAATGCATATCAATCAACATGTCAGCAGAGAGTTTCAGTGTAAATATGCCGGAGTTAGCACAATAGCTAATTTACATCCTTAGTCCTAAGGCCGGTAAGAACAAAACACATTCACACAAACAGAGAAAACAGAATACACAATAGACATTTTGATTTTAGTAAGTAAGTAAGTCCATTTTATTTACCGTATATAGCACATATAAAAACAGTGAAAACTGGCCAAAGTGCTGTACAATGTCAAAAAGCTAAAATTAAATAATAAATAATTCGGCAGCATAAAATACATAAGAACATTTGACATGGCAACAACAAGTACAGTATACATAAGATGAAATAAAAGACAGGATAAAAGATAGAGATAAAAAAAGCTAAGAGACAAAGGCCACAGTGTACAAATTAGTTTTTAGTTTGGATTTAAAAGTGGTGATTGTTGGAGCAGATCTGATGTCAGCAGGTAGACTGTTCCAGAGACGTGGAGCTGCCACAGCAAAAGCACGGTCCCCTTTGTGCTTGAGGCGGGAACAGGCAACACAGAGGAGACCTTTATCGGCAGATCTGAGGGACCTGGGTGCAGAGTAATGTTGCATCATGTCAGAGATGTACTTGGGGGTCTGGCCATGAAAGGACTTAAAGGAAAAGTAACGTTTTTTTACAATCTGAGCCTTCTTTCGGCAATAAAACAAGTAGTTTTACTCACCCATAGCAGTTTGGTGTCATTTTGAGCAGCTTCGTAGAAGTTATGTTGTAGCGTATCCGTTAACTTGAGTTCTCGGGGCATTACTTTGAGGTCTCCAAATAACACAAACTTTAGCACTTTTCAAATCATAGAAGCCCGATATCTTAATCTATGATTTCGTTTGAAGCAAAAGTGGCCTGTAATCCGAGATTTAGCCATAGTTTCGAGTAGATGAGGAGGCCAGTGCGCATGCGTGGACTGTGCTCTCAGCTCCCGGGACCCAAACATGGAACGCAAAGCTGTAAACTTTGCGTTCCAAAGTTTACAGCTAACCCTAACCCTAACCCAGGTTTAGACCTAGTTTAGACCTGGTCTAGACCTGGTTTAGTTCTGGTCTAGACCTGGTTTAGTCCACGTTTAGTCCTGGTCTAGTCTCTTAGCCAATTAGGACGCAGAACACATTGTTACACTATTTAAAAAAATGAAAAAAAATAAAAATAAAAAATCTGCGAAACAGCGAGGCCGCGAACAGTGAACCGCGATAGAGCGAGGGTTCACTGTATTAAAGGGACAGTGTGTAAGATATTATGAGCCCCAAGCATGGGGGATATAATATATCCCCCATGCTTGGGGAATATATTATATGCCCCGAGCTATGGCTAGAAGTTGCGCTAGGCTAACTGCAAATCTAAAACATCTCTGGAAGTGCTCCATATGACACCAAAGTGCAATGGGTGAGTAAAACTACTTGTTTTATTGCCGAAAGAAGGCTCAGATTGTAAAAAAAAACGTTAATTTTCCTTTAAAAACCAAAAGAAGTATTTTAAATTGGATTCTGAAACAAACAACAAATGGGAAGCCAGTGCAGAGAGGAGAGGACAGGAGTGATGTGTTCCTGCCTCTTGGTGCTTGATTTAGTTTTAGAGGATAGAGTTACAGATGGAGACAAATGATGTCTGAGACCTCCATTCCTGTTTAAAGAAGGATTCTCTTTCTTGACAAAAATAGCCTCTTTAACTCCCCTCTCAAACCAGTTCTTTTCTCTGGCCTGGATCTGTACCTCAGTGTCCTCAGAGGAGTGGCCCGTGGCTTCTAGGTGGAGATGTACGGCAGACTGAGGTCCACTCTGGCTCTCTCGTCTGTGTTGGTCCATCCTCTTGTGAAGGGGCTGTTTTGTTTCTCCAGTGTAGTGACCAAATAAACTTTGTCCAGTTGACAAATTAAATTTTTCCTTTTGCAGTGGATTCTACCTGGACGACTGAGGGATTCTACACACAGCTCATTTTTACCTCCAAATGATTCTAATGAAGGTGGATTGAGGGAAGAACTCATGAACACTCAGAACGTGCGAGAATGAAAACAACAAAAAAAAACTAACAAACAAAAAAAAACCCACACAACTCATGTTTGTGACGTGTGATGAGGAAACTTGATCAGAAAATAGCCCTTTAACAAGTGTGTCAACAAAAACACAGCTCTGGAAAAAAATAAAGAGACCACTGCATTTTTTTTCTGAAATCAGCATCTCTACATGTATTACAGCCAATGTTCCCCCTAATTTTTCATGTGTCTGAGCAAACACACCAACTCCCTGAGCGTTCCTTGGACTCCTGTGAGCGACATCCGACATGCACACTGTGGCCACACCAGTATCACACCTGAGATCATGGCAAGTTACATAGCTTATGAATCAAATTACTGCTGTTATTTCTGTTAGATTACTTTTAATATAACTGATTTTTTGGTCCACTTCTCAAAAATCTTTTCATGAGCTTTGTACATGTTGTATGTCAGTGTGAGGGTCCTGCTGTGGTCAGTGAAACATTGAACATTACAATATTTTGAAAAATAACCTGTGTATATACACAGTGTATGTACCTGTGTATAAACCTAGGACACTATAAGATGGGTCTTTCTCAAAATAATGATCTCCAAAATAAGTATACATTTTTATCAGTTTATATCTTGCTTTTTAATCATTACCCAGTTTAAGTAATTCTGTGAGAGTGACAGAGCTCTGTGGTTTAACGCTCTGGGGAGAGGATTCACACTTCACACAGAAAGTCCTGTCTTTTTGCTCACAAAAACCTATGGCTTGGACAGAAACAAAGAAAACAGCCGAGGATTACATTATGGCTCTACCTGTCTCCTCTTCTGTTCTTCCCTACGTGGAGTGTGTGCGGGCGGCGCTCCCGTCGGCTGGTGCGGACCTGCCGCTCTGACCCACGGCGATGCGCACGACAACTATGGTCTTACTGAAGGAAGCGAGCGAAATGCGATCGAAATGAATCTGTTTGTAGTTGGCTTGTCCCTAAAGCATGTGCACATTCACATGTGCAAACTGAATCTATCAGACTGGATTCCATGTGTCAAACCAGCGCTGAGTTCAAGTTAGATTTTATTTTATGCGCTGAAAAGGATTTGATGTGCGCGCTGAACGTCTGGGGAGTGCGCGATTGCGCACGCGCGCACCTTAGAGGGAACACTGATTACAGCCATTCCATTCCAGCGTCTGTTGAATTCCAACACAAACACAAAGCTGAGCTACTTCAGTTCTTGCACCAGGAGTGGAATAAAGTCACCCAAGAACAATGTGAAAGACTTGTGGAGAGCATGCCAAGACGCATGAAAACTGTGATTCAAAATAAGGGTTATTGCACCAAATATTGATTTCTGAACTCTTCTTAAGTGTAAACATTAGTATTATGTTGTTTTAAAATGAATTTGATCTTTTTCTTTGCATTGTTTGAGGTCTGAAAACACGGATCTGTTTTGTTATTTTGACCATTTGTCATTTTCTGCAAATAAATGCTCTAAACCAGGGGTGTCCAAACTTTTTTCATCAAGAGCCACATATCTAAACACAGACGACGCAGAGGGCCGATCGAGGGCCAAAGACGGGTGCTCAGGACAGTCAATAACAGTCAATAATTGAAATATATGCATGTTTAACACGTTAGAATGAGCTATCAGTACTGTATTCGTGCTAAGATCCTACTCTGGGTTTCCGCTAACTAACTTGGTTTTCATGTCAAACTGACTTTCATAACCTGTTAAGTGTACGTGTGCAGAAGTGGGTGATTGATTCTTACTTTAAAACCTAAATAGTTCCACAAAAAAGGTGACTGAGGGTCAGTCACTAGAAACTGTTGTTTTTGAGATGTGTCTTGAGTGAGTCCTATGTGTTTTTTCAGTACTTACTCATGGTAATTTGGGCCAATTCACCTGGAAGCCTGAGGGCCAAGAAAAATTTGTCTGAGGGCGACATTTGGCCCACGGGCCATAGTTTGGACATGCCTGCTCTAAACGATCATATTTTTATTTGGAATTTGGGGGAAATGTTGTCAGTAGTTTGTAGACTCAAACAAAAATGTTCCTATACCTATAAGTAGTAAAATCAGAAAAACGGATCATTTTGCAGAGCTGTAGGTCTTGCAGTGCGCTGCGCCTTTAAGTCCGTGACGCGCCTCCTCAGCCTCCGGAGAGCCGCTGCAGCCTCAGTCTCTTCTCCATCTCCGACAACAACACTACAGCGACCTGAACCGGGCCAAATCGAACCCAGCCGGGCCACAAAACCTCCGCAGAACCATGACGGAGAGCGCCAAGACGCACGTAATCCTGCTATCGTGCGGGAGCTTCAACCCCATCACCAAAGGCCATATTCACATGTTCGGTAAGACGGCACATCCCACGATCAATATATATTTAAAAAATACATGTTATGCTTCGAGACAAACCCATTTTGGGCGATTTTACGTTACGTTTTTTTCGTTTTCCTGCCGTAAGACGCGTTTTTTCCTATGGGCGGTGGTGCTATAACGCGCAGGCCACGTCTCTGTCCCACTTACCGTTTCACGAAACACTTTGATTGGCCTGTCAGGGGTGTGCCCGAGACCTGCTATAACATATAAAACAAAATGTGAGCTAGAATTTAATGTATGAACGCTGTGTTGTCAGTTTGTGTAGGCCTCCGTGCGCTTATACGTGACGCACCCATAAATATAAGGTATTACGCACGAGGAAAAGTGGGTTACAGCAGGAAGGATGGAGGAGCTATAGGGTGCTATGGGCTATAGGGCGGTCAGGAACAATGGTCAGGTCAGGAATGGCGATAAGAACGTCCAGAAAAATGATTGATTGACAGGTCTTAGTGGGATGTGTCCACGTGTAGGCCTTGTGTATCATCACATAGGCCAATCACCCATCATCTTACATTTTACAGGATCTTCTAGTAGTTTCCTTCAATGTATTTACTAACCCAGTGATTCTCCGGGTCTCCTACTGTTCCCAAACTGGATTTCTTGAATTATAATGAGGGGATGGCATGTTAAACTTTGTTTCCCAACCTTTTTTGTCATTTTTCTCTTTTTCTCATCTTTATATTTTTCTCATGATATTTGATAGATTGACCTCAGGTATTTATTTATGATTTCCCCCCAAAGGGTTCTTCACACATTCTAAAGTTCAAGACTCCATGCACAGCTTCCAGGTGCTGGTAAAAGCATGAACATTCAACAATTCCAAAAAAGAGAAGGTTTAACGCACACTTGTTTGACTTTATTCCATCCATCCATCCATTTTCTTCCGCTTATCCGGGGCCGGGTCGCGGGGGCAACAGTCTAAGCAGGGACGCCCAGACCTCCTTCACCCCGGACACTTCCTCCAGCTCCTCCGGGGGGACCCCAAGGCGTTCCCAGGCCAGCCGGGAGACATAGTCCCTCCAGCGCGTCCTGGGTCTTCCCCGGGGCCTCCTCCCGGTGGGACATGCCCGGAACACCTCCCGAGGAAGGCGTCCAGGAGGCATCCGAAACAGATGCCCGAGCCACCTCAGCTGGCTCCTCTCGACGTGGAGAAGCAGCGGCTCTACTCCGAGCCCCTCCCGCGTGACGGAGCTCCCCACCCTATCTCTAAGGGTGCGCCCAGCCACTCTACGGAGGAAACTCATTTCGGCCGCTTGTATCCGCGATCTTGTCCTTTCGGTCATTACCCAGAGCTCATGACCATAGGTGAGGGAAGGAACGTAGATTGACGGTAAATTGAGAGCTTTGCCTTTCGGCTCAGCTCCCTCTTCACCACAACGGTCCAGTACAGCGACCGCATCACTGCCGACGCTGCACCGATCCGCCTGTCAATCTCACGCACCATCCTCCCCTCACTCGTGAACAAGACCCCGAGATACTTTAAGTCCTCCACTTGAGGCAAGGACTCCCCACCCACCCAGAGAGGACTTTATTCTTTATTCTTTATTAGGTTAGAGCAGTGTTTCCCATCCTTTTTTGTCTTGGTGTACCCCCTGAGCCTTTTTGTCACACCTCGAGTACCCCCTCACTCATACGTGTTGATAATTCTCCAAAAGTAGAACGTGACACAACAGATTATTAAATGAAAATCATTTTATTTCATCTTCTTAATTTGAAAATTTAATTCTCAGGCATTTTCTCTCCTTTTTATAACTCAAATTTACTCAAATTAGAATTTAAAAATTGGAAAAAATCTCCCCCTGCGCCTGGCAGCGACACTGCCGAGTACCCCCTGCAGTGTGCTCGCGTACCCCTAAGGGTACTTGTACCCCTGGTTGGGAAACACTTTAACAGTTAAACTACGGAAGCCGACAGAGGTCATGTTCGTAATGATTATTTTCCACCTTAATAACGAGAAAATTAACTTGACATAGTTAAATTGTGATCTCGAGAAAACAAAACTGTTATTTTGAGCTCTCGAGAAAACACTGTATCTCCGTCGGTAAAGACGAAGCCGGGCCAGTCTTCTGCGGAGGTGCCGCGGACTAATTTTTAAATTATCCAGAATTAAAAGACGTAATGCAATCTCCCCCTGTGTCGACCCCTGATCAAAATATTGCCTTATCAGCTGATCGATTATTATTCCAGACATTCTAATGACCAAAAGCGCGTCTATTCAGAATGAGAAATAGCCCTGAAGTCAGCCTGTCACAACGTGGAGGTAGACGTTTCAGTTGTTTTCTCGAGATCACGGAATAATTGTGTTGTTTTCTCGAGATCTCAAATTAATTATCTCGGGATAACAAGGAAGACAAAATATTGCTTATGAATATGGCCTCTGTCGACTTCCGTATTAAAGAGGGGGTGCTGTGCCAAATTCTTCTTCTGTTTGAGTTTTCTACCACGTTATAATGTTTTGTCCTGATAACACATTCAATATAAGGCAACAGAGAGATAATAATATTGAAATTAAATTAGAAGATGTTGATTGAAAAACAATAATCTAAAATATAAACCGTTTTTAAATAGACAGCATCATTAAAAGGCACGAGCTGCTACAGATAAATAACAATATGAACCCATAATTAGCCGTAAGAGTCACTGATTCAACCTTTGACAGCTAAAATCTTACTGTATTACTCAAAATACCCAAATCGCCAAAGAAATTGTACACACGATAAATACTGAGCCTCAAAATATATGATTCTATCCATTATGTATCATGAACCAGCTGTCCATATAGAGCTCTGGAAAAAAAATAAGAGACCACTGCAAAATTTTCATTTTTAAAAATTTTTTTACTACTTATAGGTATGGGTTATAGGTTTCGATTCACTGTATGTCGTGTACATATGACAGAATTCGAGAGTAAAGCTAACTATAAACTTATGTCGTTTTCACACCTGCCTTGTTTGGTTCGTTTAAAACGAACCAGAGTTCGTTTGCTCCTTTGATTCGGACCTTTTGGGCTGGTGTGAATAAAAACCAAAAGTCTCGATCCGGAGCAAACAAGCGGACCGAGACCACCTAAAAAGGTCGGTCTCGGTCCGGTTCCATACGAATCCTGGTGCGGTTCGCTTGAGGTGAGAATGCAGACCGGACTCGATCCGACACAAGTTGGCTTTTTGTACTTAACGAGCTCCCGTCGTATGTCGAGCATTATGGGAAACTGAGGCTTATGAAACTAAACGAAACGAAACAAAACGAAACTTACGAGGCTTACTTACGTTTTGCGTGAAGAGCAAGAGTCAGAACTTGATGCGCGCACGAGCGCTGTCCTCCGTAGTCGTCTTGCCCTGTGACTTCGTCATTTGGAAATTGATTGTAAAATAGTGTAAACCTCACGATGCTGCTCAAACATTTGTGCAAACTGTATAAACTGAGTAAACCATATCGCTAAGGCTAGATTGAAAACAGCACGTAACACCATAATTCTCCTCCTTCCGGGTTTGGACACCGACAGGGCTCATTCTGTCCAATGGCTGAGCGACCTCAGCACATGTGCTTTTGTTTATAGACTTTAGTTCGCTTGGGGAAAAACTGCAGTGTGAAAGCGAACCGCACCAAAATAAAAAAATAAAAAAAATGTTTGGTCCGGACCAAAGCAAGTGAACTATCGGACTTTCCTGGTGTGAAAACGACATTAAAGTAAAATATTTCATGGGATACTTGTACTTTAACTTGAGTATTTCTTTGCTCTAGTATCTGTACTTTTATTTAAAGGTACACTGTGTAGGATGGTGGCGCATTGGTGGATGGTGGGTATTGCAATTCCGGTTCTAGCTAGGGCAGACTTCGAGGGTCATACGCAACAGTAATACGTAGCAGAATCTCCCAGGAACCAGTAGGTGGCGGTATGCGCAAGCAACACGTAACCAAGAACCCTGTTCGAGAACAAAACTGCGCCTCGCTGAGCCTTGTAATGCTTGGTGGGTCTGCTAACAAAAACTTCGAAGCGCTAGAAGTAACAAAAATGAGGCTCACACAAGACTATAATAGCGAAAGTGTATATTGTAGCCAAAAAGTACTACAAGAAGTTTGTGATATGAAACTGGAGCCATAGACGTTTCGGATGTGACTAGCTAGAGTAAGGCTTAGGGATGCAAATTATCGGTTAATTCATTAACTGATAGTTGATTGACCTTATTGATCGATTAACGATTAACTGATAAGCGGCGTTTTTCACCTGAATTTTAGTGTTTCAATAGGGTCTTTAAGAATATAAGCTATAGTAACATAACACTGAGTCAAAAATATATCATAGTATTATTATATTGTATATTCCTCAATTAATTTTTCCTTAGTAAAAAGCAGACAAATGTATTGATGCTGAATAACAAAATACAGTAATCCCTCGCTCTATCCATTTTTTTTTAAAATAGTGTAACATTTTTTTATAGTGTAACATTGTGTTCTGTCCTGATTGGCTAAGAGACTAGACCAGGACTGAACGTGGACTGGACCAGGTCTGAACCAGGTCTGGACCTGGACTGGACCTGGACTGGACCGGGACTGGACCGGGTCTAGACCTGGACTAGACCAGGATTATACCACCACGTGCTGCTGCTGGTTTCGCCGCGGCTCATGGGCTCGGGGCGCAAGCCGCGGCGAAACCAGCAGCAGCGGCACGCATTCCGGGTTCGATCTCGCCTCGCGCGTACACCGGGGCTGCTGAGCAGTGCTGTTGGCGCCTGCGGTCGGCTGTGAGTCGAGCTTGGCGCAGCGCGGTTGCCTTGTTTCGGGTGCGCGTGTCCGCGTGTCAGCGGTTAATTACAATTAATGCATTTTGATCGACCAACGTCTTAATCGACAATTAACCGTTAATCGATTAATTGTTGACATCCCTAGTAAGGCTACGTTCACACTGCAGCCTGAAGTGACCCAAATCCGATTTTTTCGCCTCTATGCGACCTGTATCTGATCTTCTAATGACAGACTGAACGACACAGATCCGATTTTTTCAAATGCGACCCAGGCCACTTGGATATGTGGTCCTAAATCCGATACGATCTTTTGACATGCGACTTCAGTCTGAACAGCCAGGTCGCATTCATCCGACCTGGGCGTGTTTCCTCCAGCGAGAGTGGTACAAGTAGGCGTTCACAAATGTACACAAACGTTCTTCTCATCATGCGAAAATAGTTTATAAACTCCGTATCAGTGAAGCGGCGAAGCACGTAGCAATCCCACCACTCTTGTCTGTGACTCCGCACCAACACGTTCATTTCTACGGACTTTGCTGCCACTGCCCCACAAAACCTCGTCCTTCTCCTTCTCCTCCTTAAAACAAATAAGCTGTACTGTAGCTGTTTTGGCTCCGGTACGAAAGCAACTTTAGGCTACTTCCGTAAACACTGAGCGTGTTCGCTCCGTGTGACGTCATTGTGTCCTCCAATCCGCCTACGGGACACTTTTGGGGAGTTTAGCATTCACACTGGAGATCACATACAATTCGCATCTAACTGGAAATGTGAACGGCCTCGCAAATAAATCCGATTTCACACAAAAATCGGAATTGAGCATTAAGCCCTGCAGTGTGAACGTAGCCTAAGTGTGATCCGGCAACATGCTTGTCGTTTATCCAAACGCGTACTATCTCGTTGTGTGAAATCCACGGGCCAGTGCCGACAGCTATAAAGAAAACGGCGAAGGCGGAGCCCAAAATACAGTATGTCCTTCTGTGGCTCTCGTAATCAAAATGGATGCCGCTACATGGGGAAGATCCCCCTTTTATGCAGGTGAAATCGACTATATCTAAGTCCAACAGAATACTTTGATTTCATGATGGAAGTGAAAAGGCTGTATTTTTGAATGGGTATCTTCAATTTCGGTAATTAACGGGTAAAAATCTTACACAGTGTACCTTTAAGTAACAAAATTCAGTCTCCAGTGTTTGTTTGGCGGTAATGTGTATTCTTGTGTCTGTTTGTGGTCGCTGTAGAGAAGGCCAGGGAGTACCTGCACCAAACCGGCCGCTACATCGTGATCGGGGGAATCATCTCCCCAGTGCATGACTCCTACGGCAAACCAGTGAGTACACACACACACACACTCCAAGGTTATAATAGTTTTGGATTTTTCATTATAGTTTAGTTTTAGTTAGTTTTGACTCTTTTTTCACCTCTTATTCAGTTAGTTTTAATTCGTTTTTAGAATGGCTCTGATAGTTTTAGTTAGTTTTAGTTTTTTTCTAACTGCTCAGTTTTAGTTTAGTTTTTATCAGTTTTGGTTTTTGGGTTATACTTTGGGTTATTTGTCACGTGCATGATTCAAAAAGAAAGTATTGCGTTCTCAAACTTACAGCAAACAAATACAATTTTACAACATTTCTTCAGGTTTACCCCCACAACAACCAAAGCAGTCCACAAGCTGCAGCCTTAAGGGCAAAAACAAATAAAAATACACACCAAAACTTCCAAATTTATTTTATAGCAATCCGAATCGACGAAAGGTGAAAACGAAGAGCAATTCATCTATAATTTCAGTTAGTTTTAGTTAGTTTTGTAAACACGCAATACAGTTTCAGCTATCATTTTTTTCTTTTAATTGTCATTTTTATGTATTTCAGTTTACGAAAATATTTTTTCAATTTTAGTTTTCGTTTTTTTTGTTCATTGTCGTTAACTTCAATAACCTTGACACACTCACATACTGCTGCTGTGTCCTTGGGCAAAGCACTTCACACAGCTTCCCTATTGATACACTGCAGTGAATCAACCAGGGGGTGCTTTAAATGTGTGTGTATGGTGGAGTGTGTAGAAGTTACTGCTCAGTGTGTGAGCCAGGCAGCCACAAGAGCAGCCAACCACTCCGTTGCCATGGAGAATGTGCCGCTATATATGAACTCTGCCTCAGATTTTGTTTGATGTGGATAGGCCCCGTACATACAGAGATATGAACCATAAATGATATAAAACATTTTGACCGTTGAGAGTTCATGTTGAAGAATGTGATGTGAATCTCAGATGGAGCGGAGTTTTTATCGTCTACGGGAAATTCACTGTCAAGTGGAGGAGTTCAAGTATCTCGGGGTCTTGTTCACGAGTGAGGGGAGGATGGAGCGTGAGATTGACAGGCGGATCGGTGCAGCATCGGCAGTGATGCGGTCGCTGTACCGGACCGTTGTGGTGAAGAGGGAACTGAGCCAAAAGGCGAAGCTCTTGATTTACCGTCGATCTACGTTCCTCCCCTCACCTATGGTCATGAGGTCTGGGTAATGACCGAAAGGAAAAGATCACGGATACAAGCGGCAGAAATGAGTTTCCTCCGCAGAGTGGCTGGATGCTCCCTTAGAGATAGGGTGAGGAGCTCAGTCACACAAGAGGAGCTCGGAGTAGAGCCGCTGCTCCTCCAGGTCGAGAGGAGCAGCTGAGGTGGCTCGGGCATCTGTTCCGGACATTCCCTGGACGCCTCCCTCGGGAGGTGTTCCGGGCATGTCCCACCGAGAGGAGGCCCCGGGGAAGACCCAGGACACGCTGGAGGGACTATGTCTCCCGGCTGGCCTGGGAACACCTTGGGGTCCCCCCGAAGGAGCTGGAGGAAGTGTCTGGGGTGAAGGAAGTCTGGGAGTCCCTGCTTAGACTGTTGCCCCCGTGACCTGGCCCCGGATGGATGGATGGATGGAGATTCACTGTTTTCGAAAGAAATCTCCAAACTTATGATCCACACATTTTCAGAACCTTCTCATTATTTGTTTGGGATCAGCTCCACAAACTTCTCATATTGATCTTATGTCTTAAAGTCCTTTCAGCTGACAACATCACGTCTTCACGGTTGAATAATGGGACCACTTTCTGAAGCAACTGTGAAAAAATAATTTAACTTTTTTTGTTTATTTGTACCGACAGAGAAGACGCTGAACTTTAAACCTTTTCTTTTTTATGCAATATACAACCTTTAATTTAGTGTAAGGGTTTGTAGAATAAACGCAACATATTTTACAACTGCATTTTGACATTTCCACCTGTTCATTTATAATTACCATAGCGATTAACAATTTAAAGGGGGAAACCAAGCATCCACTTCACAAGAGGATGTACCAACACAGGCGGGCGTGCCAGAGTGGACCGTCATCTGCCGTTCATCTTCACCTAGAAGCCGCGGGCCATTCATTTGAGGACAGTGAGGTTCAGATCTTAGCCAGGGAAAAGAACTGGTTTGAGAGGGGAGTTAAAGAGGCTATTTTTGTCAAAAAAGAGAATCCGTCGTTAAACAGAAATGGGGGAGTTAGACACAACTTGTCTCCCATCTATAATTCGATTCTCAAACAAAGAATCATTAGGACAGACAAGCCATTGCAGAGGGGTGGAGAGGGTCGTTGTCTTGAATAGGGAATTAGACGCCAGAGAAATTTGAAATACAAAGAGACAGATTAGTTGATAGTTTCAGAGCTATTTCAGTGTAGTGAGCGCCGCCTAGGGCTGATAGATATGCTAATATAAGACGCCAGAGGAATTCGTAAAACAAAAGAGAGTAGCGGGGATAGGTTCAGAGCTTTGTTCAGGGTAGGTAGCTCCTCCCTTGCAGCTAGATATAAACAGGGTCTAACCAGCATGAGGGCCAGAGCTGACGAAGCCTCTCGGATGAGCGGCGAAACGTTTTCAACCAAACAAACTTTGTCCAGTTGACAAATTGAACTTCTCCTTTGATCATGGATTCTACCTGGACGACTGAGGGACTTTTCACGCAATTTAAAGCTAAGTTTTGTATCTTTTACATGGTGAAACATCCTCAAAATTTTGCCTTACAAAGAGAAATGTGGAACCCAGAGATAGTCTAGCATGCTGTGATGTTTGGCTGCAAGAAATATTGAATCGAAATCACATTTTGAGTGGACACAATTAGCAAAAGTCCCATAATTTCCTCCACAAACAACAAAATCTTCTTCCTCTTCTGCATAGAAACTGCAAACCCTGTATTTTGATCTGTACAAACATGTTCTGAAATGTGATTCTTCTTGCTTTAGACAGGTCAGATTTCAGTCTTTTTGTCAGCTGATGCTTTTGCAGCTGATGTCATCAACGGTCCCCGGGGGTGTGAAACTGAAAGCGCTTCTCTGTTTGACGCTCTGTTACTGATATTTTAATCTGAGTTTTGTTTTGACACAATCTGACCAGAAAGAGCTGACGGAGCCGATTGGTGCTGTTAAACAAGTCAATCAAGTCAATCAAACTCCTAAACAGGACGATGAAAGCTCATGTGTGTTTGTGCTGTGAGGAAACCGCACCTCAGAGAACGTGTCATGGAGTTTGCAGTTTACAGCGTCAGTTAGGAGTGGACGATGTGTAAAAATGGACTTTTCAGAGCTTTTAACCATGTATTTGACGTGTCACTGTATTTGACGGTATTTATTTTTCATGTACTAAGTGGTACCGTGTCTTTGGCGAAGTGGACAGTAACAGCGTTGGTAATATCGTTCCACCGTTTGCTTTTCTTGTCGTAGGCGTCTCTGAGTGACGTCCGAGCGGCGTTTTGTGTCGCGGCGCCAACTTGAACGTTCCCCGCAGACGTGGAAGAGGATGCAGATCTTAGTTTCGGGCGTTCTTCATATTCCACGACGTGTTTGTGACGGAGGTGGTGAAGCAGATCGCTCGTGTCGCCTCCTGCGGCTACGACTTTAGCCCGACGACATTTACAGAATACGGTTGTTTGATCAGCGTCAGATTTTTTAAAGCCGAAGTTCTTCCGCACGACTGACACGGCTCCTCTTTTCGGTATAAGTTCCTCTGTGTGTGTAACGTTTTCTCCGTCCATGTTGTTCACCGCTCAACACACACTGTAGCCCTGTCCCAATTCGAGGGTTATTGATCCATGTGTGTAATTTGCATGGTGCATGTTAGCATTACCGTTAGCAGCGTGTCTGGGACGGTGGGTGACGGGAGCGGCTCCGTGGGCTGGACCTGTCCCATTTCGGCAACGGCCTAGTTTGAGGGCTGTAACTTTGGCAGCCTTCGGAGTGGCTGAAAAAGCAGCCTGCGGAGGCTCGAATTGGGACATAGCTTGTTCGTACACACACACTCACTGGTATTGGAATTAGGGGTGTGCAAAATAATCGTCATGACAATGCATCGCGATACTAACTTTCACAATATACTGCATCGATTCTTGATGCCAAAAATTGATTATTATTAATTAATAATTTAATATTTAATAATTTAATATTTAATATCAATAAATAATACATTAATAAATAATTTATAAATACATTAATTATTAGTTTGTTTGTTTTTTTATAAATCCTATGCACTTTTTTCTTTGTGAAAGGGTATTGTTTGTTATGATGGTAGCTACCTCCAAAATGGCAAATGTTTGAACATCATTTTTTGTTTTAGAAAAAATCCTATGCACTTTTTTTGTTATTGGTTTGGTTTATTTGTTTTTGTTATTCAATAAATTCAGTTATGAATTGAGTTGCTCAGAGTTATGTATCAATTGAAGACACTACCCAGATACACAGCCACTGATATTTAAGTTATCCTCTTTTTTTTGGTACATTTTCACGTATGTCGAATATATTGCAATGCATCGCAAGAATTCAAGTATCGTGATGCATCGTGATAGTATCGCATCGTGGCATATGAATCGTGATTCGAATTGAATCGTGACTTCTTTGCCAATACCCACCCCTAATTGGAATATATGAAAAAATTCATATCATAAAAAAAAAAAAAACACCAGTATTCGGTATGAACCGGTATACCACCCAGCCCTACTGTGAATTACTTACTTTTCTCTCCAATTTTATTTTAGGCTTCAGCAGCGTTGCATCATTTATTGAGACGTTTTAGATGAATATTGAAATTTGAAATGTACAGATTCTAACATAGTGATCAACATAGATGTCTAGAGCAACTAAACCTATGGACTGTTTGTGGAAGTTTCCTGCTGTTTCTCACTCAGAGCAGGACACAGACTGACCAACAGAGGGGAGTCTTTAGTTTTTGACCATCGAGCTGCATTAAAGGTCCCATGGCATGAAATTTTCACTTTCTGAGGTTTTTGAACGTTAATGTGAGCTCCCCTACCCTGTTTAGCCCCCCCCATGGTTAAAAGTTGCGAAATGTCTAAACTGAGCATTTGCGATCCTTTTCTGTGTTACAAAAAATCTGAGCTCAAACGGGCGATTTTGAACAAGGCACCTTATTGACGTCAGATCGAAAAAAGAAATGCAAATGCAGTTCCACCCCCGTCTGTCTGAACTCAGCGTCTCTGTAAATCACGCCCAGAGAGTTTGGACTGCGAATGCGCTAGGCAATGCGAAATGCGTTTTTTTATTTGCCTGGAGGCACGTCCGAGTGTTTCTAGGCTCGGAAGTCCTTTATCGGAGCCTCTGGACCTTTGAACAGCAGTGGTTTGATTTTATTTTCTGTGGAAATGTGTTTTTTTTCATTGAAAAGGCTCTCCTTTCCTCCTCCGCTCTTAAAACGCGGAAATGGATCAGCTGAGAGCTCAGAGCGGAGAGCGGAGAGTTTGGCCATGCCCCCACCCTCTACTATTGGCCATCTCTTTTCTCCTCATTTGCATTCAAGCAACAACGGCTATTATGGACTGTTCAGAGAGAGAAAAATTACTCTTTCTCATCTTATCTCTGTTTCTCATGCACTGAGTGTTGATTTTGAAGAAGGATTCATTTACAGTATTAGGGAACCATTAAGGAGCCATATAAAAGCATCAAGAAGTACCATGTCATGGGACCTTTAAACAGAACATCAGGGATCCCGATGTGATTCAACCAAAACAGCCACACACACACACACACACACACACACACCACACACACACACACACACACACACTCTCTCTCCTCATCTGCATTTTTTCTTTCTCTTATGCACTAATCGTCTTCATTCCACTGGTCCACTTCAAACGCTGTGATGTTTTCTTTATCACCAACATGGACTTTGTCATCAGAAATCAGAAAAAAACACTTTGTTGCCAGTGTCAGTGAAGAAAAACATAAAATAATGAAGACTAATAGTGAAAATAAGTACAACGATTGCACTGAATAATGTATTAGAGATGTGTCAACCAGTGCGGGGCCTTTCTGTGTGGAGTTTGCAGGTTCTCCCTGTGCCTGTGGCTCCAGAAAAAGGGTTTACAGATCTCAATGGGACTTCTGTGGTTCAATAAAGTTCAATAAATCAATAAATACTTGAAGTGAGCTGTTTAAAGTGACAGTTTCATCGTAGCTCCTCCTTCAGGCAGATATAAGGCAGTGTCCACCAGCATCTGACCGGAAGAGAAGAAGCAGCTTGGATGAGCTGCGAGACGTATTCAAACCAGAAAAAAAAGTTGAATTTTTTCTTTGCTATAGAATGACAGGTGTTATAAAGTGACAGGTTTTACAGAGTGACAGGTGTTATAGATGACAGGTGAGCAGAGGGGAAAAAAATGTTCTTTTGGTGAGAGATTCTGGTCCAAATGCCCGAGGGGAGGGCCTTAAAAAGTCTGCATCCAGGGGAGAACAGTCAGCTGTGTAACATATTTTATTGTTTAATATTTTATACTATTCTGCAGTAAATCCACAAATGGATCAAAACAGTATGGTCCTACTCCCTATAGTTTCCAGACTTTAACACTCGATAACTTCTGCATACTAAGAATAAGACATGTTGAAGAGACAGTGGTGGAGTATTCCTGAGTTATCCCTCATACAGTCACATTTTAGTGACCGATGTGTACTTGTACTTGTGCAGGGCCTGGTGTCCAGCAGACATCGCCTGACCATGTGCCAGCTGGCAGTGCAGTCCTCAGACTGGATCAGGTAAAGCCTCAGTCCTCTCCCACATACTGTGTACTAACTGATGTATTTTACTATAGTACAGACACTAGACCTGAATGTTGACTCTGTGTGTGTGTGTGTGTGTGTGTGTGTGTGTGTGTGTGTGTGTGTGTATAGAGTGGACCCCTGGGAGTGCTACCAGGACACATGGCAGACCACCTGCAGCGTTCTGGAGCACCACAGGGACCTGATGAAGGTCAGACCCCAGCAGCACCACTATACACCCGTACATGTCTTTACGTATCTTTACATTTGACGTCTTCACACGTGGCTTTGCAAATGTAAACTTTATTGTTATATTTTTCTCATCTTTATATTTTTCTCATGATATTTGATAGATTGACCTCAGGTATTTATCTATGATTTCCCGCAAAGGGTTCTTCACACATTCTAAAGTCCAAGACTCCATGCACAGCTTCCAGGTGCTGGTAACAGCAGGAACATTCAACAATTCCAAAAAAGAGAAGGTTTAACGCACACTTGTTTGACTTTATTCTTTATTAGGTTAGAGCAGTGTTTCCCAACCTTTTTTGTCTTGGTGTACCCCCTGAGCCTTTTTGTCACACCTCGAGTACCCCCTCACTCATACGTGTTGATAATTCTCCAAAAGTAGAACATGACACAACAGATTATTAAATGAAAATCATTTTATTTCATCTCCTTAATTTGAAATTTTAATTCTCTGGCATTTTCTCTCTTTTCTTTAACTCAAATTTACTCAAATTAGAATTAAAAAAAAAAAATCTCCCCCTGCGCCTGGCAGCAACACTGCCGAGTACCCCCTGCAGTGTGCTTGCGTACCCCTAGGAGTACTTGTATCCCTGGTTGGGAAACACTGGGCTAGAGCAGTGGTTCTCAACCTTTTTTTGCCTGTGACCCCATTTTGACATCACACATTTCTGGTGACCCCATAGACTTTAAAAAAAATAATTTTTAATCATGTTTCAGTCTCAGCCTCAGTCGCAATATTGTGTCAGATGGTTTGACGTGTCTGAGGCCTCGGAGAAACACTGACCTCTAGTGGACAAATTTAACCATTGCAAACCGACACACAACCTATGATTTGGGAAGTTCCCAAATGGATGGATGAGAATGGATCGCTTTTTTCCACTTGTAGATGCCATCGAAAATGAAACAAATGCCAGAAGTCACCAAAATCACCACTAACTCCTCACTACCCAACACTACCAAACATTTTTAAGAAATATTGGTGCATCTTTTATACTGTAGCAGTTTAGCGCTTGTCAAACCAAGGAAGCGCGTTGAACACTCTGAAGCACTCTGAACCATTCGCAGAGCGGAACATTCGCTGAGCCAATGAAACACTTCGATACACTGAAGCGATTGACACTCAGAGCGAAGCGACGGGGGGAGGGACCGACACTTCGGTCACGTGAGCGGCTGCTGCGAGACGGTTTCAGAAAGAACGAGACGTGCTCCGTCTCATTTGCCCATCACTAGTTATTGTGACTGCACTGCTCCGTACATTTCAGGCGACCCCGTTTGAATTCTAGGCGACCCTTGCCTGGTTTACACCTCACCATATCACAAGTGATATATGGTCTGGAAGCCACCTTCGAAATATCTCGTACCGGAGGTGTGGTTGACGATCGCCAACGGCCGTTTATTGGGCGTTACAAATGTCTTATCATTTGGCGTATACGTAGCCCATAGCCAATCATGTCAGTTGTCAGTTCAAACTACAAGCTTCTGTTTGTCACGTAGTACGCGTCACCGTCTTGCCACCCCTCCCCGCTCTCTGATTGGCTCCCAGAATCGGGAGAGCTCGCTTGCCATAGTCGCCAGGCTGTCTTTCAGATCGGAACGAACGAAAGCAGCCTGGGATTTCCCAGGTTAAGGCGACCCCACGTGTGGTCGCGACCTGAAGGTTGAAAAACGCTGGGAACAACGCATTTCGCCTCTACAGCATCATCAGGTTCGCATGAGTATGCCAGATGCGACTAAATACCATCCAGTCACATGTTTTTTTTTTGTGTTTGTTTTTTTTTTTGACGCTGTGGACGCTGTAGAGGCAAAACGCGTTGTTTGTTCTAACCTAATAAAGAATAAAGTATAAAGTCAAACAAGAGTGTGGTAAACCTTCTCTTTTTTGGGGTTCTTCATACATGTTTGTAGAATGAGACACCACCAGACACGGGTGGATGTTCAGAATGTTTACATACATTACATTTTTATGATGCATTTATCTGTACAATGCACAGGTGATGTTAGATAAAGCTAAAGAGAGCAGATGTTTGTACTAAACCTCAATTAGAGTTACATTTTCTATCTGTAATATTCTCCAGCTCGTCTTCGACTCCGTTCTGCGGTCTAAGTGTTTTGTGCTTTCAGAGAGTAACCGGGTGCATCCTGTCCAACATCAACACGCCCTCTTCCACTCCTGTGATTGGTCAGCTGACTCAGCCGCAGACCCAGACCACGCCCATTTACCAGAACCATGGCAACATGAACCACAAGCCCACAGCCAGTGAGTACAGTCTACGCTCACCTCACAGCAAGAAGGTCCTGGGTTTGAATCCTGGGGTCTGCGTGCAGTTTGCCTGTTCTTCCTGTGTTTTGTTATGTTTTTAAGACTATAAAAATCAGGTAAACAATGTTAACTAACTGCCTGTGTTTTGTTTCAGTCAAACTCTGGGGTAAAATCAGTGAAAACCTGGGAAAAATCTGCTGTGTGCGTCCTCACATCGATCGCTTCACCTTTGTCGGTAAGAACCACTGATCTGTATGGCGTTTAACAGGTGCTGCCCTCTGGTGGTGGCACTGCTGTGCATGTTTAATTCTGATTGCAAACATCTCTGTGTGTGCCAGATGAGAATGCTAACCTGGGGACTGCTGTCCGCTATGAGGAGATTGGTGAGTGTGCTCCAGCTCCAGCTCAGTGTCTCGTCAGGGCTGGATTGTAGCTCACATGTTCACTATCGCTGCTTCTGTCACTGTGTTTGTGCAGAGCTCAGGATCCTGCTGCTGTGTGGTAGTGACCTGCTCGAGTCCTTCTGCATCCCCGGCCTCTGGAAGGACAGTGATGTAAGGAGCTGGTCACATGACCAACGCACTCACTCCCCATGTCATACAGCAAGGACGTGTCTGTGTCTGTTGTTTCCATCAACAGACACAGATCTAAACAGAGATGAAGTGATGGGCCGATCAAGGAAATCATTATAATTTAGGAGAGGTTGGAATGAGCCAGCAGACATGTGTTCATGCTCAGACTCGCAGGACTCTGCATTTGGCTAACCTTGCTAAGACTGATCTGTGTGTCACTCTGAAGTGAGTTCTACACATTATCACCTGGGATGAACACAGAACATCATGACAAGCCAAAAAAATCTAGCTTTAGTTAAATCCAGTGAAGAGAAAAACACAGACATCTTTCCTGCCCACAAAGTCACAAAGCCCTTACCTTCTAAAATACTAATAAAAATACCGGCTGGTTAGCTCAACTGGTAAGTCATGGACTTTCCCCCTGGAGGTTGTAGGTTCAAACCCCCCCCGGGCAATGAGCTAACCAGTGTGGGTCCTTGGGCAAGACCCTTCACGGTACTGCCCCCCGGGCGCCGAAAAAGATGGCTGCTCACTGCTCCTGAAAAAGGATGGGTCAAATGCAGAAGTCAAATTTCTCCCGTGTGTCATTGTGTGTGAGACCAATAAAGGCTAAAAGCCCAAGCTTAATCTTAATCTTCTGTACGTTTTTCACAAACTAAACAGTCTGTTTAGATGCTAAAATAGGGCAAAGTGCCTCTGTTTGTTTTGGTTGGTGTGGACACTTCACCTTTGGCTTCCACACAAATCTAAATGCTGAGACGTGGTCGCCCACAACATGTCGGGCCATTCGCACCAGCGCGAGCCAAATGGATTCTCATGAGTTTGTGAACTTACAAATATCACGAGAATCCATCTTGCTGTGAAAGGTTTGCTTTTGGCCCCTGGGCCGTATATGTTTTTGAGGACATTACACTGAATTACATTCTTATCCTGGAGACTGATCCTAACCTTAACCATAACTAGGGATGCACGATATATCGGCATTAACATCTGAGACATCGGCTGATATTGCACCAAATTTAGCATATCGGTATCGGTCCGATGTGTAAAAGTGGGCCGATATTAACGACCGATATTTGTCAGTACAGTATTCCCTCGAATTAACATTTTCTCACATTTCTCTCTCGTTTAAATACTCAAACTTTCGTAGATTTTCAACAAAATGTATTAATAGTGAACCATGGGGGGCGCGTGGACACGTGTGCGTCCTCAAACCCATGATAGTGCAACATGACCAGCACGAGAACACTCGTCCCACCCGGGGCTGCGAGCACGAGTAGGGTGACCACCGGCATGGGTGACCTCCTTTTTGTGTCCAAAAAGGAGGACAAAGGCCCTAAAGTGAGGACACCTTTTTTTTTTTTTTTTTTTGTTTTCCCTCGGGGAAAACAAAGAATGTGCGCTGAGAATGTGCACTGCTCGCACATTCTGCATTTCGGATGTCGCGCACAGGAATTCCAAGTATTACCAGTCGCAATAGAATAATATTTTGTCTTTAGGGAACAAGGAGCAGACCACCCGGCTCATTGAGCTGAGGCGGGACATGTTCCATCTCGCAGATGGCCATGCGGTCCACGGACTGCACTCAGGGCTGAGCGAGTATGCACCACCTCGCCTGCAGACTGAGACCACACTCCGAACCGTGCACTTTCTGAATTGGGAAACGGCGAACATCGCAGAGTAGCAAGTGTAAATAATGGGTGGAGATTTATGACGATTTATGCAACGAAAGGAGGACAAAACGTAAAAAAGGATGACACGTGACAGACGGCCGGACAGACAGCTCTAAAACCGGACTGTCCGGACGAAATCCGGACGAATGGTCACCCTAAGCACGAGACCCGTGCCCAAACCGTGTCTCCTCTAGACCAGGTCTAAACCATGGACAGGCTCTTTGCCTGGTTTCGTGTGGCCGGACTGCGTGCTGCTAGCCTCAGCCTTGACTCAAAAACACGACTAAGAGCAAATCAGGCAGGAAAAGAACAGGTAGAGCTCGTTTACAGAGGGATCCATATGCCGGCTGCATTTCCACAAACTCACTCGCCTCTGTTCGGTTGTAAAGGCTCAGGATACACCGGTGAAGCTGCTGCTGCTAATAGCAGAGCTAGCACGAAACCAGGCAAAGAGCTGCACGCGGTGGTTTAATCCTGGTTTAGACCTGGTTTAGTCCAGGTTTAGTCCTGGTCCAGTCCAGGTTTAGACCTTGTTTAGACCTGGTTTAGTCCGCGTTTAGTCCTGGTTTGGTCCTGGTTTAGTTCCAGTTTGGTCCCGGTCCCCCCCGCGTCCCCCATTTATAACATCAATCGGCAAAGGTCCCTTAGCCAATCAGGAAGCAGAACACAATGTTACACTATAAAAAAAATAAAAATAAAATAAAATAAAAAATCAGGAGTCAAAACGTTTTGAAAATAAAAGAAAATTCATTTTGCATGATTTTCAGTCTGTATAAAATGTTTTCTCAGAATTAAAAATAAATAAATAATGGTATCGGCTTATATTGGTATCGGCCGATATCAGGAACATTAATTTCGGATATCGGCTAAAATTTTCACATCGGTGCATCCCTAACCATAACCTAAACCCTAACTGTAACCTATTTGAACCCATTTCTGAACTGTAAATGTTGATGTTACAATAAAAGAATGACGTCATGGACCTGGCATCTGTGCTCAGAAGTGGTAAATGCCTGCCCGTCACAGGCCTATGACCTGTCCTGCCTGTGGTGCGTTTCAGATGGAGGTGATCGTGGGAGATTTTGGCATTGTGGTGGTTCCTCGCGACGGGGCCGACACTGAACGCATCATGAACCACTCGGCCATTCTGCGCAAGTACAAGGTGTGCCCCCTGCCGGTCCTCACATATGCAGGAGATACATCAGGTTTACTCACAGTGTCCTCATGTTCTCTGCAGGACAACATCATCGTGGTGAAGGACGCTGGCTCTCACCCCATGTCTGTGGTCAGCTCCACCAAGAGCAGGTAGGTCCAGAGCTGCTCACCAGGGAATAGACTCGATACCAATTCTGTGACCACAACGATAATAAAAACACTTTATTTAGATGACAGAATGTGATTTTCAACAGTAAAGGTTAAAGGAGAATTAACGTTTTTTACAATCTGAGCCTTATTTCGGTAATAAAACAAGTTGTTTTACTCACCCATAGCACTTTGGTTTAATTTGGAGCATTTCCAGAGATGTTTTAAATTAGCAATATCCATAACGTGAGTGCTCGGGGCACGACGTTGCAGTCACCAAAATAACACAAACTTTAGCACTTTTCACATCATAGAAGCTCAATGTCTTAGTCTACACTTTCGTTTGAGTCAAAAGTGGCCTGTAATCTGAGATTTATCCATAGTTTCGAGTAGATGAGGAGGACAGTGCGCATGTGCTCAGTCACAGCTGATTTCGCTCTCAGCTCTCGGGACCCAAACATGAAAGGCAAAGCTGTAAGACGTTTGGACCATCGTGTTTGCAGTACCCACTTCAGTCAGGACGATTTTTTACCAGTAAAGGAAAAGAAAGAAGTTCAGCGGATTCAGCGCACGATTCTGAGAAGTAATGCGAAATCGATGGCTGTTCTCTGCTGCTCCTGAAACTGTCTCCGCTTCATTCTTTCCGTATCCATTCTGTCTCCTCATCCGTATACTCAGGCTCAAAACGACAGGGACGGCCATCATACTCAAATAAGTCCTCTTCATCTCAAAGTCCGAATCTTCAGCCATGTGTCGCTCGCAACAGAAAAGTTATGAGCGTCTTCTTATCTGTAAAACAGCTGTGACTGAGCACATGCGCACTGTCCTCCTCATCTACTCGAAACTATGGATAAATCTCAGATTACAGGCCACTTTTGACTCAAACGAAAGTGTAGACTAAGACATCGAGCTTCTATGATTTGAAAAGTGCTACAGTTTGTGTTATTTGGTGAATGCAACGTCGTGCCCCGAGCACTCACGTTATATACGGATATCGCTAAACTAAAACATCTCCGGAAATGCTCCAAATGACACCAAAGTGCTATGGGTGAGTAAAACAACTTGTTTTATTACCGAAATAAGGCTCAGATTATTAAAAAAAACATTAATTCTCCTTTAAATTTTAAGTTAACTTTGAGTCCTGTTAAAATGTTCCCTCATCAAAAACATACCCAAGGACACAAAAACATACTGTGTTGTGGTTCATTCCCACATGTTTGAGTAACCCTTTATTATTAGTCTGTCTACTTCTCTATCTCCGAAGCTCAAAGTGCTCTGTTCCACCTTGTGATGTCATGAAGTGGTAGTTTTCAAGTTCACAGCTCCTTTTACTTTCAGTTCAATAGAGATTGGTAATTCCAGGGCTGAAGTGATCCAAATGATTCTAGTGCAGGTGGATGGAGTTTAAAAACGCCCCGCATGCGCCTTGGAGGACACAATGACGTCACGTGCAGCGAGCGTGCTCAGTGTTTACGGAAGTAGCCTAAAGTTGCTGTTGTACCGGAGCCAAAACATGTACAACTTATTTGTTTTAAGGAGGAGACGGACAAAGAGAAGGACAAGGTTTTTGGCGTTTTGTGGAGCAGTGGCAGCAACGTCCGTAGAAATGAACGTGTTGGTGCGGAATCGCAGACAAGAGTGGTGGGATTGCTACGTGCTTCACCGCTTCACTGATACGGAGTTTATATACTATTTTCGCATGACAAGAAGAACGTTTGTGTACATTTACTTGTACCACTCTCGCTGGAGGAAACCCGCCCGGGTCGGATGAACGCGATCTGGCCGTTCAGACTGAAGTCGCACGCCAAAAGATCGGATATGTATCGGATTTAGGAGCACATATCCAAGTGGCCTGGATCGCATTTGAAAAAATCGGATCTGTGTCGTTCAGACTCCCATTAGAAGATCAGATACAGGTCGCATAGAGGCGAAAAAAATCGGATTTGGGTCATTTCAGGCTGCAGTCTGAACGTTGCCCAAGATATGTGGTCCTAAAACCGATACATATCCGATCTTTTGGCATGCGACTTCAGTCTGAACGGACAGGTCGCATTCATCCGACCTGCACATCATCAACAAGTGAGAATGGTACAAGTAGGCGCTCACAAATGTACACAAACGTTCTTCTCGTCATACAAAAATTGTGTATGTCAGTGAAACGGCAAAGCACACAGCAATCCCATGACTCTCAGCGCCAACACGTTCCTTTCTACGGACATTGCTGCCGCTGCCCCACAAAACGCCAAGGCCAAAAACCTTCTCCTTCTCAATCTCTTCCTTAAAACAAATAAGTTGTACATGTTCTGGCTCTGGTACGACAGCAACTTTAAAATCTCCAGGCGCTCAATGCTCGTGTCCATGTTTAGGCGACTTCCGTAAACACTGAGCACGCTCGCCGCACGTGACCTCATTGTGTCCTCCAAGGCGCATGCGGGAAACTTTTGGGGCGTTTAACGTTCACCCTGGAGATCACATAAAAGTCGCATTTAATTGGAAATGTGAACGACCTCGCAAAAAAATCAGATTTCACAAAAAAATCCGAATTAATCTTTAAAGGAGAATTAACGTTTTTTACAATCTGAGCCTTATTTTGGTAATAAAACACGTTGATTTACTCACCAATATCACTTTCGTACCACCGCCATCAGACTGTATAATTCTACTGTATAGTCCTACCGTGCAATATCGTTTTCCCAATGTGCAATATTGTTGTTTTTTCAATACTCCTATCGTGCAATATAGTTTTTCCAATTTTTTCAATACTCTCCCTGTCACTGTTTTTTATTAGTATCACTACTATTATTATTATTCGATTTATTACTTATTTTTTTAATTATTATTATCACCTATCTTTATGCCTTTTTTTTACCTGCATGCACTTGTCTTCTTGTTCAAACTGTCCCTACCTGGAGCTACTGTGACAAGTAAATTTCTCCTGTGTGAGATCAATAAAGTCTTATCTTATCTTATCTTATTTGGTGCAGGTCCGTAGATTTTGTAGGTTAGGATATATCCGGGTAACATGAGTGATCGGGGCACAATGTTGCGGTCAACAAATAACACAAACTTTATCACTTTTCAAATGACAAAAGTTCAGTGTGTTAGTTTACACTTTCGTTTGAGTTTCGGAACATGAAAAAAGGTTTCTATTACACCACGGTTCATCATGGCACGAATATCCTCCAGAGTTGACAGACACAGATTTCTGTTATCACCCAGACGTTCATGTCCTGGCTGCAAATCCCACTCGAGACAGCAAAGGCATTCTTCCTCTGTTGCCATCAACATACACCGTCCACATAAACACCACCAGGTACTGTCTTTTCGTAGACGGGCCGTCGCTTGATGTTCTCTGGTGCGCTGCTCCTCAAACTGTCTCCACTTCCTTCTTTCTAATATCTCTTCCTCTGTATACTCAGGCTCAAAACGATAGGGACGGCCATCATACTCAAATAAGTCCTCTTCAATCTCAAAGTCTGAATCTTCAGCCATGTCTCGCAACAGAAAAGTTCAGAGTGGTGTTTATCTGCGAAACAGCTGTGACTTCACGCATGTGTGCTGTCCTCTATGATGACGTCATCAAATGAAACTATAGCTGGATATCGGGTTTCAGGCCGCTTTTGACTCCACTTAAAGTCTTTGCTGACACAGCGAGCTTCTGTGATTTGAAAAGTTCTAAAGTTTGTGTTATTTGTTGACCGCAACATTGTGCCCTGAGCACTCACATTACGATATCCTAACCTACCAAATCTACGGACCTGCACCAAATGTTACAAAAGTGATATTGGTGAGTAAATCAACGTGTTTTATTACCAAAATAAGGCTCAGATTGTAAAAAACTTTAATTCTCCTTTAAGCCCTGCAGTCTGAACGTAGCCTATGTTCGTCCCTGTGTCCTCAGACTGGCCCTGCAGCACGGAGACGGACACGTGGTGGACTACCTGTACCAGCCCGTCATCGACTACATCCTGCAGAGCCAGCTCTACATCAAGGCCTCGGGATGAGACGCCCCGCCCTTCTGTCCTCTAAAGCTCCGCCTACCTGTCCTCTCAAGCTCCTCCCCATGCCCCCCAAAGACACGCCCACATCCTCACAAGCCCCGTCCTTCCGTCCTCGCCGTTCCCTCCCCCACAAGCCCCTTCTCCTCGACTTTCCCGTGATTCCGCGGCCCGTGTGTAGCACTGTTCACTGTGGGCTGAGGAGTTTCGCACACGCTCCGATTGTACTCCAAGGGGACCACCTGTCACTTTACTGTACGCTCAAATCACCGCTGTCAGAGAACGTTCTCATACTCGCATTACGTCACTTTTCTGGTGGAAGCTTGGACACTTGCTCGTCTCCGTGGAGAATTTTGCCTGGAAATGATAACGTTTTGTGCCGCAACACTTTCATTCTACAGCTCTGGAAAAAAATAATAGACCACTGCAAAATGATTCTGATTTTACTACTTATAGGTATGTGTTTGGGCAAAAGGAACATTTTTGTTTGAGTCTATAAACTACTGACAACATTTCCCCCAAATTCCAAATAAAAATATTATCGTTTAGAGCATTTATTTGCAGAAAATGACAAATGGTCAAAATAACAAAATGTTTTCAGACCTCAAACAATGCAAAGAAACAAGGTCAAATTCATTTTAAAAAAACATAATATACTAATGTTTACACTTAAGAAGAGTTCAGAAATCAATATTTGGTGCAATAACCCTTATTTTTAATCACAGATTTCATGCGTCTTGGCATGCTCTCCACAAGTCTTTCACATTGTTCTTGGGTCCTAGTTTAGACCTGGTTTAGTCTTGGTTCAGACTGGGTTTAGTCCTAGTTTAGACCTGGTTTAGTACCTGTTTTAACCTGGTTTAGTCCTGGTTCACATCTGGTTTAATCCTAGCTTAGTCCTGGTTTAGTCCTGGTTCATATCTGGTTCAGTCCAAGTTTAGGTCTGGTTTAGTCCTAGTTTAGTCCTGGTTTAGTCCCCTTTTTAACCTGGTTTCATCCTAGTTTAGACCTACTTTAGTCCTGGTTCAGACCGGGTTTAGTCCTAGTTTAGACCTGGTTTAGTCCTGGTTCAGACCTTGTTTAACCCGAGTCTTTCACATTGTTCTTGAGTGACTTTATTCCACTCCTGTTGCAAGAACTGAAGTAGCTCAGCTTTGTGTTTGTGTTGGAATTCAACAGACGCTGGAATGGAATGGCTGTAATACATGTAGAGATGCTGATTTCAGAAAAAAATGCAGCGGTCTCTTATTTTTTCCCAGAGCTGTAGGTGTGCGTGAAGCGACAATATCAGGCTTTGATGAGGAAGTTCGGCCACAACATTCCAGGCAAGCGGACGAGCAGGTGTTGGAAATTTCACCAAAAAAGTTACACCTTAAAAAAATGAATAAATAAAAAGAATCGGCATGCAACTGGTTTGCTGCAACGCCCCCTAATGGATCAAAACCATAAGTAATCCCTTACATTTACATTAATTTTCATCGTTTATTACACTTGATATTATAATTATCACGTTTTATGAATAATATTTGATCTTCTACCACATACAGTCTGATTATAAAATGTGTCTTGGAAGATTAAAAACAAAAAAACGAAAACATAATCTTAGTTGCCAAAGTCAGATCGGTGGATCCTGTATCTAAGACTCTCCCACCAAAGAAAAACACACCAAACATCACATTAGTACTTATACTGCATTTCCCAGCGCTCCTGCCTCATCTGAATGTAGGACTATACTTCTCAGACTGTGACCATAGTACTTTCATAGTACTTCTTCTTTCATGGTAGTTACCCCCCTCTCTGTTCTCCCGTAGTACGAGTAGATGCATGCGTAGTGGGACTGTTGGGTTCTGGCATGAGGACTTCTGTTGTGATTGTACTTCAAATACTCTGGATATACTTCTGTCCTCCTTTTGTCCATAAGCTAAACGCTCGCTCTGTGCACATCACTGATTGTAAACTTGATGAATGAGTGTCCTCCACATGTCTGGGGGACAGTTTCGTGACTCCGTAATAAGGCGATACTGGATGATGTCAGTTAAGCGGCACAACAATAGTCTCTCTTGTATGATAACTTTAAAATGTACTAAAAAAAAGTATTTGAAATTCCCATATTATGCTAAACACTCTGCTTAGCTATTGACCCATCTAAAACAAACCTGGAGTTGTGTTTTCTTTGTTATTTCAGGGGTGTCCAAATGGCCTTTTTGTGAGGATAATGATGATACAGTCATACCTCACCTTACGAAAGACCCAAATAACGAATAATCCAAGTTACGAAACGCCTTAACGTAAAATCTTCGTCTCTGAATACGAAAGAAAATTCAAGTTACGAAACGCGGAATCTCAAAAATTCAAATAATGCGCGTTCGGCTTCGCAGCCGCCCGAATCCCCCGAAACGTAAATACACTTGTAAATACACTCTCTAACAGGGTTTAGGGGGGGATTGGGGGCCTTGGAACGAATCAGGCCTTTTACTTTTTTTTTTTTTTTCTTGGTTTATTTTTTATTTTTCAAGATTCTCAAAATGTACACTATCAAAGTCAAATGAAAAAGGTAGTACAAATATACAAAAGAACAATCAAAATTGTAATGTCCAAGAAGGAGTGGGGGGAAGAAAACGTATTTACATTGCGAATCTACTTACGAAAAAATCACGTTATGAAACCACTTCTGGAACGAATTAATTTCGTAAGGTGAGGTATGACTGTATTAAGGTTAAGGGACACTTTATGTCCCCTTAGGGAAAACTGATGCGTCAATAGTATAATAATCGTTGTCACAAAGGAATAACTACCCATTTTGAATTTAATTTTGAAATGTATTTTTGAATTTGAATATCCATCCATCCATTTTTTTCACTTATCTGTGGCCGGGCCGTGGGGGCAACAGTCTAAGCAGGGACTCCCAGACTTCCTTCACCCCGGTCACTTCCTCCAACTCCTCTGGGGGGACCCCAAGGCTTTCCCAGGCCAGCCGGGAGACATGGTCCCTCCAGAGTGTCCTGGGTCTTCCCCGGGGCCTCCTCCCGGTGGGACGTGCCCAGAACGGAGGAGGCATCCGGAACAGACGCCCGAGCCACCTCAGCTGCTCCTCTCCACGTGGAGGAGCAGCAGCTCTACTCCGAGCTCCTCCCGTGTGACTGAGCCCCTCACCCTATCTCTAAGGGGAGCGCCCAGCCACTCTGCGGAGGAAACTCATTTCGGCCGCTTGTGTCCGCGATCTCGTCCTTTTCGGTCATTACCCAGAGCTCATGATCATAGGTGAGGCGAGGAACATAGATCGACGGTAAATCGAGAGCTTTGCCTTTCGGCTCAGCTCCCTCTTCACCACAACGGTCCGGTACAGCGACCGCATCACTGCCAACGCTGCACCGATCCACCTGTCAATCTGTGAGATTTGGGTTTTGGATGTGGATTGTGAATTTTTACATTTGAATTCTTAGTTTTGAAATGATAAAATTGTTAACAGTGAACACCTTAACAGCCTTTTAATGCAATTTAATGGAAATGGAAATGCAAAGTGAATGTGACGTGGTCTTTTATACCTCAGTCCCACCGTATGGCCATAAGTTAAAGTTCGGACCCCCGTTTCATTGTGTGCTGCAGCTGCTCGCTCTGGCTGTGTCCTTCTGAACTTCTCCGCGTCCTTCGGGCTTGTGTTAGCGATCAGACTGCCTTCACTACAACGTATCAGCCATCACACTACCAGCTACTGATTTTAGCCTTATTTTAACTGCTTTGCACTTGCCATTATTGCCAGCAGAGGGCGCAAGAACAGCTGGAACATATTTTAATGGATTCCACACAGAGCTGAAGGGCGTAGCTGTAAGGAGACAAAAAGGGGACACTAATAGCTTAGAAGTTGCATAAAATGGAAACTTTAAATGCAGGGGGTTGTGTCATGTTGTAAATATCACAAAACGAATCTGTGAAATGATGATTCTGAATTGTGAATGCGTTTTTTGGAGGGACATACGGCTCTGTTACGTTGATCTGGGAGGCTTCTCTTGTATATCCTGTTTATTAACTGTATTTGTCATATTATCTTTCTGGAAGCTGACTGTTTGCACTGGTTGTAAATCATGCATTGTCTCAATAAAATCAATTTGAGTAAGAAAAAAGTCTTTATGTAGAATTGTTTTTATGTCTGTGACGTTTGGCCTGTCTCGTGTCATACATACTGTATACAGTACTTCAATACAAAACTGTATTTTAAAACATGCAAAGTTACATCATTTGCTATTTCCCAGTAGAATCCAATGCCAATGACACAAGAATACAAAACTTTTAACATTTTTTTTATTTTATTTTTATTTTTGAATTTCTATAAAAATATAACGTCTTCCAAAATATTGCACTGAATAATAAAAAATGAGGAATTACACCTTCTCATTTACTGACAGTGCACAGCCACGAGGGGGCAGTGGTCCCATAGCAAAATTCAGTCAAATAAAACCAAAGAATATTTATAAAACACAACAACAACAATAAAAGGTTTTTGATAGTAAAAATATAATGTAAATAAATCAACAATGTACATTAAATAATACATGAATTCAATGTGTAGCTTTTGATATAACTGTAATAATAATAATAATACAACTGTTCTTTACTATCAGGTGAGGTTTAACTATATTTTCTTGCAGTATCCATCCAGTTTGTTCGACTGTATCCAGGGCGGGCCGTGGAGGATACTAACTATTAAGATGCAGCTCAACTATTCCCTAAGCAGCTAATGTGTTTAGTCTCATTTAAACTGCTCCACTGCAGTTCAGTGCAAACATATAGAGGCTGAATTAATATGAATTGTTTACCATTAATCTATTAGTTTTAATTTTAATTATTTAATATTACATTAAATACAGTGGCTAAGTGCTCGCTCTGGCATCCCAAATCCCAAATCTCATCCCAAATCTGGAGTCTGTTTGCTTGTCCTGCGTGTGTGCTCAGGCTCCTCCAGAGGGGCTCAGGCTCCTCCAGAGGGGCTCAGGCTCCTCCAGAGGAGCTCAGGCTCCTGCAGAGGGGCTCAGGCTCCTCCAGAGGAGCTCAGGCTCCTTCAAAGCGGCTCAGGCTTCCTCCAGAGGGGGATTGGTATAGCAGCCGTTGGGCACAGATCGTAGAATGTCCTCGATGTTCTGGATGTCTCCCAGGATGGTGGACATGTCCTGTTCTAGTTTCCTCAGGTAGCGTCTGTGTGCCTGCTCCTTCTGCTGCAGCTGCTCCAGACGGGGCGCCAGACCCAGGTTGATGTCTCTGTCAGCGGCCCTCAGGGAAGCCTCCACACGCTCCAGCCGGGACAGGTCCACAGGCTCTGTAACATCTGAGGAGGAGAGAAGGAAGGCGGTTAGCGTCATCAATCAATATGACTTTATTTGTCCTCGAGGGACAGTTGAAGCACATTGAGCCGTAAAATACAATAATAAGCTCCACAAAGGTCTTAGTGCAGATCAACGGGTAGATCCAGTGTCAGGGCAGTTTGAGATGAGCCCTCAGGACAAAAGTGTCCCTCCTCTGTGTCCTCTGTGTCCTGCAGCATCACAGCAGCCTCTTTACATCATGCATTATACAGAATGGTAACAGCTGCTAAATAAGAACAAAATGAGAAAATCTATTCATTTTACATAGAATTTTCTCAGACAGATGTTTCTGGGTCATGCTGCAACATCACAGCAGCAGAAAGGACTAAGTGCACAGGGCTAAAAGTTCAAACTAGTAGCCTGTAAACATCATTGTAATAAATATAGTTCTGTTTAGAAGGAGCACTTACTCAGACCGTTGATCATGCTGAGGACATCTTGTAGCGTCTTCTTCACTGCGTCCCTGCTCCTCTGTGTGTTCTCCAGCGCTGCCTGGACATCCTTTGCTCCCTGTCAAAACCACGCTCTGTTAGACCCCTCTGTCCCCATGTCCCCATGTCCCCTTGTTCTCCTGTCCTCCTGACCCAAACGTGAAGGTTTGTGGATGTTCTGGAGATGTTTACCTGAGCAGCCTCCTGGTTCAGAGTCCTCGTCTGGTCCAGCTCGTTCTTCACCTCTGCCGCCGTGGAGGAAGAACCCGCCAGGAGCTGCTCGGCTTCTGTGCGGAGGAGAGAAGCGTCCAGTCCACCGATGGAAGGGACGGAGCTCCATATGCCCTGGACAACAGCAGGACAAAACACAATTCATTAATTACTTTCATTTAGTAAATCACAAAGAATTTTAGAGGTGCACACTGTAACTTTTCAACACTTGCTTCAATCACTGGCTTGAGATTCAGTGGGAACCACACTAATATCTCTATATAAAAAAATGAAGATTTGGATTTGCCAGGCGATCATCTCCATGGAGACAAGCAGATGACACCAGGTCAAGTCCTCAAGTCAGATAGGGACGGCGAAGTTTGAGGGAATCACATAGTGGTAAAAGCATCTTCTAGTATTTTAATGTATTTCAGAGGTGAAAATCCACAAGTAGAGTGCCAAAAAGGTTTTCTGCTCAAATTGACTGAAGTCTCTTATTGATTGCTTCACAAACTAAAGAAAAAGACCTGGGCTGGACTGGGACAAAAAAACAGTGCTGGCATTTTTGGGTTAGACTGGCCCCTCATAATTAGCGGAGCACAACGGACTAAGGTCACACCTGCCTTGTTTGGTTCGTTTAAAACGAACCAGAGTTCGTTTGTTGCTTTGATTCGGACCTTTTGGGCTGGTCTGAATAAAAACCAAAAATCTCAATCTGGAGCAAGCGAACTGAGACCACCTAAAAAGCTCGGTCTCGGCACAGTACCATTCGAATCCTGGTGCGGTTTGTTTGAGGTGAGAATGCAGACCGGACTCGATCAGACACAAGTTGGCTTTTTGTACTTAACGAGCTCCCGTCGTATGTCGAGCATTATGGGAAACCGAGGCTGACGAAACGAAACTTACGAGGCTTACTTACGTTTTGCATGAAGGGCAAGAGTCAGAGCTTGATGTGCGCACATGAGCGCTGTCCTCCGTAGCCGTCTTGCCCTGTGTCTTCGTTGTTTGGAAAGTGATTGTAAAATAGTGTAAACCTCAAACGTTTGTGCGAACTGTAAAAACTGAGCAAACCATATCGCTAAGGCTGGATTGAAAACAGCACGTTCTCCTCCTTCCGTGTTTGGACGCGCCGTTTTGACATGACTCATTTCTGTCCAATGGCTGAGCGACCTCAGCACACATGGTTTTGTTTATAGACATTGGTCCACTTGGAAAAAAAGTGCAGTGTGAAAGCGAACCGCACCAAAAAAAAAAAAATTGGGTCCGGAACAAAGCAAGTGAACTATCGGACTTTCCTGGTGTGAAAACGACCTAATTTATGTTTGTGTTCCCCGAAGCAAAGTATTTTACTATTGTTATGTCTTGGCCGAGGGGAAACCAGGGCGCAACATTTGAAGGAAAAATCCTCAAACCACCAGCAAACTCACAGTAACTACACATTCAACGGTTTATTTAAAATGCATCTTGCACACAAGGTCAGGAGTGCATTGGCTGGCCGAAAAAGTGAGCGATTTTCATGCCTGTCCATCACCTAAAAGTCCCGGTATTATCCTAACATTACTACCTGCTGACCTGCTGTGCCTGTGCTACAGTTCCCTGGTCACTCTGTCCCTCGGGTTCCCTCGGGTTCCCTCAGGTTCCCTGTCCACAGTCTCTGGCTGCTCCTCTCCCTGTCCACCTTCAGCCTGGGCTGCAGAGGACGTGGAGGCTCCAGCTCCTCCAGAGAATATGTCTGTTATTTTAGAACATTTTGCAGCGTCTATAGTGAGATTTTTAAAATATTTTATCCCGCAGCTTCTCCACACCCCCTTTCTGCTGCTTCTCCATGTTTCCACGCTCAACACTGAAACTGGCGGGGATCAGTGCAGAGAAAGGGGTGGGGGGAAAGGGGGTCCGCTCTCGTAAGCTTCTATATCCTGATTGGTTTAATCCACTGTCTATATTGAAGATGAACCAGTGGGATGCCTCCTCTAAATTGTGGGCCGGTCTCTAAGTAAAAAAAAAACAAAAAACAAAAAACAAAAAACGTATCGGCCCCGAGGACTGTTGGCCCACCAGGAAAATGCCCGGTATGCCCGATTACCAGTCCAGGCCTGAAAAAGACAATTGCAGGGTCATCCTTTAATAAATCCTGGTCTCGTTTAGTGTGCGGGAAATCAGACACAGTGTTCTCAGTTCTCATGTAATGTTCTCGCAACTCTGTCAAAGAAACTTTCTCCGATTAGATGCAGTTTTGGTGACAGTGTCAAGCATTGTCTATCTGAGGGCTACAGGTGATTCACACAAGTCCCCATATAGTCACTCCCATATTTTATCAAGACATTTTATGACACCCCAGCTTCCTCGTCACACGTTTGGGGGATGCTCTGAGCTGTTAAATTTTTGGTCAAATATTTTTCTAATATTGTCAAAAACTCTACATAAACCTACTGATTTGAACCCTCTTTCTTACAGCAGTACTTGGGATAGTTGACTCAAAAGTTGGAAGAAAAAAAAACAAAAACACACAAAAAAAACAGCATCAGGTGTTACAATTTACCTGTCTGCTCGCACGAAGATTGATTTAGTTGAAATGGAAGCAGGCCTCACATGTGAACTGGTTCAGAGATGATAGATTCTCTTTCCAGGGTCAGGAAGATAAATTTAACAGGATATGGTCATCTTTTGTTAGCTTATTTAAAGGTCCCATGGCATGAAATTTTCACTTTCTGAGGTTTTTGAACGTTAATGTGAGCTCCCCTACCCTGTTTAGGGCCCCCCCCCCATGGCTAAAAGTTGCGAAATGTGTAAACTGAGCAATTGCGATCCTTTTCCGCGTTTGAAAAAAAGACAGCCCAAACGGGCGATTCTGAACAGGGAAACTTTCTGACGTCACACTCGCGGAAAGGTTTCCACCCCCCGTCTGGATGTCCACCCACAGTCTCTGGAAATCACGCCCAGAGACTTTGGACCGCAAACAAGCTACGAGATGCGTTTTTTTATTTGCCTGGAGGCACGTGAGAGTGTTTCCAGGCTCGGATGTCCTTTATCCGAGCCTCCGAACCTCTGAAACAGCAGTGGTTTAATTTTATTTTCTGTGGAAATGTGTGTTTTTTTTAAAATGGAAAGCGTTTCATATCTTCCTCTGCGCTTAAAACAGCGCGCACCGCTAATCCAGGAAACAGCGGCGTACTTGGCCACAACCCGCCCGCTGCACTGGCCTGTCTCTGTCCTCCTCATTTGCATTCAAGCAACAACGCCCAGAATAAAGCGTTTCAGAGACATATTTATGACTCTGACTGTCTTCATGAGGCTATCTAATGCACTGAGGCTTGATTTTGAAGAAGGATTCATTTACAGTATTAGGGAACCATTAAGGCGCCATATAAAAGCATCAAGAAGTACCATGTCATGGGATCTTTAAAGAAGGTATTTAAACTTTTATTTCAATCTGAGTAATAGGATGGTCTTTGTAATATCCACCTGTGTGAATGTAAAATTTTTTTATTTTTTGTTTTTTATATGTATATACATAACATATAAAGCATAATTTCATGGATAAGGCTCCTCTAAAACATTATTTAGGCACTTATAATGTATGTGCTTGTATATCTTGGTTGAAATACTGTAACACTGTCATTTTGGGGACTGTTACTGTGTATTAAAGGTCAAAAATACAAGAGTGATATATATATATATATATATATATAAAATCTCCCAGGAAAAACATCAGACATCTCAGTCCAGAAAAGTGCAGTACTAGGAACAGCAAAGATACTGCGCAGAACTCTCAAGCTCCCAGGCCTCTGGTAGAGGACCCGAGCTGGATGAGAGTGAGAGACCAACCACCGTGGAAGGTGAGGTGCTGTATATATATACAGTGCCGTGAAAAAGTATTTGCCCCCTTCCTGATTTCTGTGTTTTTTGCATATTTATCACTCGAAACATTGTCAGATCATCAAACCAATTTTAATATCACACAGAAACAACCCAAGGAAAGACAAAATTCAGTTTTTGAATGATGATTCCATTTATTAGTGCACAAAAAAAATCTAAACCTATCTGGCCCTATGTGAAAAAGTAATTGCCCCCTTAATCTAATAGCCAGTTGAGCCTCCTTTGACAGCAATAACTGTAACCAAACGTTTGCGATAATTGGTGATGAGTCTTTCACACCGCTGGGGAGGGATTTTGGCCCACTCTTCTATGCAGAATTGTTTCAATTCTGCCATATTGGAGGGTTTTCTTGTATGAACTGCCCGTTTAAGGTCACACCACAGCATCTCAATCGGATTTAAATCCGGACTTTGACTTGGCCACTCCAAAACCTTAATTTTGTTTTCTTTGAGCCATTCAGAGGTGGACTTGCTGGTGTGTTTTGGATCATTGTCCTGTTGCATGATCCAAGAGCGCTTGAGTTTGAGGGCACGAACTGATGGCCGGACATTCTCCTTCAGGATCTTCTGGTAAACAGCAGAATTCATTTTTCCGTCAATCACAGCAAGTTGTCCTGGTCCTGAGGCAGCAAAGCAGGCCCAGACCATCACACTGCCACCACCATGCTTTACTGTGGGCACCATGTTCTTTTTATCAAATGCTGTGCCATTTTTACGCCAGATGAAACGGGCTGCAGACCTTCCAAAAAGTTCAATTTTAGACTCATCGGTCCACAAAATGTTTCTCCAAAAGTCTTGAGGGTCATCAAGGTGCTTTTTGGCAAAGGTGAGACGAGCCTTTGTGTTCTTTTGTGAAAGCAGTGGTTTTCTCCTGGGAACTCTTCCATGGATGCCATTTTTGGCCAGTGTTTTTCTAATGGTGGAGTCATGAACACTGACCTTAACTGAGGCCAACGAGGCCTGTAGTTCTTTCGATGTGCGTCTAGGTTCTTTTGTGACTTCCTGAATGAGCCGTCGTCGCACTCTTGGAGTAATCTTAGTTGGTCGACCACTCCTGGGAAGGGTTGCAACTGTTCCCAGTTTCCTCCATTTTTGAATAATGGCTCTGACAGTGGTTCGCTGGAGCCCCAGAGCTTTGGGAATGGCTTTGTAACCTTTTCCTGAATTATAGACTTCTATCACTTTTTTTCTCATTTGTTCTTGAATTTCTTTGGATCGTGGCATGATGTGTTTGTTCTTGAGATGTTGTAGCCAACTTCACTTTGTTTGACAGGAACTATTTAAGTGATTTCTTGATTCAACACAGGTGGTGACAATCAGGTGTGGGTGTGGCATGTAGAACTGAACTAAGTTTTCTCAAAACTGTGGTTAGTCACAGTTAGTTTGTGATTTAACAAGGGGGGGCAATTACTTTTTCACATAGGGCCAGATAGGTTTAGATTTTTTTTGTGCACTAATAAATGGAATCATCATTCAAAAACTGAATTTTGTCTTTCCTTGGGTTGTTTCTGTGTGATATTAAAATTGGTTTGATGATCTGACAATGTTTTGAGTGATAAATATGCAAAAAACACAGAAATCAGGAAGGGGGCAAATACTTTTTCACGGCACTGTATATATATATATATATATATATATATATATATATATATATATATATATATATAATATATATATAATGACAGTAAAAGCATGTGCAGAATACTGTTGTGGCTCAATACTTTCAAATGAATGTCATCTACATAAACATTGAGTATAATTATAGTCTCACAAAAAGCCATTTAAAGCAGCATTTCCAGTGTATGAATGTGAAACATGTTTGCAGTGAGAGTGGCTGTAATTACACAGTACAATGATGCAGAGCAGCACCTCTCCTCAGACAGTGACAGAAAGACCTTCTATGACACACACTCAAACATGGACACACAATGAAACACACACTGTTTATATGTTTACTACTGGGACTCAGTTTCAGTCTCAGTCTCTTTCTACCGTGTTATAATGTTGTTCCCTCATCAAAAGACAGTGACGTGCGGTGAGGGTCATGGCTGGTGAGGCACTGACATCGTCACAATCAGATTTACAAATATGTAAACCAGGGCCAGTTTCTCTCCCTGTAAGTCAGGGGCATCCAAACGTTTTTCATCAAAGGCCACATATCTAAACACAGATGAAGCAGAGAGCCGATCGAGGGACAGAGACTGGTGCTCAGTACAGTGAATAATTGAAATATCTGCATGTTTAACACGTTAGAATGAGCTATCAGTCCTTTATTTAAGATCCTCAAAACCACACAATAAATATTAAATATTGTCTTATCAAGGTAGATTTTCAAAAAACTTGCAGTCAAAAGTTCTGCTGAAGGTGATTTGGGCCAATTCACCTGGAAGCCTGAGGGCCAAGAAAAATTTGTCTGAGGGCCACATTTGGCCCACGGGCCATAGTTTGGACATGCCTGCTGTAAGTGACTGGAGCTCGGAATATTTTTGATGTGAAGCTGAAAATTAATTATTATTGTTCAGTGCATTTTCCAGAGCGCACCGAGTAGCGTCATAAATTAAAATAGCGACGTTTTTAGCGCGATCTGGCTCTGAATGTGAGTGTTGGACCGCTCATGTATAACGAGGCTTCTTTGCAAATTTTTCAGGTCACAATATCTATCTGAGTCCAGACATCGTCACAGCGGGTTGAGAAAAGAAGGAAAAGCAGAAAAGACGATTTCTTACCACTCTGTTTGAAAAGAGCGAGTCTTTCGTTCCGTAGTCTGGAGCAAACACTTCAGCTCCGGCGTTGGTCTTCCTTTAATTATAACCTCCTGCTTCGACCAAAAGTCCAGTTTAGAAAACTGCTTGAGCTTTAATATGAAATCTTCCTCCATTTAAAAAGTCGGGCCAGACAAGAAGAAAAAAGTGAACAGATTGCTAAACTTGACTTGCTAACTCTAAATTGTATCTTGTGTCACTTATTCTAATCTGCTGCTCCAGGAGTTGCAGAAGAATCCCTGGGCTCACGAGCGCCTCTACCATGAGGCCAGGTAACTACGAGCCTCACCAGGCGCCTTTTCACCGCCGCTTTAGCGCAGAATCTGTCACTGCTGAGCTACAGCACAGTCAGTCCATGTGAGGCACCAACGGCTGGTGCCTCTCCACACGTCTCTTCTCAGTATTTGAACGGTAAAAGTGAAAATTCAGCGATTTTGAATAAAAAAATAATTAAAACTTAAATTAAAAACGAACTTAAATATAAAATAACTTTATAGTACAAATCATTGGATACATATAACCATTTCTTTTTTCATTTTACTTTTTTTTTTCTCTGTGATGACAGCTGCCTCCCCTGACTGCACGTCTCTGTCAAAAACATGCCTGAAGACGTTTTAGATCATCCAAAGTATTCAAACCCTCCTTACGGTTAGCGCTACAATCACAGAGGGCAGCATGGTGTTTGAGTGACCAGCTGTAACGCTTCACAGCAACAGGGTTCTGGGTTTGATTCCTGGGTCGCTCTGGCCTTCCTGTGTGGAGTTTGCATGTTCTCCCTGTGTCTGGGTGGAGCTCAGGTTTCCGCCCATCAACTCAAAACATGCACCACGGGTCAAATCCTCCAGCTAAGGCAGTTCTGACCAAGACTAGCTCAAGATCTGGAGATGAGGTCCATGGGTCAAATGTAGAGGACAATAAAGTAACCTTAACCTTCCTATTCAAAGCTCAACCCACAAGCCTACGTCACCGATGCTCCTGCGCGACCATTTTTAAGTTTCAAAAATGAAAGTGAAACTAACTAAACATTGTAATACATTGTTTTGGGCGAATTTAGCATTTTCAAAACAATAAAAGTTACGTGGTGATTTAAACATGTTATGTGTTAGTAGTTAATACCCCATAGACGTAAAGACTTAATCCAATTTCTCTGTCTTACCCCTTCGTCTTACCCCTACCCCTTGGTTTTGCGCGTTCATGTGAGGGCAAGGGGTGTCCCGATTCTAATTTTGATCAACGGCTCGGGCCACGACCTCGGGCTACATACCCCTTGAAACGAAGTAAGCTCTCGACCAGACTTGAAACGAGGGGGTACACCTACAAGCTCAGGCAGGTTTTGGGATCAGGATGGCAGCGTCACATCGACCAGCCGAGGAGTCTCATAAATGTATTTTCAGCAGTTGTAATTATTGATTAAAGGAGAATTAACGTTTTTGTGGCTACAGAAGGAGAATTAACGTTTTTTTTTACAATCTGAGCCTTATTTCGGTAATAAAACAAGTTGTTTTACTCACCCATAGCACTTTGGTGTCATTTGGAGCACTTCCGGAGATGTTTTAGTTTAGCGATATCCATAACGTGAGTTCTCGGGGCATATGTTTGCGGTCTACAAATAACACAAACTTTAGCACTTTTCAAATCATAGAAGCTCAATATCTTAGTCTACACTTTCGTTTGAGTCAAAAGTGGCCTGTAATCCGAGATTTATCCATAATTTTCAGCTTTGCGTTTCATGTTTGGGTCCCGAGAGCTGAGAGCGAAATAAGCTGTGACTGAGCACATGCGCACTGGCGTCCTCATCTACTCGAAACTATGGCTAAATCTCGGATTACAGGCCACTTTTGACTCAAACGAAAGTGTAGACTAAGACATTGAGCTTCTATGATTTGAAAAGTGCTAAAGTTTGTGTTATTTGGAGACTGCAAACATTTGCCCCGAGAACTCACGTTACGGATATCGCTAATGTAAAACATCTCTGGAAGTGCTCCATATGACACCAAAGTGCTATGGGTGAGTAAAACATCTTGTTTTATTCCCGAAATAAGGCTCAGATTGTAAAAAACGTTAATTCTCCTTTAACAGTTTAGCAGGTTTACAATTATGACGCTTATGTTCTACGTTACTTTTAGTGAACTGTTGTTGCGGTTTTAATTGTAGTGATGTTTGTTTAGCCGACGTTATCGTTTTCATCGAACTTTCATGTATAAACGAGCTATTTTTTTTTGTCGAGCTGAGGTACTTGATAATGCTTGACATTTGTTTACGTTTGTTTGCGTCAGTTGTCGTCGCCTCTGTAGACGTAGCAGCTCAGGTAGAGGCGAGGGACGATGACGCATACGGTAATCGGGTGGTGTCCCATTTCTTAGGCGAACATTCGTACCTCGAGCCCTCTCAGCTCGGTATCGAGGGGCAAGACAAAGATGTAGATAAAGGGAAAGGGGTAAGACAGAGTAATGGGACGCAGCCTAAATCCCTCCTCTATAACTGTATCACCTGTATTGTGTCCACTGCCTCTTTCAGCTGGTCACGCCCCTGCCCGGCCTCAATCAGCTTGTCCTCGACTTCGCCCATCAGGTTCAGAGTGGCGGCGTTGTCTCTCTTCGCTGATTGGACAGTGGCGTTGATGGCGGGCAGTCGACCGATGGCAGCGTCCGATAGTGCTTTGGCTCGCTCCATCTGCTGCTCGAACCCTGGGGGAGAGAGGGCGTTTAAGAGGGCATGTTATGAATACATTTAACCAGGACATAGATCTCGATTTGGACAATATTATATTTTTAAAACATTTAGACACAAAACTTATGTCATTCTTTGAAAAAAACAATACATGTATTTAAAGGAGACATATACAGCTCTGGAAAAAAATAAGAGACCACTGCAAAATGATCAGTTTTTCTGATTTGACTACTTATAGGTATGTGTTTTTTTTGTTTGAGTCTATAAACTACTGACAATATTTCCCCCAAATTCCAAATAAAAATATTATCGTTTAGAGCATTTATTTGCAGAAAATGACAAATGGTCAAAATAACAAAAAAGATACATGTTTCCAGAGCTCAAACAATGCAAAGAAACAAGATCAAATTCATTTTAAAACAACATAATCCTAATGTTTACACTTAAGAAGGGTTCAGAAATCAATATTTGGTGCAATAACCCTTATTTTTAATCACAGCTTTCATGCGTCTTGGCATGCTCTCCACAAGTCTTTCACATTGTTATTGGGTACTAGTTCAGACCTGGTTTAGTCCTAGTTTAGGCCTGGTTTAGTCTTGGTTCAGACCGCGTTTAGTCCTAGTTTAGACCTGGTTTAATCTTGGTTCAGACTGGGTTTAGTCCTAGTTTAATCCTGGTTTAGTCCCTGTTTTAACCTGATTCAGTCCAAGTTTAGGCCTGGATTAATCCTAGTTTAGTCCTGGTTTAGTCCCATTTTTAATCTGGTTTAGTCCTGGTTCAGTCCAAGTTTAGGCCTGATTTAATCTGAGTTTAGTCCTGGTTTAGTCCTGGTTCAGATCTGGTTTAGTCCTAGTTTAGACCTGCTTTAGTCTTGGTTCAGACCTGGTTTAATCCAAGTCTTTCACATTGTTCTTGGGTGACTTTATTCCACTCCTGGTGCAAGAACTGAAGTAGCTCAGCTTTGTGTTTGTTTTGGAATTCAATAGACGCTGGAATGGAATGGCTGTAATACATGTAGAGATGCTGATTTCAGAAAAAAATGCAGTGGTCTCTTTGTCGCATGTCTCTTTGTTATGTTTTTCCAGAGCTGTATATGTCAGTGCTCTGTCTGGAATGTTCCATAGACATTAAACAGCTCTACCTTACATTTATGCAATCACAGGTGGTTTTATAGCTCAAAAATACTGGTAGATCTCGGTACACCACCAACCTCAAATGTAGATTTTGGTTAAAAAAAAGGTTGAGGACCCCTGATCTAAAACAACTTGTTCAAAACTGCAGAAAAACTATTTTATTGTTAATTTTTTTTTTTTTTATGAGCCTGTATGTATGACCTGACCTGGAGTCTGATTTTTAAGAAGAGAGCAGTGGGTGGGGATAGGGGGTAGGTGAAAACAGACATTTTCTGAGCATTCAAGCCTCAAATGCAGGAAAATACAAGATTATTCCAACATACAGAAATCACAATACAACTTTGATAATGATAGATAATGATGAAAGAACACTGTTATCGTCATGTTTGGTTTGCTTTAAGGCCATGTTAGTGCGTCATGTTTTTAAACTGCGTTAAACTGTCTTAAACTGTGTTTTTCTTTTAATGTAAAAAAGCGTCTTGTCAATGCAACATTTTTATCTGTGTTGGATTATGGAGATCTTTTGTACATGAATGCTGCTGCTCAATGTCTTTGAACGATTGATACTGTTTATTATGCTTCTTTGAGGTTCATTACAAACTGTAAGATGTCCACTCACCACTGTGACGTATACTCTCGAGTGGGATGGACTAGTCACTGGTACACTTTCTTTTATAAGGCAATATTGGGGCTACTGCCTTCGTACATTTGCACCCTAATTGCTCTGAGAAATGGTGAATCGTATTCTCTTCGTTCACAAGACTATTTGTTGTCGTACAGAACTGGGTAAAAAGGCATTTGTTTACTCTGCACCTTTTGCATAGAATATACTACAAAAAGACTGGAAACTAACTGATTTAATTTCCTTGAGCACTTTTAAATCCAAACTGAGAGCTTTTGAGACCAATTCTACAATCTGCACTTGTTTTTTATAATGTTTTTAAGCTTTTATGTCTTATCTGTGTGAATATGTAACTGTGTTTTGTGTTTGCTGCTGCCTCTTGGCCAGGACTCCCTTGAAAAAGAGGTTCTTAATCTCAATGGGATATTTCCTGGTTAAATAAAGGTCAATAAATAAATTAAAGTCGTCCCCTTTACCTTTGAGCGTGCTCAGAGAGTCCACCAGCAGGCCAGTGTTGGCCCCAATCCTCCTCAGCGCCTCCTCTGTGTCAGACTTGGCCTGGTCCACTCGGTTCACCAGACTGTCAAAGGTCTGCACCAACACAACAGTCGCACAACTGTCACACAACTGTCACAACAACACCACCTCTACACAGACTTAAATATAACTCCCAGTGTAGAAAGAAATGTATAGGACATTATGCCCTCTGCTGACACCGCAGCCGTTCATTAAATGTATGCAGCCTGCACTCTTACAGTTAGAGTAAAAAAAGCCCTAGAACAGGGTGTGCAATTATTTTTTCCATAGGGCTGCATGAGAAACAGAAAATATTGTGGAGGTCCAAAATGCTTAACTCAATTCTGCATGATATTAATTGCATTTCTTCATAAAAAGCAGTAAATGGCATTGTTTTGTTAATTGGCTGATAAGGTAAGAGTTTATGTTATGACTAAGCAATGAAAAAATGAGGTTGCCTTCCAAAAAATGTAATTTAAAAAAAATAAAAATAAAAGTAATGCAGCTTTAGTCCATATATGAGGTAAAATGATAAAATATGTTTATTTTGTAATTCCAAATGAGCTTAAACGGGCCGGTCAGAGTCAACCAAAGGGCCAGACGATACTCAGGTCTGGCCTAGAATCACAACTAAACCTGTGTCTCCAGAGTAGGGATCAGGTTTTTGGGCCCTCCGATCCGATTCCGATCATTTGAGTTTGAGTATCTGCCGATACCGAGTCCCAATCTGATACTTACATAATACATAAAAAGTACACTTATAATAATAATAATAATAATAATAATAATACTAAAGTACACTTATTACTTATTATTTATCTTTCTGGGTGTCACGGATGAACTCCAGATGTCTGTGGTGAACGAAACATAGGGTACATCTGATAACAGGACATGTAGTCGAGGTTTGACGTGCTCCATAAGCATAAGAAATCCAGGGTTCTCTACAAAGGCGAATGGTAGGTCACTCATTGCGATCATTTGTGCTACTGTATCTTGGCTGTGGTCTCCTGTGCCTTCGCACTGTCAGGGGGCATTTTTTCCTCTCCTTTTCACACTCTCCTGCAGCGTGAACTGACTCGTCTTTGGCTGGTGTCGTATCAGTTTGTTGTGTTAAATGTTGCCCTTTCCTTTCCACCCCTTGCACTCCCAAGTTTACATATCCCACAGTTTGCTATGGCAATGTTGTCATCAACTTTATTATATTTCCAGACCGCAGACATACTCGACATAGTGTTCTTATAACGCTCATTATAGCGCTCTTCTTATCTCCTCTCTGTACTCGTGCTTTGCGCTTTAAGCTGCTTCCGTGTATTTAACCAATAGCGTGTCCTGCCGCACACGTTGAAGTTTCTGCGTGGAGTCTCACTCTGTGCCACTGCATAATCATAGATCTCATTTAGGATATGTTAAAAATAATAAGAATATATTTACATATATATCCGATTCTGATTGGGAGGTAACGTCCGATTCCGATCCGAAACCACGTGGGGCCGATTTCTGATCACGTGATCGGATCGGGACATCCCTACTCCAGAGCCTTAAACTGCAGGACCCCTCCAGGTTTGTCTCATTCTCAGCTTATGGACAGGCCTCATGTGAAGCTCAGAACCTCCAGAATTCCCTCCCTGAGCTGCAGAAGCTGCACTAGCACTGATTTATGATTGGCTGCAGGAGCTGGGGTTTAGGTAGAGACCGTTCAGACTTTGAAACTGGCTACTAAACGAGAGACTTATGTGAGGTTCCTTCTGTACGCATGTAAAAATAAAACAGGTCACCTCTTGGGCAGCCTTCCCTGTGGCCAGCAGCTCCAGGGCTTTGGTCTGCGCCGGGTCCACTGTAGCTTTAAGTGTGTCGAGATCCTTCAGGCTTCCATCAGCTTCTGCTCTGAGGACGGACATCCGGGACAACATGTCATCCACCTGAGCATGGAGGGAGAAGAAGATGGAAGAGACAGAGGAGAGGGAGTAAGTGTAGGGAGAACGCAGAAAGACATGGAAAGGAGACATAAAGTGTAAGAAAAATGAAAGTGAAAGAGAGAAGATAGAAAGAAAGAGGGGGAGAAATGAAGAGGGAGTGAAACATGGAAGAGAAATACAGATAAGAGAACGAGATGGGGAGAGACAGAGAAAAAGACAGAAGAGATATGGAGGAGGAAGACACAGAAATGACAATGATTAGCATAAATACATGTTAAAACTTTCAGATCACATAGGATTATATCATGATTCCTGTAAAGATTTTATAATGGGGCTCTCAAAAAAAAATTCAGAACCTATTTATGAACTGATAAAAACAAACAAACAAACAAACAAACAAACAAACAAAAAGAAACACTGAAACTAGATCCTCATTTGAGCAGTTATTATGTCAACCATAAGCAACAATTATAACCCTAAAGGTGCACCGTGTAACTTTTTGGGGGTCCATCACCTGCTCGTTTCTATGGAGATGTCATTGCTCTGCCTGGAATGTTCCACAGTATGACATTTAACAGCTCTACTTTACATTTATTCAATTACAGGTGGTTTTACAGCTCAAAAATACCTAGAAAAACAAACATTCTGACTGAGAGTAGGGTCGCCTCTTCACAGATCTGACCTGTAACTTGGTCTGGTTTGGTCTCCATGAAGATAGAAAGGTTTAATGCCATACTGTGAAACATTCCAGACAAAGCAATAACAGCTTCAAGGGGAAAAAGTCCAGAATTCTCAGTAAAAACAGTCAAACGTCCCTGGTGTCTCTCTGGATGTGTTACCTTGAGTGGAGAGGGCAGCTGCTTCTCCGTCTTCAGGATGTCCTGCAGCAGAGAGGCGGCCTTCTTGCTCTGGTCCTTGGCGTCAGAGCTGACCAGAGGAGCCCGTGTCTCCAGCTCCTTCACCTCAGCAGAGATCTCGTCAAACCTGGACACATTCAGACATTCAGCTCTGAAGTCAAGACTGTTGTTTCCTACTATGATACGACAGTGAGTCTGAAAACACATGCTCCAACTTCTGATCGATGTTCATTGTCACTGCACTAATAGTTGATCAAACAAAGGATTTGCAACTTACATAATTATGCCAATGATGAGGGATTTTTTTTAGCCATACCCATATTGCATTATTTGACTGAATTTGGACTAAAACTAAACACTAACATTTTAAAGTGGAACTAAGTACTACCTTTAAGTGCAAACTAGGTACAGTTGCATCTTTCTGGTCAAAAATGCCTAAAGTAAGTGTGTGCTGTCTCCAGTGGCCTCTGCAATTTCAAGTACTATGTGACATCACACAGGCCTGCCCTTTGGCAGGCCTGTGTGATGTCACATAGTACTAGGTGGTTGTAGGAGGAGTTTAGGTGTTTAGTCCCACTTTAAAAGCAAAAGCGACTCACGTGTTCTGGAGGTCCTGGGTGATCTTCTGGACCTTCTCCTCTCGGCCCAGGATGGGCTGGAGCAGAGCCGCACTCTGCTCTGAGTCCTTCAGAGCTCCAGAAGAATCCTCTGCTATGGAGGAGGCGTCCGACTGGTGTCTGCGGGAGACAGGGGCGTCAGGAGGAGTTTGTAGCAACAGGGGGCTAAACCAGGACTAAAGCAGGACTAAAGCAGGACTAAAGCAGGATTAAACCAGGGCTAAACCTGGGCTAAACCAGGATAATCAGTTTGAAAAGCCCTGGTGTTATGTTCAGAGGTGTACTCACATCTGGAGCAGGTCCTGAGCCTTCTGGAGCAGCGAGGAGAACGGGTTTACCTCTGAGGGAGAGTCAGCGGGGGCGTCAGCCTGAGGGAGCTCCTGAGGACAACAGTAAAACAACACTCAGTATTTAAACTCTATTTTTATGCTCTTCTGGTGGTGAGATACTTCTGTAGTCACAGATGCTCTGAGACAGACTGACAGAAGTGAGGCTGCCTCTCTATGCCATTGGCCATTCTGACCACCATTAACACTTAAACCACATTCATATGTCTGATCTGTGATTGAACCAAGTCAACCATACATTAAATGTATGAATTAAACATGAGCTTAAATTATTTTTATATATTCTAACCAGTGAAATATAAACATATTCCCAGAGTTTCCATAAGTGTTTACTGTGTTTACTGAACATCACAAGTGTTCGTGTCTCACCACAGCAGTGAGTTTGCTCTGTGCCTGCTCCAGGAGCCTCTTCATGTCCACTATCATGTCCTCTATGGTGTCCACTTTGTCCCCGTATGTCTCCTGTTTGCTCTGGACGTCCTCTATGCCGAGGGACACTCGGGACAGGTCCTGTCCCAGAGTTTGCTGCTCTGTGACCAGGGAGGCCAGCCTCTTGTCCAGGCGCCTCTCTGTCTCTGTGTGAAGGAGGTTTAGATGAGTTCTTTTTGTGATTTCTGTGTCCCCGGATATGAGGCATATTCAAATTAGCATTTAAATGGTAAATGGTAAATGGTCACATCTTTATACAGCGCTTTTCCACCTTCAAGGCACCCAAAGCGCTTTACAACAAGGAACCACTCACACATTCACACACCAGTGTACGCAGATACTGGGGGCGAGGTGGGTTAAGTGTCTAATAAGTTTGTTGCCCAAGGACACAACGGCAGCATTCATCTGTGGGAGCTGGAGTCGTACCAACCAACCTGTGGGTCAGTGGTTCTGACCGCTCAACCACTGATGTTTCTTATGTCAAGAGCGGGATTTGAACCGCCAACCTTTGGATCAGTGGACAAACGCTCTACCAACTGAGCTACTGCCGACGTGGACGTGATGGCCAAGTTGTTTTTGTTATCATCTGACAATGCTGAAATCCATTTGGTTTAAACCTAAAATGCCTCTGTCTGATCTGAATGGACACTACCCAAACCCCAGCACCAGTCATGAATCAGTGCTAGTGCAGCCTCTGCAGCTCAGTGATGTGGTCTCTAAGTGGATTTTGTACCTCTGGCGAGCTGGTGGTCTTCCTGCAGTTCGTCCAGCTGCCTGCGGACGGACCGGAGCGCTGCCTCCATGGCCTCAGTGTGAGCCTGGCCCTGGCCTGAACCGGAGAACAGGGCCTGGAGCTCCTGCACTTTCAGCGCAAACTGCTCCAACTGCAAAATATATTCAGAAATATATGTCTAATATTTGGTGTTTCCTTACTATATTTACACAAGACTAAAATAAATATGTCACCCATGCTCCCACACCACAATTCTCCATAAATACACAAAAGCATGACTCACAGACACACCACTTTCATACTAGGCAATGTGGGTGAAGTGTCTTGCCTAAGGACACAACGACAATTCACTCGAGGACTAAGCTTTACATGTGAGTGGGATCCGTACCCGTGTAATGACTGGGCTGAAGCAGGACGGGCACTTGGAGCTGGAACACTTGGGCCCCTCAAATCCAGCTCTGCACACACAGGTCCCAGAGGAGTCACACTGAGAGGAGAGCGCCCCCTGCTGGTCACAGGCACAGGCTGCACACACGACACAAAAACATATCAGTGACTTAAAACAAATGCATGCGTGTTCATTTTAAGTAATATATGTGGTAATAATTTATGTTAGTGTAAGATTTTTGTCTCCTGAGGTTGCCATGGTCGTGGTTGGCTGCTCTTGTGGCTGATAGGCTGGCACACTGAATTTGAATTTGCATACGTGGCGACCCTGCATGGAGCTACTAACTACTAATGGTGCTACTACTCTACTAACCAGCTAGCTCTGAAATGCTACAGACTTTTTATACCAATGCAACAGGCTTTGTGAGAGAACTCACCCTGACATGGAGGAGGGAAGCCGTCGCCTCTGACCGTCTCTCTGTAAAAACCCTCTGCACACTCTGTACACCCGGCACCTGAGCAGAGGAGGAGGTTAGGGGAATCAGATAGCAGGAAAACAGGAGTATCTTTGTACAATACCCAGATTAAACCTGGACTAAACCCAGAAACCAGCTCAATTATAAACATATTAACATGCTAGTTGTTGTTACCTTTACCGTGTAGGATGCTTGGAATGAACCATAAGCATAATAGGATAAGCATAAGGTGCATGAGGAATAAGTTTGAACCACTGCAGAACTAGTTCTGTGTCTCACATTTTTAAAACAGTAAAAATATCACATATAAACCCATTTAATCCAAGTGAATTCAATGAAATAAAGATTTTTTTTTTTTTTTTTGAGATTCAGGCTGAACAATTGTGCAAACAACAGGCTGAAGTACTTATTTTGCAAAAGTACAGCTAAGATCATTATGTCATATATATAAGATTTTACAAAACATTTTTGTAAAAAAAAATCCAGTTTGGCAATTTTTAGGTTTCAAATTCAAACTTTCTGATTGGAAATCCTGACATCACAATAGGGAACCTGTTACCTAACAACCGTGTAGTACAGTGGGCCAAAACTCCTCTAGTGTCCCAGAGATATTATTTGACAAATAAAATGATAAAACACCTTTATTATCTTGAAATGATGTTTAAGATGTAAAAATGTGTTTGTTGTGTAAACTGTGTTAAACTTTAGGACAGAATTCTCTCTCATCAATATAAATGGAACTCTCCTTCCTGTAATTTTCAACATGTTTTTCAATTTTCTTCTCAAATTGCTTGATTAGTTTAAAAATGAAAATCATTTATGTTTACAGCAGGTACTGTCCCACCAACTGAAGTAAAAATGAGAGAATCTTTGAGCAGATCAGTACCTGAGTATCCGCTGGGGCAGCCAGCGTCAGAGGACAGACACTCTCCGGTCTGGGCATCACAGCTGCCTTTGGGACACTGGCACGGCTCACAGTCACTGAAGGCCCCTAGGCCGGGCTCCGAGCGCCTGTACCCGGCTGCACAGCGCTCACACTGCGCCCCCTCCAGACCAGGAGGGCACCGGCAGCTCCGCACCCACCCCGCGGGCACAGAACCAGGGCCAGTGCGAGCAGACATAAGAGTCACGTTATCCAGGTACCCACGACCTGAGGGGCAAAGAGCCAGTCAAGACATGTGAACACCACAACAAGCCACACCACAACACCAGTTCTGAGACTTCCTCACCGTTGTGTCCAAATGTGGCCCTGATCTTGATGGCCGTCAGGTTTTGCAGCAGAGTCTGGAAAGAGAAGGAGCCGAGCTGAGGATTCCACAGGTTTTCGTCCAGCCTGGAGCGAGGATGAAGAACATGGTGAGAGAGAAGAACAAATTTGAATGTAGCAGGTTAACAGCAACATTTCAGTTTTGTAACAGAATTTAACATTCACAAGTGCAGGCTGCTGCATTTTTACTTTGGGTCTATGGAGATGTTTTTCCTATTTGACTATTTTGAGAAATCATGGTTACTATAAAAAGTGTCAAACTTTATAATATTGTTCATTTCAGATAATCAAAAATCAAATGTTCTTCACAACAAAGCATCAGTCTGTTAGTGGGGATGCACCAATCTGATACTGTCTCTGTTTGAACTTTTCTCTGTTTGCAACTTGAAGTTGCATTCTCTGTAAAAATGGAGCTTTTAAATTTTTTTTTAAAGATCCTATGACATGGTACTTCTTGATGCTTTTATATGGCTCCTTAATGGTTCCCTAATACTGTAAATGAATCCTTCTTCAAAATCAACACTCAGTGCATGAGAAACAGAGATAAGATGAGAAAGAGTAATTTTTCTCTCTCTGAACACTCCATAATGGGCGTTGTTGCTTGAATGCAAATGAGGAGAATAGAGATGGCCAATAGTAGAGGATGGGGGCGTGGCCAAATTCTCCGCTTTCGGCTCTGAGCCCTCAGCTGATCCATTTCCTTGTTTTTGCATGGGGGGAGAGATTTGAAGCGTTCCATTGAAAAATAAACACATTTTCACATAAAATAAAATTAAACCACTGCTGTTCAAAGGTCCAGAGGCTCAGATAAAGGACTTCCGAGCCTAGAAACACTCGGACGTGCCTCCAGGCAAATAAAAAAAACGCATTTCGCATTGCCTAGCGCATTCGCAGTCCAAACTCTCTGGGCGTGATTTACAGAGATGCTGAGTACAGACAGACGGGGGTGGAACTGCATTTGCATTTCTTTTTTCGATCTGACGTCAATAAGGTGCCTTGTTCAAAATCGCCCGTTTAAGCTCCGATTTTTTGTAACGCAGAAAAGGATCGCAAATGCCCAGTTTAGACATTTCGCAACTTTTAACCATGGGGGGAAGGGGCCTAAACAGGGTAGGGGAGCTCACATTAACGTTCAAAAACCTCAGAAAGTGAAAATTTCATGCCATGGGACCTTTCAGTCTGTAATACCAGTATATAATGTACAAAAGTACTTTTTTAAAAGTCCTGATGAAGCTACCTTTAAGCTAACTGCACTGTAAGTCTTGGTTCGTCTTACCTGAAGGTGTAATGCATCTTCTGTCCACAGGGCACTCTGTGTCTCATGTCTCCTAAGGAAGTGGACACACTGATGCCCGCCCCCTCCAGGATGATGTCACTGAGTGACGGGTGTCTCACTCCTCTGTCCAAACGCAGGGAGAAGGACAGGTTCTGTCCATAACTGTTCAGCTGGTCGCCAAGGAAACGGGCTGAAAGACAAAAGACAGTCATAATGAGAGGTTTGCGACTGGACATGTTGGGTATGTCTTTATAACTTTGTGGTACAGATCCTGAGTTTATTTGTGCTTCAACATTTGACTGTCTTATATTTAGAGACGGAAATAAACCTGGTGCAAATTCAACCCAGAAGAGTGGACACCTCCTCTTTCTTCTGAAGGACAACCAGTGATTTTTGTCTCAATTTGATAATAAGTAATACTATGGTAAGTACTGCAATATCAGTCCAATAGTGATAATTCCCCCACCACAGCTGCAGAACCACCGGCCTCCTCAATCTCTCCATCTCCTCCTCTTCACCACCACCAAACAAATGTGTGTTCTCCTTCATGTGCTCATGGACCTCTCTACCTGCTGGGTCACAGTGTATCTCCCCAGCTCTATGTTTGTGCTACAGGAGAGCAGAGCGTCTGACCTGGAGCGTACAGGTACACGGGCTGGCTGATGGACGAGATGACCTCCACGTCTCTGTGTCTCGGTGACCAGCGGAAGTACACGGTCCTGGGGGTGTGTCCATCCAGGGTGGCAGCCCTCCAGCCATCCAGACCTGCACATAGAAGATCAGGTTTGAGAATAGAGAGGTAGAGACTTAGACTTTGGCTGCATCCCATTTCTGTGTCTTACACCTTCGTCTTACCCCTACCCTTTGGTTTTGCGTGTTCATGTGAGGGCGAGGGGTGTCCCGATTCTAATTTTGATCAAGGGCTCGAGCCACGACCTCGGGCTACATACCCCTTGAAACGAAGTAAGCTCTCGACCAGACTTGAAACGAAGGGTTACGCCTACAAGCTCAGGCAGGTTTTGGGATCAGGATGGCAGCGTCATATCGACCGGCCAAGGAGTATCATAAATGTATTTTCAGTAGTTGTAATTATCGATTAACAGTCGGTGTGGTTTACAATTATGACACTTATGTTCTACATTACTTTTAGTGAACTGTTGTTGCAGTTTTAATTGTAGTGATGTCTGTTTAGCCGACGTTATTGTTTTCATCGAACTTTCACGTATAAACAAGCCAGTTTTTTTGTCGAGCTGAAGTACCCAATAGTTTGCGTCAGTTGTTGTCGCCTCTGTAGACGTAGCAGCTCAGGTAGAGGCAAGCGACGATGATGCAAACGGTAATGGAGTGGTGTCCCATTTCTTAGGGGAACATTCGTACCCCAAGCCCTCTCAGGTCGGTATCGAGGGACGTAGATAAAGGGGTAAGGCAGTGGTTCCCAACCTTTTTTGGCCTGTGACCCCATTTTGACATCACACATTTCTGGCAACCCCATAGACTTTTTTTTTTTTAATCATGTTTCAGTCTCAGCCTCAGTCGCAATATTGTGTTAAACGGTTCGACGTGTCTGAGGCCTCGGAGAAACACTGACCTCTAGTGGACAAATTTAACCATTACAAACTAACACACAACCCATGATTTGGATGGGAATGGATCGCTTTTTTCCACTTGGAGATGCCATTGAAAAGGAAACAAATCCCAAAAGTCGCCAGAAGTCACCAAAATCACCACTAACGTCACACAATACTCCTCACTACACAACATTTTTAAGAAATATTGGTGCATCTTTTATACTGTAGCGGTTTAGCGTTTGTCAAACCAAGGAAGCGCGTTGAACACTCTGAACCAATCGCAGAGCGGAACATTCGCTGAGCCAATGAAACGCTTCGATACGCTGAAGCGATTGACACGCAGAGCGAAGCGGCAGGGGGAGGGACCGACACTTCCGACACTTTGGTCACGTGAGCGGCTGCTGCGAGACAGTTTCAGAAAGAACGAGACGTGCTCCGGAGCTCCGTCTCATTTGCCCGTCACTAGTTATTGTGACGGCTCCGTACATTTCAGGCGACCCCGTTTGAATTCTAGGCCTGAAGGTTGAAAAACGCTGGGGTAGGGGAAGGGGAAGGGGTAAGACAGAGTAATGGGACGCAGCCTTAGAGTTAGACTTGTAATTATTTGGTCACAGGAACTCACACATCACAATATATTATAATAACAAAGAGTAAAACATATGAATAGTAATAATAAATTCTAAATAAATTGCAAAAAAGACTGGCGTCAAATAAGTAACTATATAAAAGTATGTACTGTCTGTATTTATTTGTTTGGGGGTCCACTCTACTAATTTGTCATATTAATCTTATGGCTTAAAATTCTCTTAACAATCACGTCTTTGGGGTTGAATAGTACGAGATGATTTGTGTGTACCATCAGAGAAGGTGGAGCTGATGTTGTAGACGTAGTACCCGGGCTGTACAGGGCACTCAGAGCTGTGGCCGAAGCAGAAGCAAGACGGACTCCAACTCCCAGGATCGTCTCTGAGCTGGCGACTGCAGGAGGACAGGTAAGTTTTATCACATACTTGTAATTATAACAAAACAATATTCCGTTATGTGACTAAACTGTTTTGTGGAGGTTCAACGGGAACTTTGGTTGATGCAAAACAGTTAAAGATCATTTATTAACACTGGAACTCCCCGAGCCATCATTTTGAACAATAATTATGCAGAGTTCTGGTGTTGCTGGCAAGGTTATAATAGTTTAGGATTTTTCATGATAGTTTAGTTTTAGTTAATTTTGACCCCCCCCCCTCCTCTAATTCAGTTTTTATTAGTTTTAGACCTGGTTCAGATCTGGTTCAGACCCGGTTTAGACCTTGCCTGGTTTACACCAGACCATATCACAAGTGATATATGGTCTGGGAGCCACCTTCGAAATATCTCGTAGCGGAGGTGTGGTTTACGATTGCCAACGGCCGTTTATTGGGCATTACGAATGTCTATCATTTGGCGTATACGTAGTCCATAGCCAATAAAAAATCGTCCTGACTGAAGTGGGTACTGCAAACACGATGGTCCAAACGTCTTACAGCTTTGCCTTTCATGTTTGGGTCCAGAGAGCTGAGAGCGAAATCAGCTGTGACTGAGCACATGCGCACTGTCCTCCTCATCTACTCGAAACTATGGATAAATCTCGGATGAGAGGCTACTTTTGACTCAAACGAAAGTCTAGACTAAGACATTGAGCTTCTGTAATTTAAAAAGTGATAAAGTTTGTGTTATTTGGTGACTACAATCGCCTACTCCAAGCACTCACGTTAACGGATATCGCTACAACACAACATCTATGAAACTGCTCCAAATGACACCAAAGTGCTATGGGTGAGTAAAAAAAAAACTTGTTTTATTACCAAAATAAGGTTCAGATCGTAAAAAAACGTTAATATTCCTTTAACGAACCTTCTCCTGATCTAATCCACAAGTAGAACATCCACCAGTAGAACTACCATGACCTTCTCCTATCATCACCTTCACCAGAACATCAGAAACCAGAGAGACATTTCCAGATCCTCTTGTAGAACCTCCCCAATTTGGAACCTTCACCAGATTGTCCCCCCACAGTTTCCACCATAACCCCTGTGTGTCAGTGAGTAGTTTGGTGTCACCAGACCTGCGCGAGCACCCGTCTGCTCCGAACTTCTGTCCATCTTCACAGAGCTGGCACCTCTCTCCAGTGTAGCCCTGCTTACAGCTACAGCGCCCCCTGCTGTCGCACTGAGAGCTCACGGAACCTGAGGAAAACAAAAGTATTACACCACAACGTCTTGAACTAGATACCACATCATTTGATTTCAAAAGAGCATGGGTTAAAACTAGAGGTGTCAGTTTAACGCGTAAATTATCGTTATAAAAATGACCCCATTTATGAGCGGCATTTCAATGTGCGCGCATTTTAAATTTGTCCCATTGAAGGACCTGTGGGTGACTTGGCAGTGGCGTCACTTCCACCTGCGTCGCTAATCAAACAAATAAATCCTGGAGGAAACTGACTTGGACTCGACTCAGGGGGCGAGGCAAGCGAGTCGCTGCCAGGGCCTTTGAACGGCAAGTTTATTTATAAAAAGAACAAAGACAGGACGATCAGCAAGAACGCAGTGATTTGGAGCTTTTGTAAAAAATGATTTTCCGATCACCAAAGCTGCTCCAGCCTGACGGATCATTTGAACGACAAACACGTCCGGACAAGTTCCACTGTTACTGGTGATGAAGTGCGCTCACGCTCGCTCTAACAAACCAACAAACCACAATCACAGAATTTGGGAAACGAATGAGCAAAGCGTCCACAGAAAAACTGACGAACTCAATCGCAAATTTATTTATTGACCTTTATTTAACCAGGAAATATCCCATTGAGATTAAGAACCTCTTTTTCAAGGGAGTCCTGGCCAAGAGGCAGCAGCAAACACAAAACACTTACATATTTACACAGATAAGACATAAAAGTTTAAAAACATTATAAACAACAAGTGCAGATTGTGGAGTTGGTCTCAAAAGCTCTCAGTTTGGATTTAAAAGTGCTCAAGGAAATTAAATCAGTTAGTTTCCAGTCTTTTTGTAGCATATTCTATGCAAAAGGTGCAGAGTAAACAAATGCCTTTTTACCCAGTTCTGTACGAGCATAAGGAACAGAAAGCAACAAATAGTCTTGTGAACGAAGAGAATACGATTCAGCATTTCTCTGAGCAATTAGGGTGCAAATGTACGAAGGCAGTAGCCCCAATATTGCCTTATAAATGAAAGTGTACCAGTGACTAGTCCTCCGAGTGGCCAGAGCAGGACATCCCACTTGAGAGTATAATTCAGTGGTGAGTGGACGTCTATAGTTTGCAAGAGCAAAGCTCTCTCCCAGTGCCAACCCCAGGAAAATTGTTTATTTTGCTTCACTGCTGTTTTGCTGACCATAGTCCTGGTCGTGTGCATTATCTAGCCATTGATAAATCAATTATGATGTTTATATTTGTGTAGTGGTATTAAGTTTTACTAAGCGTGTTTGTGCAGTGGTGTTACTGAGACGACACTTTTTGCAAAGTTAGTGTATATTAGTAAGTTAGTAGCTATGAAAACATATCTTTCACAGGTTAAAAGTTTATAAATGGATGCTGCATCTTAAAGGTTTATTTGAAATTCCTTCTGAGCACTTGGAGTTGACCCCATGAGGACAAATATGTCGCTGGCGTAATCAATGAAGGATTGACAACATCAAAAGTGTTATGTGTTTAAGAAATTAATATCTTTCACGTTACAAAGTTGATTAATTAAATATAAATGCATGAAGTTTTCTCTTCGTTAACTTTTATTTTATTTCAAAGTTTGTTGTGTGCACTTCCGGGCTCTGAGGTACGCCTGACACTGGAGCCTGACACAGGAAGAGGTCCTACGCTGGAGGCAGCCAGACCTTCTTGGAGAAATTTGGGGAAAACTTATGCTTTTAGAAAGGAACGTCTCTGTGTCAGCGTCTTTGAATGTTTAGAAAAGTATTATTTGTTTATTATTAGTGCTAAAGCTATCATCAGAATCTAATAAATATTTAACACCACACACGGAATAAATCTATACGTACAAAGAATTGCGCCGTCTTTACAACAAATGAGTTGTGTTCTTATGTTACGCTTAACGTTTTAATAAAAGATAGCATTAGCTTTGAGACACCAGGACTGTCAAAAGTCTGGACACTTTTTCATGTTTCTTCTTTATTTTCATGATTATTTACACTGTAGATTCTCACTGAAGGCATCAAAACTATGAATGACACACATGGAGAATAGTAAACAAAAGATAAACTCAAAATAAGTCCAAACGGTTTGTAGCTGTCGACAAAGTAAAAGGGTGGATACTTTCAAGACCTGAGTAGATCTTAGTAGAGTTATTCAAGTTTTTTCTTCACTACATGTGGGGGAAAACTGGCCAATGTGGTCTTAAGTAGGAGGCAGACTCTGAAAATATTTCTTTTGTCCCATAGACAAAAAATAACTGCTCAAAACAGCAACAGAAATGAACAAAACTAAGAAAAAACCCACATGTACCAGCGACACTGATGAGACTCCCTCTCAGGCTGAGCTGACCTGCTTTTATATCCCGCCACAGGAAGCTCCTCCCTCCAGGTGAGTCCACAATCTCCTCAGGTTGGATATGAGGGAAGTTCTCTTTTATCTAAAGTTCCCTGTCGATTTACTTCAAGGGCCTAAGTCGCCTTTAAATGAAAGTGCTTAACATCATCTATGAACACTAAAACATCAAAATTAAATATACAAAACCCAACAAACAAAAGGAACTGAAACCAATTCTGCCCTCCACATGGTCTGGCCCAAAACCTGCCCCCAGAGGCTTTAAATATGTCCGTCTCAGGTCACGCCCCCTCTTTTGTGAGCAGGTAAGTGTCTGAGATGTTTGACAAAATTTAATAAATGTAACTGTGAGATTAATTCTTTTATAAACAAGTGTATTCTCCGTATACTGTAATCTCGGTATTTAAATATTCTGTGGATACTGTGTTAAGCAATCTAAGCGTAACTGTATACGTTTCCATAGGCTATGTTTGTTACATCCACCTGCTCCCATCCTTCAGCTATTGGTGAACTCCTTCTACTATTGGCTAACTTTGGGTGCTACTCCGTTTGACCCCTTACAAGGCAGTAATCTATAGACCCCTTTACAGTTAGTAAACACCGGCATGTGCGCACACTGTTGACTCAGAATCAACCATGGCGGACCATAGCGGAGTATCTGAACGATGGGGAGAGCTACATTCAAAAGCTCACGTTGAGCAACAGGGTTCGACTACCAGATCCTTATGCGATCACGGAGTGGCAGTACGACCGCAGAAAGTGGTCAGATTTACAGTGGCCAGATATCCACTGTTATTTAGTGGAGAAGCCCAGCGTGTATACAAGAGAGAAAGTGCGCGCATACAAATCCATGGATGCCTACCAGTTTGCCGTGTGTGGCCATGTATAGGAGGTAAAATTCCACGATATCGATGGGGAGTTTTGCATGTTGGCATCTGATGTTCTCCCCAGTCATAGACAAGGCCACAAGACGACCGTGTACAATGCTTGGGCTATCATCAACAAGCGGGATAACTACGTGCTGACCGCCAACTGCACTTGCGTTGCGGGGTAAGTAACATACTACGACTTAATTCACGAGTCACAGATGTGATCTCAGTCATGTCAAATGCCATTTATGATGGTCATGCGAAAACTTATCATGCATTTTAACAAAGTTATTCGTGTTCGTTTACATGTGTCTGTCGTAGAGGTTTCCCGGTTAATATGTCTGTGAGCTTTGCGGTGTCCTGTGCTTGCTAGTTAATCAGCATGATTAAACACCATTGAACACCTGGGCAAATTACCCTAAACAAGCAGCAGGTGTTCACTTGTGTGTATGTCAGTTGAATGATATGAACTATCATTTATTCCATCTGTTTCTCTTTATTCGAGTTCTTCTCTTCTATATCTTCGCTGGGGGTTTTATGGCAGCAGTGGCTTTGTTTTGAGTCAGCACTGCGCGCGCATTCAGTGATGACGTAGCTTTGAAACTGGTCTATATGTCCCTGCATACCAGTCCCTGTATATAAACAGCTACAGTTGTGTGTGTGACGACTGGAGAGATGTGTCCTTGTATCACCATGAGTCCTGTATTTTTTCTTAAAGTCAATATTAAAGTGCTAATAACTTCAATTTCCCGCCTAAGCTGGTTTTGATGCCTTTTTGCAAAGCTCACATAACCAAATAAAATCATTTAAAGTAACTTGTGTGTGGTGTTTAACTTAACAGAACTAAACCAAACTAAATTAAACAAACCCGGGATAGTTGTATTTAGCAGTTTAGTTGAGTATGGAAAATTAACAAGAAATTAAGGTGAGTGTACAAGGACAAAGTAGAAAGTAGCAGAAATATGTGCCACCAGAAACTGAATTTGAATCACATCATTTGAAATTGTATAGTTTTTTTTTTTAATCATTGCATTGAAAAATTTAATCTGAATAGTATCATTTGAAATTGAATTTATTAGTTTGTAACAGGAGTCTAATAAAATTTGAAAACGTGAGAACGTAGGCGCTGATTGGCCAAAGAGGAGTCCTGTATATCTGAGCTCGATTGCTCTTCCTTCATCCTTAAACTACCCGGATGTTTGTCACAGTAAATTAAAACTGAATTTTGAGAAATTAATTTGAATTGCGAGAACTGAACATGAGCATATAAAAAGAGTTGAATTTTCAAATTTGACTAGATTCCTGTTACAAACTAATAAATTAAATTTCAAATGATACTATTCGTTTTACTGTTTTAAAAGTTTTACTGTTTGTTTTACTGTCCTTTTAAAGTTTTACTGTTTAAATGTTTTACTGTTTGTTTTCAACTGTTTGTATTTTAACTGTTGCTTTTAACTGCCTATACAGTGGTCCCTCGTTTATCGCGGGGGTTAGGTTCTAGAAATAACCCGTAATGAGTGAAATCCGCTTTATAGTGAGTGAAAACTTTATATTTTACAATTATTATACATGTTTTAAGGCTGTAAACGCATTAAAACTCTGGAATTAACGTTTTCTCACATTTCTCTCTCGTTTAAACACTCAAACTTTCGTAGATTTTCATCAAAATGTATTAATAGTGAAGCGTGGGGGCTCCGCCGGGAGACCCGCCGGACGTGCGAGGAGCGCAGAGACATGAGTCACTGGATCCACAGGAAGCACCGCGCTCATTCAACGGCACTGCCACATCCCGGGACGCGACGCGCACCAACCCCTTGGAGAAGTGCGCGTGGTCAAATCCGTGACAGAGCAGCACGACCGGCGCGAGGCTGGGGCTGCGAGCACGAGATCGAACCGCGGCGCCCGGACCATGCCTCCCCCTCAGGACCGCGTCCTCGCAGCCCGAGCCACAAACCGAACACGCACAAACGAACGCAAGAGCCGCACGAAACCAGCAAAGAGCCACATCTAGTGGTTTAATCCTGGTTTACACCTGGTCTAGTCCCGGTTTAGTCCACGTCTAGACCTGGTCCAGTCCTGGTTTAGTCCAGCACCAGTCCAGGTCTAGACCTGATTTAGTTCTGGTCTAGACCTGGTTTAGTCCACGTTTAGTCCTGGTCTAATCCTGGTCTAATCCTGGTCTAGTCCCGGTCCCCCCTGCATCCCCATCTATCAATCAGCAAAGGTCTACTCCAATCAGGACGCAGAACACAATGTTGAGGGACCACTGTAATGTATATTGTACTTGTTGTAAGGCGACCTTGAGTGTCCAGAAAGGCGCCTATTAAATAAATGTATTATTATTCAATTAATGCAATAATTCCAAAGTAAAAGTACAATTTCAAATTATGTGATTCAGATTCTGGTGGCACATATTTCTGCCCATAACAAAGGCACTCAACATAATGTCACACTACATAATCCCGTATATCGTGCTTCATATATTTGATCTCTTTTGTGTGTATCTGAAATATTGAAAGTGGTAAAAATACCGAAAAAATACACTGAATAAGAGGATGTGCCCAAACTTTTGACTGGTTGTGTTGTAAACGCAGAAGGGACTGGAACTATATGTGCGCTTTTGTAAGTTTTCATGAACAGAGTGAGGGTACACACCTGCGGGGTGGCACAGGCAGGCCGAGCAGCTCCTCTGGTCCTCCTGTAGGTAGAAACCCGCTCGACAGCGCTCACAGTGGCGGCCCTCGGTGTTATCCTGACAGTTGACGCAGCGCAGACCCCAGGCATCCCGCAGGCAGTACTGAGAGTGCCCCCTGCAGTCACACTTCAGGGCTGCAACAACAGAGGCACAAGTCAAAGTCAAAGTCAGCTTTACTGTCAATTCTGCCATCTGTGTTTGACAAACAGTGAATCGAAATTCCGTTTCTCCCTGGCCAAGCAGTGAGAAAAAGTGCATAAAATACAATATAAAGACAAAACAAAAACAATCTAAGACAAAATCTAAAAGCAGTGCAACAGAATAAATAAATACCTATTTACAGATGTCCAAAAATGTGCAGTGTGCATCAAAATGTGCATCAAAAATGTGCAATGGAAGATACGATAAGACTTTAATGATCTCACACAGGAGAAATTTACTTGCCACAGTAGCTCCAGGACAGTTTGAAAACAAGAAAGAAAAGTGTATGCAGGCAAGAATGGAATTAAGTAAGTAAGTAGGACAAACATTAACAAGGAGAGCATGGAAAAAGGATATTTTGCGCGTCTGAATACATCAATGAAATGTGCAGTAATGTGCAATAGAATGTGCATTGAAAATAAAGATAAAAAATAAATATGCAACAGTGATTCTTAGCAGCAGTTTTTAAAGTGTCTAGAGTGATATGTTTTTTATGGGGAGGTGGGAGACAGGTAAGGGGAGAGTTCAGCTTCCTGACAGTCTGGTGGATGAAGCTGTTTGACAGTCTGGTGGATGAAGCTGTTTGACAGTCTGGTGGAGTGGGCCCGGAGACTCCGGTACCTTCTCCCCGAGGGCAGGAGGCTGAACAGGCTGTGTGAGGGGTGGCTCGGGTCACCCACAATGCTGGATGCTCTGCGGGTGAGCCGGGTGTTAAAAATGTCCAGGAGGGAGGGGAGAGAGACACCAGCGATCCTCCCAGCTGCATTCACTATGCGCTGCAGGGCTTTACTGTTCTGTTCAGTGCAGCTCCCGTACCACACAGTGATGCAGCTGGTCAGGACGCTCTCAATGGTGCCTCGGTAGAAGGTGGTCATGATGGGTGGGGGGGCTCCAGCTCTCCTCAGTTTGCGGAGGAAATAGAGGCGCTTCTGAGCCCTCTTTGCCAGTGACGCAGTGTTCGCTGTCCAGGCGAGGTCCTCACTGATGCTGCTCACCTTCTCTACAGCAGCACCGTTGATGGACAGTGGGGGAAGGTGCCGGGTGGCGCCTCTCCGTTACTCTATAACAATCTTCTTGGTCTTTTCAAAATTCAAAAGGAGAGTGTTATCGCTGCACCACTTGGTCAGAAGACTGACCTCCTGTAGTTTGTCCCATCGTTATTAGAGATGAGACCCACCACAGTCGTATCAGAGGCATATAACAGACAATAGTTTGGTGTGTGCTCATTTTTTATGTGAAAAGTTATGTTATGTCAAAATTTGTTCAGTTCTGGTCCAATTTCAGTTTACTTTCTGTTGAAAAATGGACATAGACACACATGCTGAACACGCCCAGGATGATGTCACTGCAAAGTATCAATACACAGTCTATGGTTTCACTCCTGGCCACAGTGGCGACAGTGGTGTTTTGCCTGCGTTACCTTTGTTTTTCCACTCTTATTTGAAGTTCTAGAACTCAAAATACCAATCAGAGAGTGAATGAAATGTTCCCTCTCTGTTGTGGTTGCTGTTGCTGGTCTCGTGTGCTGGCCTGTTGTGTTTGTGGTGGGAAGGGCGGGGCAGGCACAGGCAGGTGGGGCCCAACAAGGGGGCAAAGGGTACGAATGCTGGGGCGGATGGGTGCTGAGTGCAGGAATGGTGCAGAGAAAACCTACAGGTGCTGCGGGGGCTTATGGCGATAAGAGGTGCTGGGAGGGAGGGGGGGCTGCTGATTGGTGCTAAGGGGGAGCTGATGGGTGGATGGGTGCTGGTGGGGCTGATCGGTGGTAAGGGGAGCTGACGGGTGCTGGGTGGGGCTGTGTCTGGGTGTGTCTGGTGGAATGTGGTGGGAGCTGTCATGACATAATGATGATGATTAGACAGACACAGTCATGTTTTCTTCCATGTCCATCTGCTGTTAGTGAAGGGAACATAACTATGAGACCCAAGGTGGGGCCCACAGGCCTCATTTCTCCCTCCAACTCAAAAGGGGGCGCTGAGACGAAGGCTATCTACTTCAGGATTGTACTGAATCGACTGATGGAAGGGAGACAAGCATCGTGACCTCTTATATAACCCCCAATTTGTACCAAAGCATCAGTTTTTCATCACTTTTTATTTGACCGGTTGGACAATCTACACCAGAAATATCATACACATGTCCACCGGCCGTAAATACACTTCGAGTCTCTCAGATTAGGTTGAAGTTCTAGCGATGCCGTTGTGCTGTTGCGTCACCACCTTTGAAGCATGCGCTGACACCATTACTCTTAATTTCTTAAATGAAAGACTGTGGTTGGCAATGGCAGGTCAGGTTCGGTCTGTACTTTGGGCGGGTATTCTTGGAGATTGCCTGTTACACCAACTACGACACAACGATGGTGCGTATTTGACCAAAGCAGCACAGTATCAAGCGTGGTCAGAAAATAACACACGTGTAAAGACCTGAAGACTGCTCCAGACGCTGCAGTGTCTGGCAAATATGCACTTCTGTCCATTCTTTCTCACATGCACGTGCACTCCTCAGAGGTCGGCAGGTGCAGAGGGCAGAGGTCAGTGTGGCAGGTGCAGAGGGCAGAGGTCAGTGTGGCAGGTGCAGAGGGCAGAGGTCAGTGTGGCAGGTGCAGAGGTCAGTGTGGCAGGGTGCATTGGTTTTTGTCTCACTTGCTGTTATTAAACACATGGGTTTATACTGAATACTCTGGGTTATACGGAATATTCTGGGTTATACGGAATACTCTGGGTTATACGGAATACTTGGGGTTCTACGGAATATTCTGGGTTATACAGAATACTCGGGGTTCTACGGAATACTTGGGGTTATACGGAATATTCTGGGTTATACAGAATACTCAGGGTTCTACGGAATACTTGGGGTTATACGGAATACTCGGGGTTCTATGGAATATTCTGGGTTATACGGAATACCCTGGGTTATACGGAATATTCTGGATTATAGGGAATACTCTGGGTTTTACAGAATACTCTGGGTTCTACAGAATATTCTGGGTTATACGGAATACTCGGGGTTATACGGAATACTTGGGGTTCTACGGAATTATTCTGGGTTATACAAAATACTCTGGGTTATACAGAATACTCTGGGTTCTACGGAATATTCTTGGTTATACAGAGACTCAGGGCTCTACGGAATACTTGGGGTTATACGGAATATTCTGGGTTATACAGAATACTCAGGGTTCTACGGAATACTTGGGGTTATACGGAATATTCTGGGTTATACAGAATACTCAGGGTTCTACGGAATATTCTGGGTTATACGGAATACTCTGGGTTCTATGGAATATTCTGGGTTATACGGAATACCCTGGGTTATACGGAATATTCTGGATTATAGGGAATACTCTGGGTTTTACAGAATACTCTGGGTTCTACAGAATATTCTGGGTTATACGGAATACTCGGGGTTATACAGAATTATTCTGGGTTATACAAAATACTCTGGGTTATACAGAATACTCTGGGTTCTACGGAATATTCTGGGTTATACGGAATACTCTGGGTTCTATGGAATATTCTGGGTTATACGGAATATTCTGGGTTATACGGAATACTCTGGGTTTTACGGAATATTCTGGGTTATATAGAATACTGGGGGTTCTACGGAATATTCTGGGTTATACGGAATATTCTGGGTTATATGGAATACTCTAGGTTATACGGAATACTCTGGGTTCTACCGGATACTCTGGGTTATACTGAATACTCTGGGTTATACGGAATACTCGTACAGTCATGTGCAGTCTGAGCCTGAGGAAATCTCGCAGTGTCCACGAAGAGTCTCCAGTCTTTTCAGCCAGGGACAGGCAGGACCACGACACGTGATGTCAAAATAAACTTTGCTTTTTCAAAAAGTTCTTTCTCTAAAACCACTAGAGTCGTGTAAACAGTGTGCGCCGCATCAGGAGCTCGGGGAATGACTCATGATGGACTACAGAAAGTTTAGAGCCACGGGGGATAAATATTAAACACTTTCCAATGTCAAACAGCAACTTCACAAGGACACAGAGCAACTTTGGTACAGAAAACATAATTCATCTGATCAACACTGAATATGCATCAGTATAAAACGGTCTGGAGCAGCTCTGGTGTAAAATGACACGTTTAGCATGTAAAGTGTTGCTTGTCATTTTGTATTTGTCCGTTCCACTTTTCTGACAAACAGCTCAGAAATGAATGACTGAAGCAGCAGCAGAAGCAGCAGCCTCCTCAGCCTCTCCATCTCTAACATAAAACATAAATCTACTGTTTTTTCAGCTTCTGTTTGCTCCTCGGCCTGAGCAGAGAGAAACCCAGGCTTCTTTTAAAAATGTTAATATTGTCACACTGAGTACTCGCCTTGTTTTAATGATGGATCGATTTCACCGGTTGTGAATTATTGGCTATTGTTCTTCCTCCGTTTCTTCTTCTTATTATTATTCTTTTTCTGCCTAAACAATCACAATTTTGAGGCCCTAAGCATGGATGAAAAGTCCCCAAACCGGGGTCCAGCTCGACAGGTCCGGTGAAAAATTTGATAAAACTTGCATCACAGGGGGACCAATTCTAATTGGTCTTGGAGATGTCACTGTACCCCACTTGTCAGATGCCCTCCCAAAACTTGTTTTGTTTTGTCCCACCTTAAACCAGATCTAAACTAGGATTGTATCAGTACTTAACTAGGACTCAACCAGGACTAAAGTAGGTCTAAACCAAAATTAAACTAGAACCTAGCCAAAATTGTACAGGGACTACACCAAAAATGACATTAGAACGGCATCAGGACTAAACCAGGACTAAACCAGGTCTAAACCAGGCCTAAACCAAGTCTAAACCAGGCCTAAATCAGGTCTTAACCAGGACTCAATCAGGATTAAAGTAGATCTAAACCAAAATGAAACTAGATCTTAGCCAAAACTGTATAGGGTCTACACCAAAATGGCATTAGGACGGCATCAGGACTAAACTGGGACTAAACCAGGTCTAAACCAAGTCTAAACCAAGCCTAAAAGAGACCTAAACCAGGTCTTAACCAGGCCTAAATCAGGCCCAAACCAGGTCTTAACCAGACTTAAACCAGGCTTAAAATAGGCCTAAACCAGGTTTTAACCAGGACTCAACCAGGATTAAAGTAGATCTAAACCAAAATGAATCTAGAACTTGGCCAAAACTGTAAAGTGACGACACCAAAATGACATTAGGACGGCATCAGGTCTAAACCAAGTCTAAACCAGGGCTAAACCAGGCCTAAAAGAGACCTAAACCATAACCTGTGTGTCAGATGCCCTCCCATTCTCCTATTTCACGTTGTGGCAGATGCCTTACCATCCTCCTATAACCCTGTGTCTCAGATGCCCTCCCATCTTTTTATACTTGTGTCAGATGTCCTCCCATCCTCCCGTATCCCTGTGTGCCAGATGCCCTACTCTCTTACTGTATATCCCTGCGTCAGATGCCCTCCCATGCCCTCTATAAGCCAGACACCCTGCCGTCCTTATGTATCCCTGTGTGTCAGATGCCCTCCCATTGTGCCTTAGCTGTAGCTCTACATACTCACTATAGTAAAAGTTCTGAAAGCGCAGTACTCACAGTGGTAGTTGTATGTGGCCTGGGTGCTGCAGATCAGGGCTAACGCTCCGCACAGATACACTAAAGATAGTCCCATGGTCCCGATCAGGTAGTCTTCAGGAACAGGACTCAAATGAAGACTCAGCCCCGGTGCGGAGTCTTTAGTACGGCCCTGCTCCTGTCCTGTTGTGCCCCCTTCCTCTGCGACAGGCCCCGACAGGAGCAGAGACGCCCTGTTTGCGCTGCACAATGAGTCACGCCTAGTCAAGTTAACCCTTAGACCCAGCGCCAGTGCTTAAAGGTGTCAACATGGTGTGAAATACTACTGTGGAATATTTGAGAAAGTAGTTGAGAAAGTGGAAGTGCAAATTTTATAACAGTTACAATTTAATATCCTTAAAGAAGCATGAATACAGACTTAAATTATAATCAAAAAATAGTTTCTTAAGAATTATTCAGACTTAACCAATACCCTGACTATAATCCCTTCAATAAGTACTAAGTAAGTCTGAATCAGTAACTGCTCATTATGAATTAAGGCTGGTTATGGGGTGTCTTGGCTTTAGCGCAGGTAAAATAACTAATGATTCAACATTTTGATGATGAAAAACATTTGGTTGTTTTGGTTGATTAACTGAATTAATCAAATATTTGTGCGGATGGACGATAATTGACAAGTTGAAAAAAAGTTAAATCTTGAAATAGGAAAATAGTGTTTTGTTTTGTTCTGTCCCACCAGATCTAAACCAGATCTAAACAATGACTGTATCAGTACTTAACCAGGACTCAACCAGGACTAAAGTAGGTCTAAACCAAAATGAAACTAGAAGTTAGCCAAAACTGTACAGGGACTACAACAAAATGACAACAGGTCTGCATCAGGACTAAACCGGGACTAAACCAGGTCTAAACCAAGTCTAAACCAGGTCTAAACCAGGCCTAAAAGAGACCTAAACCAGGTCTTAACCAAGCCTAAATCAGGCCCAAACCAGGTCTTAACCAGGCTTAAATCAGGCCCAAACCAGGTCTTAACCAGGCTTAAATCAGGCCCAAACCAGGTCTTAACTAGGCTTAAACCAGGCTTAACATAGGTCTAAACCAGGTCTTAACCAGGTCTTAACCAGGACTCAACCAGGATTAAAGTAGATCTAAACCAAAATGAAACTAGAACATAACCAAAACTGTACAGGGACTACACCAAAGTGACATCAGGAAGGCATCAGGTCTAAACCAGGTCTAAACCAGGCCTAAACCAAATATAAACCAGGTCTAAACCAGGCCTAAAAGAGACCTAAACCAGGTCTAAACCAGGTCTAAACCAGGCCTAAACCAAGTCTAAACCAGGTCTAAACCAAATATAAACCAGGTCTAAACCAGGCCTAAAAGAGACCTAAACCAGGTCTAAACCAGGCCTAAACCAAGTCTAAACCAGGTCTAAACCAGGCCTAAAAGAGACCTAAACCAGGTCTTAACCAGGACTAAACCAGAACTAAACTATGTCTAAACCAGGCCTAAACCTGGCCTAAACAAGCCCTAGACCAGATCTAAACCAGGAATGCAGGCTGTGGATCAGGATGAAGCATGCACAGCTCACAGACCGCAGACTGGGTGACACAGGAAAAAAAGCACCCTCAGGCGCTGGCCGCTCCCTGTTCTTCCTCACACTATCCTGCACCTGAGGGCTGTGAGTCACATGACACACCTGACACGCCCCGCACGCGCTCAGTCTGTCACCAGGAAGTAGAACAGGCCACACCCCAAACGGCAGCAGCAGAGCGGAGTGACTGCACAGACCGTCAGAGTGTGAGGAAACACTACTGACTCCGTGTTAGTAAAGAGCGCTCTGAGGTCATGGACAGTTTACTGATATTTTGACTCCAGTAAAGTGGCGTGGCAAATACAGACTGATGAGCGATATCAGTCTGGACCCCACGCCCTCCGCTGTTTCTCTTTTCAGTGAAACAAAGGAGCTCGTTGGTCACATACCATTTACAAACAAAATCACATTCTCTCACCTCACCACATTTCTTTCGCTCATTAGCCACATCTCAATTCTCAGTGTGCACAGTTCAGAGTGTGGTTTTAACGGCGCATACGTCACTTCCAGCGCGACAACTGCTGTCCCATTTCCTTTTTGTCCCATGCACACTCAAAATGCACCCTGAAAACCGCAGTCGTTTCCATGGAAATGGGGGCATGAACCAACTGTGCATCCACGCACACTTCGCACAGTCATATACAGCGCTCTCAAGTCTCACGCTTTGAGAGTGTGACACACGCATTTCAACGAGTTCACACGCTCACACGCCACACATGGTATTTCTCACACTTCTGTGCCCAGAAAATCGGACTGTGTGGCTCAGAAGAGTTGGTTATCCAGGCAGGCCATCCAGCTATATTTTCATTTGATGACGTCATCATAGAGTACAGTGCGCATGTGCGAATTCCCCAGCTGATTCGCAGATAAACACCGCTCTGAACTTTTCTATTGCGAGCGACACATGGCTGAAGATTCAGACTTTGAGACTGAAGTGGAGTTATTTGAGTATGATGGCCGTCCCTATCGTTTTGAGCCTGAGTATACGGATGAGGAGACAGAATGGATACAGAAAGAATGAAGCGGAGACAGTTTTAGGAGCAGCGCAGAGAACAGCCATCGGTATCACATTACTTCTCAGAATCGTGCGCTGAATCCGCTGGCTTTCTTTCTTTTCCTTTGCTGGTAAAAAATCATCCTGACTGAAGTGGGTACTGCAAACACGATGGTCCAAACGTCTTACAGCTTTGCCTTTCATGTTTGGGTCCCGAGAGCTGAGAGCGAAATCAGCTGTGACTCCGCACATGCGCACTGTCCTCCTCATCTACTCGAAACTATGGCTAAATCTCAGATTACAGGCCACTTTTGACTCAAACGAAAGTGTAGACTAAGACATTGAGCTTCTATGATTTGAAAAGTGCTAAAGTTTGTGTTATTTTGGTGACTTCAACGTCATGCCCCGAGAACTCACGTTAAGATATCGCTAATCTAAAACATCTCCGGATATGCTCCAGATGACACCAAAGTGCTATGGGTGAGTAAAACAACTTGTTTTATGACTGAAATAAGGCTCAGATTGTAAAAAACGTTAATTCTCCTTTAATCTCTCTGTAATACAGGCCCTGGTCACCTGTCTGATCAGGCTCCTTCCTCAGGTCAACCTCCTAGAACTTACTGACCATTCGTCCATCCTGACTCCAAACCAAAGACCATAGGGCGTGAAAGTGTCATTGACATATCTGAGCAGAAATACGCACTATTTTATTTCTAACAAACGTGCAGAAGTTAAAAGGATAGTGCGTTTTTTTATTTTATTTTTTTATGTTAATCTGTATGGCTTAACACTGATTTACCCATGACAGTGTGATCTGGTCCCAGTTCTCCTCCGGTAACGTAGCTCGTAAATGTAGTTCTGGTAAGTTTGTGGGTACATTTAATAAAGCTTGTTTTTCTTCTCAAAACAAAACATCTGTCCGAAAGGTGATATATTTGCATCGGAAACAGTATCAATGCACCCACATTAGCCTGTTCACTAGTAAACATTCATTTACGGGGGATGTCGCCGTACACTTCCGCTAAAGGTTAACAGGCTTATAATAAATAATAGCCGCGCAGTGATATGAATCGAGACGAAATTATGCGAATGCTAACAACGCTGCTGGATTTGGGATGCAAATATATCACCTTTCGGACAAATGTTTTGTTTTGAGAAGAAAAACAAGCTTTATTAAATGTACCCGTGAACTTACCGGACCTACTTACGTGAGCTCCAGAACCCGAGCAGAACCGGGCTGAGCGGAGACTGTCAGAGGTAAGCCAGTGTTACCGTACGAAACTTTTAGAAGAAAACCCATACAGATTAACATAAAAAAACTGCACTATCCCTTTAAGAGGTTTATGCGGTTAGGTTGTGATGCTTCCACCAATCAGAGTGAAGTGTTTGAACGCGATTGCTTTCAGCGCTCAGAACTCAGGATGCAAGCTCTCTCTGATGCAGCAAGGTTACCCTAAAGCAGACCCGGGCATTTCAATGCCCTGGGGCCAAATACGGCCCGCGAGCTGACTCTGACCGGCCCGCGAAAGGTTGTTTGGAATTAAGAAAATAAAACCTACTTTCAAAATAGTACATAATGCATTTGTACTGATGATCATCTGTGGGACGTGCTTCACATCTCCACCTCAAACATGAACCTGATTTTGATGCACTTGTTAAAGCTCAACAGAGGCGAGATTTCTCTCACTGATCAAGAAAAACAAACAAACACTAAAACATGCTAACTTTGACTTTTTTTCTACACGGTTTGGCAGTTGGACAAACATATTGTGACATATCTTGTATTATATTATTTGGCAAACAAAGACAGTGATGTCTTAATACAAAGTTAAGAAAGTTAAACTCAGAAAAGCACTGTGGGGTTAATGTGACTGAAAAAGAGTTACAAATGTTTCACGTTTACCATTGTTTTGAATTATTTTACTGAATAAATTCAGTTTTTCGTTACTTAATAATAACACAGAACTTACCAGCTTCTGTAAACAATGCCATTTACTGATTTCAACGTAGAAATAAAATTAATAACAAGAGTAGACTTCACACTTTTGGACCTCCTCAATATTTTCTGCTTCTCATTTGGCCCCTAGGGAAAAATAATTGCCCACCCCTGCCCTAAAGTATCAACCAACAAGAAACCCAACCCCAACCCTTAGAGCCTCAATAGTGGAAAACATCCATTTGGGCTCTCAGTCCAATCACACCACGTAAAAGAAACAAAAATGCAGGTGTCAAATGTAATTCAAGTTTTATTTTACAAACAGACGCTTTATAAAAAAAACATAACACATGTACAGTCCAAGACTCGTGTGCAACGTTAAACACAAGCTCATCAGATACTCTGTGTCCGAATCTCCTCTGGTCCTCTGTGTTCTCCTCTGTGTACTCCTATGGTACTCCTCTGTATACTCCTCTGTGTACTCCTATGGTACTCCTCTGTATACTCCTCTGGGTACTCCTCTTGGTAGTCCTCTGGAATGCTCCAATTGTACAAGACGCAAAAGAATCATTAAAAAAGCAGTGAAGAATAAGAGTCATCACCCCCTTCTGGTCAGCCCCGGTACTGCCAGGCCTATTCGACAAGAGAAGGAGGGCGCAAGGACACTTTGCTCAGAAAGATTGTGGTCCACTCGTCTGTCAGAAGTCTCAAATGTTCCAACGCTCCAACATTTGAAATCAAAATCTGTGAGGTGTTTGGGAGCTCTGCATGCACTGGTCAGCAGGTCAGGTCAGGAGCAATGAAAAACAAATAATTCCATTTGAGATTTGCACAAAATCCAGTCTGCGAATCCAGTATTTTGAAATATATCCCAGATTTTTGTAGTTTGGACTTAAAAAGCACCAAATGAACTTAAAAGAAAGAGTTAAACGCCTTCAAATGGCAAAATTGTCCATGGTTATCAAGTCAAAATTTTGGGCAAAATCATGTATGAAACCTCCAGGAACTTTGAAAAACGTAAACAAAGGACAGTCCACTATCTCTGGATACATCCAAACGGCAGTCCCAGTTTGGAGAAGCAGACTGACAGACAAGAAAAGGGCAGAAATATAAAAATAAAATGATTAAACAGCAAAATATACAACAATGCCATTTTGGACATTTCTCAAAATTGTTTACAGACGAAGGCAGTGATCAGTCCTGCATTATTCAGGTTTGTAAACACACTTTTAAGTCCCGTTCACACATAGATCCCAGAAAACTGCACAATACAAAATGTCAGAAGCAGTGACCCCCATTCACACATGCACCAGTCCCAGAACATTACCAGGTCTGCTCTATTCACAGTAAACCTGGAATCTGACTCTCTATGCTCTATCACAGTAGCTACGGGTAACCAAGGTAACCAAGGTTGTAACAAAGGAAACCAAGATCGTAACCAAGGTTGTAACCAAGGAAACCAAGGCTGTAACCAAGGAAACCAAGGTTGTAACCAAGGAAACCAAGGTTGTAACCAAGGAAACCAAGATTGTAAACAAGGAAACCAAGGTTGTAACCAAGGAAACCAAGATTGTAAACAAGGAAACCAAGGTTGTAACCAAGGAAACCAAGGTTGTAAACCAGGAAACCAAGTTTGTATCCAAGGTAACCAAGTTTGTCGCCAAGGAAACCAAGGTTGTAACCAAGGAAACCAAGATCGTATACAAGGAAACAAAAGTTGTAACCAAGGAAACCAAATTCGTAACCAAGGAAATCAAGGTTGTAACCAAGGGAACCAAGATCGTAACCAAGGAAACCAAAGTTGTAACCAAGGAAACCAAGTTCGTAACCAAGGAAACCAAGGTTGTAACCAAGGACATCAAGTTCATAACCAAGGAAACCAAGGTTGTAACCAAGGAAACCAAGGTTATAAGGAAATCAAGATTGTAACCAAGGAAACCAAGGTTGTAATCAAGGGAACCAAGATCGTAACCAAGGAAACCAAGGTTTTAAACAAGGAAACCATGTTTGTATCCAGGTAACGAAGTTTGTCACCAAGGAAACTAAGGTTCTAACCAAGGAAACCAAGTTTGTAACCAAGGTTGTAACCAAAGTTGTAACCAAGGAAACCAAGGCCATAACCAAGGAAACCAAGGTTGTAACCAAGGAAACCAAGGTTGTAACCAAGGAAACCAAGTTTGTAACCAAGGAAACCAATCTTGTAACCAAGGAAACCAAGGCCATAACCAAGGAAACCAAGGTTGTAACCAAGGAAACCAAGGTTGTAACCAAGGAAACCAAGGTTATAAGGAAATCAAGATTGTAACCAAGGAAACCAAGGTTTTAAACAAGGAAACCATGTTTGTATCCAGGTAACGAAGTTTGTCACCAAGGAAACTAAGGTTCTAACCAAGGAAACCAAGTTTGTAACCAAGGTTGTAACCAAAGTTGTAACCAAGGAAACCAAGGCCATAACCAAGGAAACCAAGGTTGTAACCAAGGAAACCAAGGTTGTAACCAAGGAAACCAAGTTTGTAACCAAGGAAACCAATCTTGTAACCAAGGAAACCAAGGCCATAACCAAGGAAAACAAGGATGTAACCAAGAAAACCAAGCTCATAACAAAGGATCACAAGGTCATAAGTCTTTCCTGTATATTCCTGGTGATTTCCTGGTGGTTTATCTGGGAAATGTCAGAAATCAGCTCTGGCCTTGTTCACACATGACCCTGTTCTGGTAAAATGCAGGTAAATTCCTGGGTCAGGCTGCATGTGTGAATGGGGCTTAATTTGGTTCATATGGTTTTGGTACATGTAAACGTAGGGGATAAGAAATAAAACACAACTTCAAGTGTGTTTTTGATGAGGAAAGATGATTATCACAAAGTTAAAAACTCCAAACAGCAGGATTAGCAAAATATAGGATCTTTAAAAGATGAATTATTAACTATTTGGTTACAGGATGATTTCAGTATAGGATTGGTCCCCCCCCCAAGAACTGACGATATGGCAAAACATGAATCAAAATGTTTTCACTAATAATTTTCCATTTGATCTAAATTTTCCAAGCTGATCACTGACCAACCTCAGAGTTTCATCATTTATAAAAGTTATACAAAAAGAACAACCTTCTGAAATCTTTATTTTTTTTCTTTTTTTTTTCAAATTTAAATAATAAAATATCTGACACATGGCTTTCCGAGCACAAATATTTGGATTGTCTGCGCCCTCTGCTGGCAAAGCAATGAAACAAAACACAACTCTAAAACAGCCATGTTTTTGAGGAGCAAACATTACGTATTTGGACAACGCTCCAGAGTGCTTCTCCAAACTGGGAGTCGGCCATCGTTAGAAGGTTAAAATCCCGGACCACCCTTTTAGATCTGTGCTCCTGTCACTTTTGCCCGTCCGGTTAAAGCTCCAGTGTGATTGTCTGTTAGCAGAAGTCGTCATCGGCGCCGTACAGGTCAGCTAGCTTACGAAAGCGCGGCCCCCACTCGCTCAGGTACTGGTAGTCCTGGTCGGCTTCAGAGGAGGTGGAGCCGAGCGAGCTGAGCGACTCGGCCACTGACCCCGCCCCCTCGTAGGCGTAGGTGGCTAGAGAGTCATAGGGGGGCGCGGTGGGGTTGCAGTCGTGCTCCAGGACTCTTTGGTTGATAAAGTCCCTGACGTCGCCGTTGTTGTCGCGCGGGCCCAGAGGGGGGAGGAGCATGGCGGAGGGGGCGTGCCTGCGGAGGGGCGGATACAGCAGGGTGTCGGTGGGCATGATGTCGCGTCTCTGTTTGGCGGGCTCCTCCAGGACGGCGGCGGAGTCCGGGTGACGCAGGGCGCCCATGTCGAAGGCCTGGGTGTCCTCCTCGCCGCCGCCCTCGTCGTTGTAGCTCACCACGTTGTCCCTGACGTCCTCCTTGGAGATGATCAGAGGTTCCTGCTTCCTCTGACGCTTCAGAGCCGCGAACAGGAACACGATCACTGAGAGGACGCAGAGAGAGGGAAGTTAGACCAGTGCTGATGTTGTGTCTACGTGCAGGACACTGTGTCTTGTGTATGTGAGTCATTACTGTAAGTGTAGTGTAGTGACGGAGCCTGTGGGCAGAAGTAGCACACGCAGTAGTACTGTGTAATAGTAGTTGTAGAAGTACTTATTGAGTGAAATAGCCACGCCTAGGAGTAGCAATAGTAGAAACTGTTGCAGTACTATTTTCTGAGTAGCATAGGCACACTCAGATGTGTACAGTGCAGTAGTATTAGTACAAGTGCAGTATAGTATTCACTGAGTAGTATAACAGCTCACAGTTGTGTACTGTAGGAGTAGTAGTAATAGTGGAATTAGTGATAGTACTTACTGGGTAATATAAGAGCACACACTATGTACAGAACAGTAGTAGTAGCCGTAGCACTTGTAATAGTAGTAGTAGGAGCAGTAGTAGTAGTCATAGTAGTAGTAGTAGTACATACTGAGTAGTATAAAAGCACACAGTAGTACTTCAGTAGCAGTAATAGTAGTAGTACTACACACTCAGTAGTATTACGGCACACAGTAGCACTTCAGTAGTAGTAGTAGTACTCACTCAGTAGTATTATGGCACACAGTAGCACTTCAGTAGTAGTAGTAGTAGTAGTAGTAGTAGTAGTAGTAGTAGTAGTAGTTCTCACTCAGTAGTATTACGGCACACAGTAGTACTTCAGTAGCAGTAATAGTAGTAGTACTACACACTCAGTAGTATTACGGCACACAGTAGCACTTCAGTAGTAGTAGTAGTAGTAGTAGTAGTAGTAGTAGTACTCACTCAGTAGTATTACGGCACACAGTAGCACTTCAGTAGTAGTAGTAGTAGTAGTAGTAGTAGTAGTAGTAGTTCTCACTCAGTAGTATTACGGCACACAGTAGTACTTCAGCAGTAGTAGTAGTAGTACACACTCAGTAGTATTAAGGCACCCAGTAGTACTTCAGTAGTAGTAGTAGTAGTAGTAGTAGTACTCACTCAGTAGTATTACGGCACACAGTAGTACTTCAGCAGTAGTAGTAGTAGTACTCACTCAGTAGTATTACGGCACACAGTAGTACTTCAGTAGTAGTAGTAGTACTCACTCAGTAGTATTACGGCACACAGTAGTACTTCAGTAGTAGTAGTAGTAGTAGTAGTAGTACTCACAGCAGTATTACGGAACACAGTAGTACTTCAGTAGTAGTAGTAGTAGTAGTAGTAGTAGTAGTAGTAGTAGTAGTAGTAGTACTCACTCCGTAGTATTACGGCACACAGTAGTACTTCAGTAGTAGTAGTAGTACTCACTCAGTAGTATTACGGCACACAGTAGTACTTCAGTAGTAGTAGTAGTACTCACTCAGTAGTATTAAGGCACCCAGTAGTACTTCAGTAGTAGTAGTAGTAGTAGTAGTAGTAGTAGTAGTAGTAGTAGTAGTAGTGGTAGTAGTAGTAGTGGTAGTAGTAGTAGTAGTAGTAGTAGTAGTAGTAGTAGTAGTAGTAGTAGTAGTAGTAGTAGTAGTAGTACTCACTCCGTAGTATTACGGCACACAGTAGTATTTCAGTAGTAGTAGTAGTAGTACTCACTCAGTAGTATTACGGCACACAGTAGTACTTCAGTAGTAGTAGTAGTACTCACTCAGTAGTATTACGGCACACAGTAGTACTTCAGTAGTAGTAGTAGTAGTAGTAGTAGTAATACTCACAGCAGTATTACGGAACACAGTAGTACTTCAGTAGTAGTAGTAGTACTCACTCAGTAGTATTACGGCACACAGTAGTACTTCAGTAGTAGTAGTAGTAGTAGTAGTAGTAGTAGTAGTAGTAGTAGTAGTAGTAGTAGTAGTAGTAGTAGTAGTAGTAGTAGTAGTAGTAGTAGTAGTAGTAGTAGTAGTAGTAGTAGTAGTACTCACAGCAGTATTACGGAACACAGTAGTACTTCAGTAGTAGTAGTACTCACTCAGCAGTATTACCACACGCAGTAGTACTTCAGTAGTAGTAGTACTCACTCAGCAGTATTACGGCACACAGTAGTACTTCAATAGTAGTAGTAGTAGTACTCACTCAGCAGTATTACCGCACACAGTAGTACTTCAATAGTAGTAGTAGTAGTACTCACTCAGCAGTATTACGGCACACAGTAGGATGGCGATGAGCGCTCCTGTGCTGAGGCCCGGGCTGCTGCTCAGAGCCTCGGCGTTGCACAGCTCCATGTTGCCGTGGCGATCGCACGTGCACACTCGCACCGTGAGTGTGCCCGTGCTGCTTTGCATGGGGTAGTCGGCATCTGTGATCACCACGGCGACCAGGTACATGCTCTGCTGCAGCCGGCTGTAACTGTTCCTCCGAGTCAAGATGGCCGCCGTGTTATCTGCGGTGGAGAGACAGAGTTTGACTGAAGCTTCTACAGCCGAGGGCTCCTGCGCCGTCATGTACGGGGGTCACTTTTGTGTACGGGGTCACTTTTGTGTATGGGGGGGTCACTTTTGTGCACGGGGGTCAATTTGTGTACGGGGTCACTTTTGTGCACGGGGGTCACTTTTGTCTCAGTAATATTCACAAATGCACAGACGGTGATCTACAAGGGTCACTGGTTTGTACATGTGTTTATCCACAAATCCAAATTTAATGTTTGTAACTTGTATTTTGGTCCTATGGTCATGAGCTCTGGGTAATGACCAAAAGGACGAGATCACAGATCCAAGCGGCCGAAATGAGTTTCCTGGACGCTCCCTTAGAGATAGGGTGAGGAGCTCAGTCACACGGGAGGAGCTCGGAGTAGAGCCACTGCTCCTCCACGTCAAGAGAAGCAGCTGAGGGCATCCGTTCCGGATACCTCCTGGATGCCTCCCTCGGGAGGTGTTCCGGGCATGTCCCACCGGGAGGAGGCCCCGGGGAAGACCCAGGACACGCCGGAGGGACTATGTCTCCCGGCTGGCCTGGGAACACCTTGGAGTTCCTCCAGAGGAGCTGGAGGAAGTGTCTGGAGTGAGGGAGTCCCTGCTCAGACTGTTGCCTCCGCAACCCAGCCCCGGGAAAAGTGGAAGGAAATGGATGGATGTATTTTGGTCTTTACAGATAGACATTACTAGATGTGTATTAGTAAACGTAAAAAAAAAAAAAAGTTTACAAATGTTTACATGTTTTAAAAACATTTTACAAACTTTTTTGTAATTTTTTTTTTCTATTTTACAAAAGTATATATATATTTTTTTTTCAAAAAAATAGATTTACAAATACACCTATTTGTAAAGACCAAAATACAAGTTAGAAATATTACATTTGGATTTGTGGATATCAAAACACATGTACAAACCGGTGATCCCCCTCTGAGCATTTGTGAATATTAACGAGACAAAAGTGACCTAGTTCAGGTTTTTGGTTTTTAGGTTTATAATCTTGATTCATTTTGTCATACTGTAAACTATGTAAACTTTGTTAACGTTTATAGAGGAATGTGGTTTTCTCGACTAGATAAACCCCAGTGCAAAAGGCAAAAATGTGTCTTTGTGGAGTACAAATCTAATCATCAGCACCACTAAGGTGCTGATAGCTGTATCTGATAGCTGTATCTGCAGTAAAAGTACAACGCTGCACTGGTCTATTGTGCACAGCAGAGGGCAGTAGAGTACAGGACTCTCACCTCCGTTGTCTCGCACAGTGAAGTTGCTGCGGTGAGCGCCCTCTGGTGCCAGGCTGAAGAAGAAGCGGTGTCCAGAGGAGGGCTCGTCTGGGTCCACGGCGCTGATGGTCTGGATCCTCTGCAGGAAAACATACCGAGGGTCAAGAACACTGCAGGCATTTATCTGGATATCATGTCATTAGTTTATTATAATTTAATACTACTACTACTACTACTACTACTACTACTACTACTACTACTACTACTACTACTACTAATTGTAATTTCGTATTTTTTACTTATTTATCTGTTTCAAAAGACACTGGTCCTGGTTTAGTCTTGGATTTAGCCCTGATACATCATCATTTAAAGGTGCATTTTTTCTTTCTATCTTCATGAAGACCAAACCAAGCCAAGTTACAGGTCAGATCTGTGGAGAGGCGACCCCGCTCACAGTCCAAACACCTGTTTTTCTAGGTATTTTTGAGCAATAAAACCACCTGTATTTGAATAAATGTAAGGTAGAGCTGTTTAATGTCATACTGTGGAACATTATAAGCACAGCACTGACATCTCCATAGAAACAAGATGGTGATAGACCAACCAAAAAGCTACACAGTGCACCTTAAAGCCTTCTTTTTTTTTTTTTTTTAGATTTAGTCCGTTGAAAACAAAATTCTTTCTGGACTGATCAGGTTCTGGTTTGTACCTGATTTAGTCCAAGTTTAGACCTGGTTTAGTTCTGCTTTTGACCAATAAGATGGAACAGGACACCGCCTCAGCATGCAGGCCAGGTTTAGTCTCAAATAAGTGCTTTAAAGCTTTGCCTAGAATGTTCTGCAGTATGGCATTAAATGTATCTATCTCCAACAAGCAAGTGTAAGGTATTTCTAAGCAGGAAAAAACACCAGATACAATTATTATTATTATGATGATTATTATACTGGGAAACATTCCAGAAAACTACCCAATATCTCCACAGAAACAAAGAAAGTGGAAGACCCCCGATAGCACAACGAGAAAAGTTCCGTGTTGCACCTTTACTAACCTACATGACGTTGCATTTTTCATATTTGCTAACACGTTGGTTGAGCGTCTGCAGCTGTTCCCTCTGCTCTGTCCCAATCTGCTGCTGCCGAGGATTATGTAAATATGAAAATGCCTCCCGCCGAGCTGTACCTGTCTCTCCGGTGGGCCCCCGTGCACCGGCTCAGCTAAAGCAGTGAGGTAATTAGCATCTCGTCTACACCTCTGAATCCCGTTAATTAAATGATCGACCCCAAACAGATGGAGCTGATGAAGATATGTGCTAAATATTCAAGGGGGCATGACTTAAAGGGGAAGCAGGGAACCTTTCTGGTCTGCCACCTACTCGTCTCCATGGAGATTTTGTTGGTTTGTCTGGAATGGAACAGTATGGCATTACACTTTCTCGCACTTTCCGCATTCTCCATGGAAACAAGAAAATCTAAAAAAGACTCTCTCTGATCTGAACGGTCACTGCCTAAACCCCAGCTCCTGCAGCAGGTCAGTTCAGCATTGGTTTAATTTAGTTTTTAGTCTTGGTTCAGCCCTGGTTAAGACCTGGTTTAGTTCTTGTTCAGTCCTGGTTCAGTCCTGGTCCAGTCCTGCTTTAGTCTTGCTTTAGTCCTGCTTCAGACCTACTTTAGTCCTGCTTCAGCCTTGTTTTAATCCTGCTTTAGTCCTGCTTCAGCCCTGCTTTAGTCATGTTTCAGTCCTGCTTTAGTCCCATTTTAGTCCTGCTTTAGTCCTTCTTCAGTCCTGCTTGTTCCTGCTTATTCCTGCTTCAGTCCTGCTTATTCCTGCTTCAGTCCTGCTTTAGTCCTGCTTCAGACCTGCTTTAGATCTACTTCAGTTCTGATTTAGTCCTTCTTCAGTCCTGTTTTAGTCCTGCTTCAGTCCTGCTTTAGTCCTGCTTCAGCCCTGCTTTAGTCCTGCTTCAGCCCTGCTTTAGTCCTGCTTCACTTCTGCTTCAGTCCTGCTTTAGTCCTTTTTCAGTCCTGGTTTAGTCATATTTCAGTCGTGCTTTAGTCCTGTTTTAATCCTGCTTCAGTCCTTCTTCAGTCCTGCTTTAGTCCTGCTTCAGTCCTTCTTCAGGTCTGCTTATTCCTGCTTTAGTCCTGCTTCACTTCTGCTTCAGTCCTGCTTTAGTCCTTTTTCAGTCCTGGTTTAGTCATATTTCAGTCGTGCTTTAGTCCTGCTTTAGTCCTGCTTCAGTCCTTCTTCAGGTCTGCTTATTCCTGCTTTAGTCCTGCTTCACTTCTGCTTCAGTCCTGCTTTAGTCCTTTTTCAGTCCTGGTTTAGTCATATTTCAGTCGTGCTTTAGTCCTGCTTTAGTCCTTCTTCAGGTCTGCTTATTCCTGCTTTAGTCCTGCTTCACTTCTGCTTCAGTCCTGCTTTAGTCCGTTTTCAGTCCTGGTTTAGTCCTTCTTCAGTCCTGCTTCAGTCCTTCTTCAGGTCTGCTTATTCCTGCTTCAGCCCTGCTTTAGTCCTGCTTCACTTCTACTTCAGTCCTTCTTTAGTCTTTTTTCAGTCCTGGTTTAGTCCTGCTTCAGCCCTGCTTTATTCCTGCTTTATTCCTGCTTCAGTCCTGGTTCAGTCCTGCTTGAGTCCTGCTTCAGCCCTGTTTTAGTCCTGCTTCAGTTACCTGTGCGGCCTTGCTCTTCTCACACACGTAGGTCTCGTAGGTAGTGGCCAGCACAGGGGGGTTGTCATTGATGTCGAGGACCTTGATGTAGACGTTGACCGTGCTGCTCTGTCGAGGGTTATCTGTGGAAGAGAAGGACACGGCGCCGTCACACAGGGCTCCGGAGAACAGATGCAAGTTCACATCATTTTACACTTGGTCTGCATGTTTTTAAAATTCTTATAAACAATAAAAAACACTGGTTATAAAATGCTCATTAAAGTGGGACTAAACACCACGTTTCAAGTGTCCTCCTTTAGTGCTGCTTCAGTCCTGGTTTAGTCCTTGATTGGTCTAACAGGTATCTGCACTTCAAACTCCGCCCCTGCAGCCAGATGTTTGTGATCAGAAACAAATGGCTGTGATCAGGAGTCTTTTGTGATGTCACATAGTACTTGAAATTGCAACGACCACTGGAGGCAACGCAAATTTAGACTTTAAAGGGACAGTGTGTAAGATTTTTACCCGTTAATTACCGAAATTGAAGATACCCATTCAAAAATACATTGTTTTCCAAGCCTTTTCACTTCCATCATGAAATCAAAGTATTCTTTTGGACTTAGATATAGTCACATAAAAGGGGGATTGACCCCATATAGAGGCAGCCGTTTTGACTACGAGAGCCGCAGAAGGACATTTGGGCTCCGCCTTCGCCTTCGGCAAGGCTCGTGGTTTTGGGTAAACAACGACAAGCATGTTGCCGGATCACACGTCGTAATGGATCTAACATGTGTTTTGGACTAAATTGTTTTACTGTATTTTATTTGCTGGATCCTTACGGACAGATTGAGACCAAGCTTATGGTGAAATACTGAGTTTGACCTGTGCAGAGCCTTCAAAGGTAAGCTAAGTAACAAACCTTTCAAACAAACTTTTCCGTATAAAAGCCCCATGTGCTCGGGGAGTGATTGTTGTGCCGGGAAATGAATTGCATAGTCAAAAAGAGGAGACTGTAAGGTTTCATTTGATGTGTAGATTGTCATGGTACACGATCGGGAATGTGTGTTTTCATGCGAAAAGAAAAAAAAAAAAAACGTGAACGGGACCGCGTTTTATTTATACCGTAGCGGCGCGCGGTTCTTGTGTTACGGCGCGCCCGGGTGACCCTTGAGGTCTGCCGTAGCTAAAACAGGAAGTGCCATAGCCACTATTCACCTATGGGCCACGAATCCTACACACTGGACCTTTAAAAAATGGCAAATTGACCTAGTTTGCACACAAGTTGCCATAAAGGACTAAAAAACACCAAATACACGGTTTAGTAGAAAAAAAAGTGGCTCTAGTGTTTAGTTCCACTTTAAAGCTGCATTGTGTAACTTTTCTGGTGGAGGGTCCGTCAAATGCTTTTCTTGTTCAGTCCTGGTTCAGTCCTGCTTTAGTCTTCCTTCAGTCCTGCTTTAGCTCCAGTTTAGTCCTGCTTCAGTCCTGGTTCAGTCCTGCTTCAGTCCTGGTTCAGTCCTGCTTTAGTCCTGGTTCAGTCCTGCTTTATTCTTGGTTCGGTCCTGTTTTATTCTTGGTTCAGTCCTGCTTTAGTCTTCCTTCAGTCCTGCTTTAGCTCCAGTTTAGTCCTGCTCCAGTCCTGGTTCAGTCCTGCTTTAGTCCTGCTCTAGTCCTGCTCTAGTCCTGCTTTAGTCCTGGTTCAGTCCTGCTTTAGTCTTCTTCAGTCCTGCTTTAGCTCTAGTTTAGTCCTGCTTCAGTCCTGGTTCAGTCTTGGTTTAGTCCTGGTTCAGTCCTGCTTTAGTCTTCCTTCAGTCCTGCTTTAGCTCCAGTTTAGTCCTGCTTCAGTCCTGGTTTAGTCCTGCCCTAGTCCTGCTCCAGTCCTGGTTCTGTCCTGCTCCAGTCCTGGTTCAGTCCTGCTTTAGTCCTGCTCTAGTCCTGCTTTAGTCCTGGTTCAGTCCTGCTTTAGTCTTCCTTCAGTCCTGCTTTAGCTCCAGTTTAGTCCTGCTTCAGTCCTGTTTCAATCCTGGTTTAGTCCTGGTTCAGTCCTGCTTTAGTCCTCCTTCAGTCCTGCTTTAGCTCCAGTTTAGTCCTGCTTCAGTCCTGTTTCAGTCCTGCTTTAGTCCTGGTTCAGTCCTGCTTTATTCTTGGTTCAGTCCCGCTTTAGTCTTCCTTCAGTCCTGCTTTAGCTCCAGTTTAGTCCTGCTTCAGTCCTGGTTCAGTCCTGGTTTAGTCCTCGTTCAGTCCTGCTTTAGTCCGTCAAATGCTTTTCTTCGTTATTGCTTTTGTCTGGAATGTTTCACAGTATGACATTAAACCTTTCTATCGTCATGGAGACCAAACCAGACCAAGTTACAGATCAGATCTGTGGAAAGGCGACCGTGCTCACAGTCAGAATGTTTGTTTCTCTCTGTATTTTTTGAGCTGTAAAACCACCTGTAAATGAATTCAGTTGTTTAATGTCATACTGCGGAACATTCCAGACATATCCCTAGAAACAAGAAAGTGACAGACCACCAAACAAAAAGTTACACACTGCACCGTTAACCTGAACATTTTAAAATATGGAAAAAAGTGTGGTAGAGTTGTGACGGCGGTACTGACTGAACTCGGAGGCGATGATGGAGATGTTGTGCCAGGCGTTCTCCTCGCGGTCGATGGAGCGCAGCAGGAAGATGGAGCCGTTTCCTGGGTGGATATTAAAGACGCGCTCCAGGTCTGTGCGCCGGTCTATGGCGTACCTGCAACACAATCACACGCTCTATCACACACACATTACACAAACCACGCCGTGCCGCTCGAAAGAACACACACGGGACACTTGTGTGGCTTTCATTCGATTTTAAACATCCTTTTCCTTTGGTATTTCACGTTTCCCCACTTTAAATAACGTGAATGAGTCCGGTGATGGTTTGCGGGGTTAAAAACAGAGCAGGGGAATGTCTGGAGTTTTATCTATGACGCAACAAAAAAGGCAAAATGTGAGCAGAGCGTTTTTGAGGCTTGGACGGGATGAATAATCTATTAATAGAAGTGTGAATGAAACTAAATATAATGTTGTTTGCATAAAAAACTGTATGTTTCCTTTTCAAATACACTTCAATGTTGATGGATTTTAGGTCAGATCTGCGGAGAGGCGACCCCCCACTCAGATACACCTGAGAAATTAATAAATGCAAAGTAAGTTTCTAGCCAAAGCAAGAAAGAAAGGCAGTTTTTTTTAACTTTATTTTTTTTTCCTGGTTTAGTCCTGGTGTAGTACTAGTTTAGTCCTTGTTTAGTCCTGGTTTAGACTTGATTTAATCCTTGTGTAATACTAGTTTAGTCCAGGTGTAGTCCTGGTTTAGTCCTGGTGTAATACTAGCTTAGTCCTTGATTACTCCTGGTTTAGTCCAGGTGTAGTCCTAATTTAGTCCTGGTGTAATACTAGTTTAGTCCTTGATTAGTCCTGGTATATTCGTCATTTATTCTTGGTTTAGTCCAGGTGTAGACCTGATTTAGTCCTGGTGTAATACTAGTTTAGTCCTGGTTTAGTCCTGGTGTAGTCCTGATTTAGTCCTGGTTTAGTGCTTGTTTAGTCCTCGTTTAGTCCTCGTTTAGTCCTGGTTTATAGCAGGTGTAGATCTTGTTTGGCCCTGGTTTACACATGGTTTCATGATGGACAAGGACTGGATTAGACCAAGTGCAGACCTGGTGTAGTCCTGGTTTTGTCCTGATTTAGTCCTGGTGTAATACTAGTTTAGTCCTTGATTATTCCTGGTTTAGTCCTGGTGTGGTCCTGATTTAGTCCTGGTGTAATACTAGTTTAGTCCTTCTTTAGTCCTTGTTTAGTCCTGGTTTAGTCCTTTATTCCCGGTTTAGTCCAGGTGTAGTCCTGATTTAGTCCTGGTTTAATACTAGTTTAGTCCTTGTTTAGTCCTGGTTTAGACCTTGTTTATTCCTGGTTTGGTCCAGGTGTAGTCCTGATTTAGTCCTGGTTTAATACTAGTTTAGTCCTTGTTTAGTCCTGGTTTAGACCTTGTTTATTCCTGGTTTGGTCCAGGTATAGTCCTGATTTAGTCCTGGTGTAATACTAGTTTAGTCCTTCTTTAGTCCTTGTTTAGTCCTGGTTTAGTCATTTATTCCCGGTTTAGTCCAGGTGTAGTCCTGATTTAGTCCTGGTGTAATACTAGTATAGTCCTTCTTTAGTCCTTGTTTGGTCCTGGTTTAGTTATTTATTCCCGGTTTAGTCCAGGTGTAGTCCTGATTTAGTCCTGGTTTAATACTAGTTTAGTCCTTGTTTAATCCTGGTTTAGACCTTGTTTATTTCTGGTTTGGTCCAGGTGTAGTCCTGATTTAGTCCTGGTGTAATACTAGTTTAGTCCTTCTTTAGTCCTTGTTTAGTCCTGGTTTAGTCATTTATTCCCGGTTTAGTCCAGGTGTAGTCCTGATTTAGTCCTGGTTTATAGCAGGTGTAGATCTTGTTTGGCCCTGGTTTACACATGGTTTCATGATGGACAAGGACTGGATTAGACCCAGTGCAGACCTGGTGTAGTCCTGGTTTAGTCCTGGTTTATTCCTGGTTTAGTCCCGGTGTAGTCCTGATTTAGTTCTGGTGTAATACTAGTTTGGTCCTTGTTTAGTCCTGGTTTATTTCTGGTTTAGTCTTGGTGTAGTACTGGTTTAGTCCTGATTTAGTCCTGGCGTAATATTAGTTTAGTCCTTGTTTAGTCCTGGTTTGGTCCAGGTGTAGTCCTGCTTGAGAGATGTGTACAATGTTCCACAGTATGGCCATACACTTGAGAATCTCCATGGAGACTTGCAAGCCAAATTACAGGTAAGATCTGTGGAGCTGCTTTTTAGGAGACAGATTAGTTTAATGCCATACTGTAACATCTCCATGGAAACAAATGGATCGCGGACCCTCTCTAGTGCACTTTTAAATAAGAACAAAAGCCTATATCTCTAGAGTGAATTGAGATAGAGAAAAATCACCTTGATACAGTGTCTGATCACGCTCACTCACAGCGTTGTGCGTGGCCCTGTGTGCCCTCCGCTCTGCCTTTTCACGCACACTTATTATCGATACACAACAGCGCCGGATCCATCGACTCCAGCGCCACCGTCTGCAGTTATATTGTGAATCAGTGCCGTGTATAGCTCGTATCAAGGCCGCTAAAGGAGGAATATATTACAGTGTGTATAGAGCCCTGGCATTTCTTAATTACAGTCCCCAGTGAGCGGTGTGTGCCCACTCGCTCCAGTGCCCGTGCTTTTAATTAAGACTCACCAGGCTGAAGAATATTTGCTCTGTATTTACTTTCTTCAAATGACTGGGCACGACGGGCACAAAGTTCTACTGCACACAATCTCCTTTGGTACTTTACTTTGTTAATGTAGTACAATTCAGGGTTTACAAATGATTATACAGTGTTTGCTCTTATTATACGTGAGGGCAGGTGTCTGTACTTTTTTATTCTACGCCATTTTTAAACGGCGAAAACAAAAGCTAAAAATTCCAAATTTTCTGTCTGTCTGACCTGTCTGTTTAGTCTTCCTAATCCTGGTTTATTTTGGTTTAGTCCTGGTGTAGTCCTAATTCAGTCCTGGTTTAGTTTATGTTTAGTTTTTGTTTAGTACTTGTTTAGTCCTGATTTAGTCCTGTTTTAGTCCTGGTTTAGTCCTTGTTTATTCCTGGTTTAGTCCAGGTGTAGTCCTAATTTAGTCCTGTCTTAGTTCTTGTTTAGTGCTTGTTTAGCACTGGTTTAGTCCTGATTTAATCCTGGTTTAGTCCTTGTTTATTCCAGGTTTAGTCCAAGTGTAGTCCTGGTTTAGTTTTTGTTTAGTACTGGTTTAGTCCTGGTATAGTCCTGGTTTATTTCTGGTTTAGTCCTGGTGTAGTACTGGTTTAGTCCTTGTTTAGTCCTGGTTTAGTCCTGGTATAGTCCTGGTTTAGTCCTGGTTTATAGCAGGTGTAGATCTTGTGTGGTGCTGGTTTACACATGGTTTCAAGATGATGGACAAGCACTGGATTAGACCCAGTGCAGACCTGGTGTAGTCCTGGTTTAGTCCTAGTGTAGTCCTGGTTTAGTCCTGGTTTAGCACTGGTTTAGTCCCGGTTTAGCACTGGTTTACTCCTCCTGGTTTAGTCCTGGTGTAGTCCTAGTTTAGACCTGGTTTAATCCCGATTTAGTCCTGGTTTAGCACTGGTTTACTCCTCCTGGTTTAGTCCTGGTATAGTCCTGGTTTTTTTCTGGTTTAGTCTTAGTGTAGTACTAGTTTACTCCTTGTTTATTCCTGGTTTAGTCCAGGTGTAGTCCATATTTAGTCCTGGTTTAGTCCTTGTTTATTCCTGGTTTAGACCTGGTTTAGCACTGGTTTACTCCTCCTGGTTTAGTCCTGGTTTACAGCGAGTGTAGATCTTGGTCTTGGTTTACACATGGTTTCAAATAGACTTGGACTGGATTAGATCTGGTGCAGACCTGATGTAGACCTGGTTTAGTCCTCCTTGTCCAGGTTCAGTCCTGTTTTAGGCATTGTGTAGACAGCCTTGGTCCTTTTTCTAGTCCTGGTTTAGACCTGGTTTGTCCTGCTCTAGTCACTCCTTCATAAATATTGCATACGCTGACTTCATAACAATAATTCTGCTTTATGTGTCGTCTTATTTGAGTCCATCAGCAGTAAGTATTTGTTCCTTACTTGACCGGGCTGCGGGCTCCGTCTGGGTCCACCGCGCTGACCGTCCCCACCGCAGACCCAACCCCCGCGTCCTCCTTGACCTCCAGCTGGTACCAGGGCTTGTCGAAGAGGGGGGGCTCGTCCACGTCCTCCACGCTGATGCGCACCGTGGCCATGTTGTTGGAGCCGGACGAGGGGAAGCGAGGGTCTGTCTGAGTGTTCTGGACCTGGATCTCCACCGTGTACGACTGCTTACGCTCATAGTCCAGAGGCTGAGAGTGTAAAAACACAGTGGAGCACTTCCTGTATTATCACATGACATCAGAAGGTGGAAAAGAGCGCTTTCTGTTTTGAGAGAACTCATCAGCCTAAATCTGCAGGTTTGTGTGTTAAACGTGTGAATGGACTCCAGGTGTGTTTGTGATGAGGAAACCGCATTAGAACAGAAAATAACATAATTAAACTTAACTATTTAAACCTGCACATAGAGACACATCCAAGTTTCTCTCACTCTAGGTCAGGGGTGTCAAACATGAGGCCCGGGGGCCAGATACGGCCCTCTAAGACCTTTAATCTGGCCCTCAGCTAAAATATTTTAATCATATTTTAATTTTCTATTAAAGATCCTATGAAATGGTACTTCGTGATGCTTTTATATGGCGCCTTAATGGTTCCCTAATACTGTAAATGTATCCTTCTCCAAAATCAAGTCTCAGTGCATGGGAGAGCCTTATGAAGACAGTTCTATTCATAACTATGTCTCTGAAACGCTTTATTCTGGGCGTTGTTGCTTGAATGCAAATGAGGAGGTCAGAGACAGGCCAGTGCAGCGGGTGGGGGTGTGGCCAAATACACCGCTGTTTCCTGGATTAGCGGTGTGCTGTGCGCTGGCCCCACTTCCGTGTTTTAAGTGCTTAGGAGGATATGAGACGCGTCCCATGAAAAAAAACACATTTCCACAGAAAATAAAATTAAACCACTGCTGTTTCAGAGGTTCGGAGGCTCGGATAAAGGACATCCGAGCCTGGAAACACTCTCACGTGCCTCCAGGCAAATAAAAAAACACATCTCGCATTTCGTAGCTCGTTTGAGGTCCAAATTCTCTGTGCGTGATTTCCAGAGACGGGTGGACATCCAGATGGTGGGCGGAAACCTTTCCGCGAGTGTGACGTCAGTAAGTTCCCTTGTTCAGAATCGCCCGTTTGGGGTGTCTTTTTTTCGAAAGGATCACAGTTGCTCAGTTTAGACATTTCGCAACTTTTAGCCATGGGGATGGGGTCTAAACAGGGTAGGGGAGCTCACATTAAAGTTCAAAAACCTCAGAAAGTGAAAATTTCATGCCATGGGGCCTTTAAAATATTGGTAATTTTCTGTGCAGTGTAGCATAGCAGCGTCTTCAGCGCCTCTGTGCGTGGCCCCTCCCACCAGAGCAGCACAAATGAAGACTCGCCTCTTTCCAAACGCTCTTAAAGGACCATCGTTTTGACTGTTGACGTCACACCCTCATCAGAAAAATGTTAAAAATGAGAAAAGTGGACGCCGAGTGCAGGATTTTCCAAGAAAAATGGACTAATTCCTATTTGTCCATGGAGGTTATTGGGAAACCTGTACGCTTGTGTTGAAATTGCATTTTTGTTAAAGTTTCAGGTTGTTCATAATATTATAATATTTTGCAAAGAAAGAGTTCATCAAATAAAAAACTTCTGTAATATGATTTGCGTTTTTCTGCACAAATATTTGGACTTATTGTTATTTTTGGGGTATATATGCTATGAGTTTTCTGATCCGGCCCCTTTGGGATCAGAGTAGGTTGGATACAGCCCCCGGACCTGCTCTAGGTGTATGGACAGGCCACGCCATGGATTTCGGCATTGAAACTGGCAACCCAAATGAGAGAGTCCTGTGAAGCTCATTCTGCTTTCTGATTAACTCATAATTACCACAATTACATTTTTGAACAACAGGCCCCGCTGAGTGTGCTGTAACACTTATTGTTTGTGTTTGTTGTGTTGTGGCTGTGTGTGTCAAACACTTTGATGACTTTATCAAACATGTAATTATCTGGGTCATTCCAGAATTGGAGGACAATTTATGTCCCACCCATCAAATATTAAATAATCCACATACAAAATACTAAAACATACAGTTTCTGAGTGAATTTACTTGTCCTGAGACCAAATCTAAGAGAACAGAATGCTTGAAAATAGTTTTTAAAATACCAAATAAATCTGGAGTACCCCCCAAAATGCCATTTTCCTCTTGTACCACCCCTCTAATGACCAAATTGAATCTCAAATAAACCAGTTAAAATTGAATTCAAATTTCTTGTTTTTTGTATAATTTGTTTCATTGCCATCTCTTGTAACTGTGGGAACATTTGTTTTAATAGACATAATATTTCAAATAATAATTATTATTCATGGAACATGTGTCCCACAACATGCACGCAACCCTGTTACCAGAACATTTTTAGCCTGGTAGAAGAAGAAGAAAACAGAACCACATGATCCCCTGGACTTGACATCATCAGTTTTCCAAAAGAATGGGCAGAGCAAAGGTTTGTCTTCTCTTCTATTTTTCATATTTTTATAACATCATTAGCCTTGATTGAATGTCTCACTCTGCCTCATGCAACCCTGTTATGCAAATGATCAGAATAAGACAATTATTATTAATTTTCCTTTACTTATTTGCATAAATAAGTTTTTCCTCTTGATTAGCCGTAACAGTTAAACAGCTTCTATTGCTGAGATAAAGTGAACATTAGTGCAGATTTTGCAACCCTGTTACCTGTAACCCTGTTGCTGTGAGTAAATAAATAAATAAATAAACCAAATAAATCATGTAATAAAAATTTTACCACTGACCATAAGCTGAGCTAATCAAGCATTTGATAGTTTATTACCTATTAATGATGAATATGTAGCAGAAAATCAGAAAAGTGAAGGTTTATTTTTCAAACATTTTAAAGCCAAAATGTCCTCCAATTCTGGAATGACCCATCTCCCTCACAGCTAAAATCAGGCTCATGACCTTTGCTCCTTATTGAAGTCCTGTGTCGTGTCTGACCTTGTTGACGGTGAGGACTCCCTCCTGGCTCTGCTTGTCGGTGGAGATGTGGAACACGTCCATACCGTCTCCGCTCACGATGGTGAAGAACATCTCTGCGTTCTGCCCGATGTCTCTGTCCGTGGCCCGGACTCGCCCCACAGGAGCGCCGTGTTTGAACGACTCTGGAACACGGAACTGGTAGATACCTGAAAACAGAGAGAAAGAGGGGGAGGTGTTATCACTCACTTCTCTCATTTTCACACTTGTTGGAGTCGTTCCTGCAGACAGGGGGCGCTCTGGGACTGTACTCCATTGACGGAAGACCTCCTCCATCATCAAGGGAGACGAGGGAGGGAGGAAGGAAGAGCAGGGAATAAGAGAGGAGGGAGAGAAAGAGACGGACAGATACAGAGTGGAGGGAAATAAGGAGATGAGACAGAAAAGGAAGGCAGGAAAGGAAATGGAAAGGAAGTGAGGAGAAACAGAGATAGAGGGATAAAGAGAAGGGAAAGAGTAGAAAGACGAGAAACAGAAGATGACAGAGGGGAAAACGGAAGAACAGAGGAAATAGAGAGAGAGAGGGAGAGACAGGAGAAGGAGAGAAGAAAGGAGAAGAAAAGGGGAGAGGGAAAAGAAAAAGAAGAGGGAAAGAAAGATGAGAAAGAAGGGAAGGAAGTAAGGAGATAGAAAGGGAGGAGAGACGGGGAGAGGAGAAACAGAGGTAGGGGGATAAAGAGAAGGGAAAGTGGAAAGCAGTAGCGAGAGGAGAGAAAGAGTAGAAAGAAGAGAGATGGAAGAGGGTAAACCGGAATGACAGAGGAAATAGAGAGAGAGGGAAGAGACAGGAGAAGGAGAAAAGAAAGGGGAGAGGAGCAGAGAGAAAGGTGAGCAGATGAGATGGAAGAATAGAGTGAAATAGGGATAGAGGAGAGGGAGATAGAGAAGTAGAAGAAGACAACAGAGGAGGGAGAAAGGAGGACTTTTCGGTACGTTTTCAGTATCGGTGTGGATCCTGCAGCATCTGTTTAATGACTAAATCCTTTTGTTGGTTTTCACTTTATCAGCTCCAGCACAGTCTGTTTCCACGGAAATCTATCACAATATAAAGTTATTATTGTCTTCGTAATCCTCTCCACAACAAACACCACGGCTCACACCAAAAATCTGTTGAAAGTCGGCGTCTTTTTCAAACGTTTACGGGTCCTATAGGACGCACAACTGACTCCTGTGAGCTGTAAAGGCGCATTGTGTAACTTTTCAGATGGAGGGCCCGTCAAAAGCTGTTTTTGCTTTGTCTGGAATGTTTCACAGTATGGCATTAAAGCTTTCTATCTTAAAAACCCCCAAACCAGACCATGTTACAGGTCAGATCTGTGGAGAGGCGACCCCATTCACAATCAGAATGTTGTTTTTCTAGGTATTTTTGAGCTCTAAATCCACCTGTAATTGAATAAAAATGTAAAGTAGAGGTGTTTAATGTCATACCGTGGAACATTCCGTGTAGAGCAATGACGTATCCATAGAAACAAGGAGGTGATGGACCCCCAACCAGAAAAGTTACACAGTGCAGCATGTCCGAAAAAGTCTTAAGTCTCGCCTTAAGACCCACTTTTATTCTCTGGTTTTTAACAGTGTGAGTTGTGTGATCCTCTGTTGTGATTTATTTATTTTTGATTTGTTGCTTTGTCTGGAATGTTTCACCGTATGGCATTAAACCTTTCTATCTTCACTGAGATCAAACCGGGCCATGTTACAGGTCAGATCTGTGGAGAGGCGACCCAGCTCACAGTTAGAATGCCTGTTTTTTGAGGTATTTTTGAGCTCTAAATCCACCTGTAATTAAATAAAAATGTTAAGTGGAGCTGTTTAATGCCATACCGTGGAACATTCCGGGTAAATATTCAAGTTTATTTATAAAAAGAACAAAGACGGGACGATCATCAAGAACGCGGTGATTTGGAGCTTTTGTAAAAAAATAATTTTCCGATCACCGAAGCTGCTCCAGCCTGACGGATCGTTTGAACGATAAACACGTCCGGACAAGTTCTATGTTACCGGTGATAGAGCGAGTGTGAGTGCACTTCAACAAACCACCAAACCACCAAACCAACAAACCAACAAACCACCAAACCAACAAACCACCAAACCAACAAACCAACAAACCACCAAACCAAGAAACCTCCAAACGGCATGGTGGCTGAGTGGCCGGGTTCGATGTGGAGTTCTGTGTGGAGTTTGCATGGTCTGGGTTCGATCCCTGGGTCGCCCGAGCCTTTCTGTGTGGAGTTTGCATGTTCTCCCTGTGTCTGGGTGGGTTTCCTCCGGGCACTCCGGTTTCCCCCATCAACACAAAACATGCACCAGGTAAAATCCTCCAGCTTAGGTCCTGACCAAACCGAAGCAAGAAGATCATGGAGATGGTCCCCGGGCGCAGTAATGTGCTGCCCACTGCTCCTAATAACAGGATGGGTTAAATGCAGAGAAGAATTTCTCCTGTGTGAGATCAATAAAGTCACTTCTTCAAACCAACAAACCACCAAACCAAGAAACCAAGAAACTAACAAACCAACAAACTAACAAACCACCAAACCACGCTCGCAGAATTTGGAAAACGAATGAGCAAAGCGACCACAGAAAAACTGACAAAATCAATCTCAAACTGCTGATATTTGAGACTCAGCCTTATTTTATATCTGAATTTTATTTATTTACCTGTTTTTGTATTGCATTTTTGAATTATGCACCTGGCCTAACTGGTTTTCCGGGATGTACTTGACCTTTTTCTTTTGAAATTAATTTATGAAACACACCTCACTAATAATAATAAATGTGGATTTCAAATCTTCTTTCAAATTCTTAGTTTTGTTGTGTATTGTGTGTTCTATCAAGAGACGACCAAGATTCAAAAAGGCTCGAATTAACCAAAGGTTTATTCTAACAAAAATTCTAATACGGAACTCTGGGTCAAAGTCTGTTCTTCTTAGTTTATTGAATTGATTCGTCAAACACTACAATTTTGTAATGTCCTAGAATTCGAATTCTTTATCTGGGGACCTTTAGCAGATTTGAGATTGCGATTAATTAGATTAATTAATTACAAATCCTGTAATTAATTAGATTAAAAAAAAATAAATTAAAAATAAATACAACATACAGTCTATTTGTTTAATGCTGTACTGTGAAACATCTCAGGCAAATCAATAACATCACCATGGAGACGAGCAGTAGTGGACCCTGTACCAGAAAAGTTCCCCAGTACAGATGGATTTTAAAAGCGGATCATCGTGCGGTCAAAATAAGTCCCTTGTGTTCTATCTGCATCAGGAAGTGTGTGTTAGCATGCTAGTTGCTGTTAGCGTTACTGTGACGTCAAAACTCGGAAAATTGCGAAAGTTCTTCTGAACTCGTCGTGGCGAAGAATTAGGATGCTCAGAATGAAGATCAGTGAGGAATAAAAGTGAGGTATAACTGAACTAGTGTTTTTCAGGTTTTTTCGCGACGGTAAAATCAGGTACAGCGCCGGTAATAAAACACTTGCGAAGGCGATTTGAAAATCCGCCTCGCCCTGACCCCGGTGGAGGTCTGCTCCGTGTTTACGCTGTTCTGCTGATGAACATTTCATTAGGCTGAACTCATCGAGAGGCTTTGGGATGATTAAAACGGCCCGCCTCACTTAAGCTGCAAAGTGATTTTTCCTCGAGTCACCCAAGTCATGAACTCAACATTTACGGTGGAGAACTTTAAAATGCCAAACTGCTCTGCCGTGTGGAGGAACGAGGTTGGTCTGGAAGGGCATCTGATGTAAGAACTATGGCAGATTCTTTAATTAGGAGAGTCGCTGCGAGAAGTTCAGTCACAGCAGTTCAACTTACAGTACAGAGCTCATTTCAACGTCTGCCATAAAGTTCTGAGTTCTTAAAAGCAACACTACGGAACATTTCCAGGGGATGTTCCGTCACCTGCTTGTTTCCGTGGCGATGTAATTGCTTTGCACGAGGTGTTCCACAATAAAGAAATGTATCTGTCTCCATGCAACAAGGTCTAAACCAGGTCTAAACCAGATCTAAACTGCGTTTGAACCAGGTCTGAGCCGGGTCTGAACCAGGTCTAAACTGGGTCTTAACCGGGTCTGAACCAGGTCTAAACTGAGTCTGAACCAGGTCTGAACCAGGTCTGAACCAGGTCTAAACCAGATCTAAACTGCGTTTGAACCAGGTCTGAGCCGGGTCTGAACCAGGTCTAAACTGAGTCTGAACCAGTTCTGAACCAGGTCTAAATTGAATCTGAACCAGGTCTAAACCAGGTCTGAACCAGGTCTAAACTGAGTCTGAACCAGTTCTGAACCAGGTCTAAATTGAATCTGAACCAGGTCTAAACTAAGTCTGAACCAGGCCTGAACCAGGTCTGAACCAGGTCTGAACCAGGTCTAAACTGAGTCTGAACCAGTTCTGAACCAGGTCTAAATTGAATCTGAACTGGGTCTGAACCAGGTCTAAACTAAGTCTGAACCAGGTCTGAACCAGGTCTGAACCAGGTCTAAACTGAGTCTGAACCAGTTCTGAACCAGGTCTAAATTGAATCTGAACCAGGTCTAAACTAAGTCTGACCCAGGTCTAAACCAGGTCTGAACCAGGTCTAAACTAGGTCTGAACCAGGTCTGAACTTGCCTGGTTTGCACCTGACCATATCACAAGTGATATATGGTCTGGAAGCCACCTTCGAAATATCTCGTAGCGGAGGTGTGGTTTACGATCGCCAACGGCCGTTTATTGGGCGTTACGAATGTCTATCATTTGTCGTGTACGTAGCCCATAGCCAATCATGTCAGTTGTCAGTTCAAACTACAAGCTTCCGTTTGTCATGTAGTACGCGTCACCGTCTTGCCACCCCTCCCCTTCTCTGATTGGCTCCCAGAATCGGGAGCGCTCGCTTGCCATAGTCGCCAGGCTGTCTTTCAGATCGGAACGAACGAAAGACAGCCTGGGATTTCCCAGGTTAGGTCTGAACCAGGTCTAAACTAAGTCTGAACCAGGTCTAAACTGTCTGAACCAGATACCCAAAGTATAAAGTATTTGGTTTAGTATTAGGTGGTATTTTTGGGTACTTTACACTTCCTGTGGGTGTTGGACTCACTGTGGGTGAAGCTGGGCGCGTTGTCGTTCACGTCGGTCAGCGTGATGTTGACTATCGTGCTCCCGGTCAGTCCTCCTCTCTGACCGGCCATGTCTTTAGCCTCGATGACCACCTGGTAGTGCTCCCTCTGCTCACGGTCCATGTCCCCGGGCCCCAGAGCCGTCCGGATTACCCCTGGAGACACAAAACAACACAACTCACAGCGGATTTGCACGAGGAAATGTCAAAAACTCTGGTACTTCATATTTATTCATGTTTTCTTATTATTTTATTTCATATTTATGGCCCAGTTCTGTCTGTGTTCTCCATTGCGGAGGAGGAGGAGGAAACATCTCTGGAGGATTTGGTTAGTTCTTGAACACTGTGCCGCTGGGATCTACTTTCCCGACATTGTGCTTGTGTTTGTTATAGTTATAATCTCTGACCCCCGGATCATTATGTTATAACTTGCAATATTGATCCAAAACTACTTAATAAAACAATCAAGTTCTCATCACAATAAAGCGACGACTGCTGTGGGTCCTTCCTCAACTCTACTGAGAAGAGGATTTTTTATTTCTTTCTTTCTACACAACTAAGAGTGTGTATTTACAACTAACTGTCTACAACTAACTGAAAGTATAGATAAACTAAAGCAGGACTAAACCAGGACTAAACAAGGACTAAACCAGGACTAAACTAGGACTAAATTAGTACTAAACCAAGACTGAACTAGAACTAAACCAGGATTAAACTAGGATTGAACCAGGACTAAAGCAGGACTAAACCAGGACTGAACTAGAACTAAACCAGGACTAAACTAGGACTAAACCAGGACTAAACTAGGACTAGACTAGAACTAAACCAGGACTAAACTAGGAGTAAACCAGGACTAAAGCAGGACTAAACTTAGGACTAAACCAGGACTAAACTAGGACTAAACTAAACAAGGACTGAACTACAACTAAACCAAGTCTGAGCTAGAACTAAACCAGGACTAAACTAGGACTAAACCAGGACTGAATTAGAACTAAACCAGGACTAAACTAGGATTAAACCAGGACTAAAGCAAGACTAAAGCAGGACTAAACCAGGACAAAACTATTACTAAACCAGGACTGAACTAGAACTAAACCAGGACTAAATTAGCATTAAACCACGATTAAAGCAGGACTAAACCAGGACTGAACTAGAACTAAACCAGGACTAAACTAGGATTAAACCAGGACTAAAGCAGGACTAAACAAGGACTGAACTAGAACTAAACAAGTACTAAACTAGGACTAAACCAGGACTAAACTAGGACTAAACTAGAACTAAACCAGGACTAAACTAGGATTAAACCAGGACTAAAGCAGGACTAAACAAGGACTGAACTAGAACTAAACAAGTACTAAACTAGGACTAAACCAGGACTAAACTAGGACTAAACTAGAACTAAACTAGGACTAAACTAGGAGTAAACCAGGACTAAAGCAGGACTAAACTAGGACTAAACCAGGACTAAACTAGAATTAAACCAGGACTAAACTAGGACTAAACAAGGACTGAACTACAACTAAACCAAGTCTGAACTAGAACTAAACCAGGACTAATCTAGGACTAAACCAACACTAAAGCAGGACTAAACCAGGACTAAACTAGGACTAAACCAGGACTGAACTACAACTAAACCAGGACTAAACTAGGATTAAACCAGGACTAAACCAGGACTGAACTAAAACTAAACCAGGACTAAACTAGAACTAAACTAGAACTAAACTAGAACTAAACCAGGACTAAACTAGGACTAAACAAGGACTGAACTAGAACTAAACCAGGACTAAACTAGGACTAAACCAGGACTTTCTATCTTCATGGAGACCAAACCAGACCAAGTTACAGGTCAGCTCTGCAGAGAGGCGACTCACAGTCAGAATGCCTGACTGTACAAACCACCTGTAATTGAATAAATGTAAGGTTGATCTGTTTAATGTCACACTGTGGAAAATTCCAGGCAGATCAATGACGTATCCATGGAAACAAGCAAGTGACGCACCCCAAAACAAAAAAGTTACACAGTGCGCACATGAACTCCAGCACTTTTACCCTGTCGGTGTGCAGAAATCATCCGAGAGGTAAACCATTTGGATAATCTGCTTTGCTCATCTGTGGACATTAACTGTGGGATTAAACCACCGTGGATTACAGATTACACACCGCGATAGAGTCTGAGATTGACGCGCTCACCGTGACACCGCTCGGTCCATTGTGTAACTTTGCTTGTTTACGGGTCAGATCCGTGGAGAGGCGACCGCGCTCAGAGTAAGAACATTTATCAAGGTATTTTTGTGGAATAAAAACACCCGCAATCAAATAAATCCCAGATAGATTAGTTTATGGGCGCACTGTGTAACGTTTTGATTGGGGCTCCGTCACCTGCTTGTTTCTATGGATACGTCATGCCTGGAATGTTCCGCAGTATGATATTAAACAGCTCTAGTTTACATTTATTCAATTACAGGTGGTTTTACAGCTCAAAAATACCTAAAAAAAATTTGTGAGCGGGGTCGCCTCTCCGCAGATCTGACCTGTAACTTGGTCTGGTTTGGTCTCCATGAAGATAGAAAGGTTTAATGCCATACTGTGAAACATTACAGACAAAGATGGAGAAATATGGAGAAAAAGAGAAAAAATTCGACGGACCCTCCATCAGAAATAACACAATGAAGCTTTAATGCCCTATTATGGAACATTAAAGCCAGCTGAGTAGTTTCAATGGAAAATGCATAGAAAGGTTACGCACTGCAGCTTTAAAGAGGGGGTATTTTACTTCTGTGGGGTATTAACTGCTAAGACATATTATATTTAGATCACAATGACAACTTTTATTGTTTTGAAAATGCACATTCACTTCCCTGGAGAGATCACTAGATTACTCAAACATGCACGGATGACGTCTAAAATGCTTCGGGCATGCTTTTGACGAAGGAACAACGTTATAACATGGTAGAAAGGTTCCAGGAAGATGATTTTAGCAGCAGAACCAACACCTCCTCACCCTCTCCATCTCCTCCTCTTCACCATCGCAGTGTCTAGGCCAGGGGTGCCCAACCAGTCGATCGCGGTCTGCCAGTCGATCGCAGGCAGAGTGTCAGTCGATCGCGTATGGCCACGTTCAGACTGCAGGGCTTAAAGCTCAATTACGATTTTTTTGTGAAATCCGATTTTTTTGCGAGGTCGTTCACATTTCCAATTAAATGCGACTTGTATGTGATCTCCAGTGTGAACTGTAAACGCCCCAAAAGTGTCCCGCATGCGCCTTGGAGGACACGACGTCACGTGCAGTGAGCGTGCTCAATGTTTACGGAAGTAAAGTTGCTGTCGTATCGGAGCTAAAACATGTACAGCTTATTTGTTTTAAGAAGGAGAAGGAGAAAGAGAAGGACAAGGTTTTTGGCCACGGCGTTTTGCGGGACAGTGGCAGCAACGTCTGCAGAAATAAACGTGTTGGTGCGGAGTCGCAGCCGAGAGTGGTGGGATTGCTACCTGCTTCGCCGCTTCACTCATACGGAGTTCATATACTATTTTCGCATGACGAGAAGAACACTTGTGTACATTTGTGAGCGCCTACTTGTACCACTCTCGCTGGAGGAAACACGCGACCTGGCCGTTCAGACTGAAGTCGCATGCCAAAAGATCAGATATGTGTCGGTTTTAGGACCACATATCTTGGGTAACTGCGTGAAGAGTCCCTCAGTCGTCCAGGTCGAATCCATGATAAAAGGAGAAATTCAATTTGTCAACTGGACAAAGTTTGTTTGGTCGAAAACGTTTTGCCACTCATCCGAGAGGCTTCATTCCTCTCGGATGAGCGGCGAAACGTTTTCAACCAAACAAACTTTGTCCAGTTGACAAATTGAATTTCTCCTTTTATCATATCTTGGGTAACGTTCACACTGCAGCCTGAAGTGACCCAAATCTGATTTTTTCGCCCCTATGCGACTTTAAAAATAATCTCACTCCAAACGCCCATAATTGCTATGTCTAACAGGTCATTCTAAAATGGACTAGAATGCCCCCTTTCCCCATCCAGACCGCCCCTCTTGGTAGATCTCGGCACACCATCAACCTTAAAAGTAGATCTCAGTTAAAAAAAGGTTGAGCACCCCTGGTCTAAGCCCACGGAGAGACATCTTTTAAAAATAAATCCATAACATTTTTCATCTGAAGCCGTAGCTCCGACTCACATTCTTTCCATACATTATTCAAAACTTTCTTTCTGCTTCGTGATTAGACTCTACATAGATAGACTATTCTGTATTTGATTTCATTCGGGACTCTTTTTGCAATTTTCTTTGATTTTGTTAAACGGTACTGTCAAAACTTGTATATATTTGGTTCATTTGTTCACGCAGCCTGTTCAGCGTCCGCTCTTTTCAGTTCCTCTTTCTTCTTAAAGATGATTTCTCTCGGCTCGTACGCTCGGTCTGAAATGACGTTTGATCGACACTCTGGTTTTCATCAGATCTAAGCGGACGCAGTTGAGAATTCTGTATTTTTGCGCTTTCAGTACACTCTGGTGGATTTGAGAGGGTGAGGAGGCCGGTGGTGATGCTGCTGTGGTGGAGGGGAATGGACAAAGAGTGTATTTATATGAATGGCTTGAGAGGTCGAGAGGCAGGCTGTAATTTTCCGAGCAAGGAGAAAATACATGTTCGTCTCCATGGAGATATTACTGCTTTATTTTTATTGTATTGTATTTGACTTTATTTAATTTGTCCTTGGATTTAACCATGTTTTGCCATAAAAATGATAAATAAATGGAGAACAGATTATTTAAAAATCATATTGTTTCAGCTGATGCCATCAACATTCACAGGGGGTGTGATGCTAGCTGAGGGCACTGCTCTGTCTGAGGCTTTGATACCCAAATTAGACTTTAATCTGAGCTTTATTTTAACACAATCTGAACATAAAGGGCTGACTTAGTTGGAACTACAACAGGTGAGATGATTTGTGCCGTTAAACACGTCTCTCACACATAAAATCAGAGTCACAAGCTAGCTAGCATTAGCATTAGCATAAGCCAGCAATTTGTCATTTTGTCACTCTCACCTTTTTATTGAAAATCAAACACCTGAGAGTCCTGAAATAGTCGTCTCACGTCTCAGAAGTCATTTGATCGCGTAGAGTGGAGGAATATGTTGGAAGTTTTCAAAAGATTCAATTTTAGGGGTGGTAGTGACCAAATGCATCTGTCACCACAAATGGAGTTTGCTCACCTTACTTTTCTCTAAGTAGAGGCACTCGTCAAGGATGCCCTCTGAGCCCACTCCTCTTCACCTTGATAACTGAACCATTAGCAATCTCTTTGAAATCAGCCAACTTTTATAAAGGAATTTCACGATACAATTTAGAACATAAAGTATCGCTTTAAGCAGATGATCTCTTATGTTTCATTTCTGATCCAGTCCCCGCTGTCCCTCAGATAACAGATTTGGATCCTTTCCAGGGTATAAGTTAAACATCGCTAGGAGTGAGTGTTTCCTGGTAAATAATTTGGCATCCCAAATCCTTAGTGATCACCTTAGTGATCATTTTAAATTTTGCAAACAGGACTTTAAGTATTTGGGCATACAGATATGCTCCAACATGTCAGATCTGTATAAATATAACTTTATAATTTTACACTGTGTGGGGCTCTATAATCAACTATACAAAAACTTTCAAGTCAATATAACTTTATGACCTTCTCAAGAAGCAAATTTCCATTTAGGCATATGCCTTCTAACTTAGGATGTTTTTTGATACAAAAGGAGGAAAAAAAAACAAAAAATGTGTAAAACTCAGGTTGTTACTTATATATAATCCGTAAAAGCAGAGACTTAATCCAAGTATTTTAAACTGGTGTGCCATGTACTGTAGTTGAAAAGTCTTCGTAATAATATTGTAGTAATGAAAGTCCAAATCCGTGTCTATGTAGGACCTGGGTGAGCGGGGGGGGTGGGTGATCTTTCATCTGTGTTTAAAACTGTAAAAAATGTATAAATAAAAGGATATTTATAGACTTAAAAATGTAACTCCTAAACAGGACCATGAACACTCAGGCTGATCACAGGCTCCTGAAAATGTGCTGTCTGTCTGATTAGGCAGTGTTTTTGCTAATGTGTGCATTGTGTCACCGTGGTAACAGCTGAACATTCCACCATAGAGATACATGTAAAACACCCCCACTGTGATGTCACTTAAAGCATCAATAGTGCAGGCAAAGCAACAACTCCAATATCTCCACGAGGCAAACAGGTGGCAGAAAAGTTACGCAGTGATTCCAGTGATGAGGTAAACGGACTGAGTTGTGTCTTACCGGTGTTGGGGTCCACAGAGAAGTACGGGTGTCCCTGGCTGATGCTGTACACCAGTTTGGCGCTGTTGCCGTACATGCTGTCGTCTGCGTCTGTGGCGGTGACCTGGATCACCGACGTGCCTGGAGAACCCACACAGGTCAGAGGTCAGAGCGGTGAGGGGGTGAGGGCTGAGTGCAGTCCTGTGTATGCCCTCACAGCACTGCTCATAAGACTGAATAATGAATGATACTCTTAAGTTCAACTAGAGTCTGTGCTGAAGTGTGGCCGTGTTAAAAAGCAAAGGGGACGTCAGGAGGTTTTTCCTTAGTTATGAGATTTAAATTTCAGAATTTCAGAATGCACAGCTGACGAAATATGATAATTCATGCTTGTGACTTCAATATAGTTATAATCTATGAATCATTATGTTATAATTTGGACATTTTAAATCACAATACTCATCTAAAACGACTTGAGACAGGTGACTTGGAAAAAAAAATCTTAAATTTAGGGATATCAATTTGAAACTTCTCATGTAGTTTCAAATTGAAACTCCAGCACACTGGTTGTATTTTTTTTTTTTTAATATAAACGCATATGGCTAGTTATATATATGTCATATATACTGTATATATGAAGTTTGATTATATATTCAAAAACCTATCTCAGTCTTCTTCTGCACACCATGTATACACCTCTTTCTTATATAAATGTTTTGGTTATATATTCTCAAATCTTACTGCTCTCAGGCATACTGCTTTTTTCCTTATATAAAAACATATGGTTAGTTATATATAGTTTGGTTATATTCTCGTACCTATCTTGCTCCTCTCTAGTGCACTCACTGCATACACTTCTTTCTTATATAAAACTTGTTTAGTTATATAAAGTTTGGTTATATATGCTAGTACCTCTCTAGTACACACCCTGCATACAGTTCTTTCTTATACAAAACTTGGTTAGTTATATAAAGTTTGGTTATATTTTCTTGTTTCTCCTCAGGCATACTGCTTGTTTAGATATTTTTCTTATATAAAACTTAGTTACGTATATAAAGTTTGGTTATATATATTCTCGTACCTATCTCGCTCCTCTCCGGAACACTTCTTGTATACACCTCTTTCTTATATAAAACTGTTTTGTTTATATAAAAGTTGGTTATATTTTCTTCTTTCTCCTCGGGCATACTGCTTGTTAAGATTTTTTTCTTATATAAAACTTGGTTAGTTATATAAAGTTTGGTTATGTATTCTCATACTTATCTCACTACTCTCAGGCACACTGCTTGCATCGATTTGTTTTCTTATATAAAAGCATATTAGTTATATAAAGTTTGGTTATATATTCTCGTACCTATCTCGCTCCTCTCCGGAACACTTCCTGTATACACCTCATCCTTATATAAAACTTGGTTAGTTATATAAAAGTTGGTTATATTTTCTTCTTTCTCCTCAGGCACACTGCTTGCATAGATTTTTTTTCTTATATAAAAGCATATTGTTAGTTGTATAAAGTTTGGTTATATATTGCCATACCTATCTCGCTCCTCTCTAGTGTACTCACTGTATACACCTCATTCCTATATAAAACTTGGTTGGTTGTATAAAATTTGGTTGTATACTCTCGTACCTATCTCGCTCCTCTCTGGAACACTTCCTGTATACACCTAATTCTTATATAAAACTGTTTTGGTTAGTTATATTTTATTCTTTCTCCTCAGGCATACTGCTTGCTTAGATTTTTTTCTTATATAAAACTTAGTTAATTATATAAAGTTTGGTTATATATTCTCATACCTATGTTGCTCCTCTCTAGTGCACTCACTGTATACACCTCATTCTTATATAAAACTTGGTTAGTTAAATAAAGTTTGGTTATATATTCTCGTACCGATCTTGCTCCTCTCCGGAACACTTCCTGTATACACCTAATTCTTATATAAAACTTGGTTAGTTATATAAAATGTGGTTATATATTCTCGTGCTGATCTCGCTCCTCTCCGGAACACTTCCTGTATACACCTAATTCTTAGATAAAACTTGGTTAGTTATATAAAGTTTGGTTATATATTCTCGTACCGATCTCGCTCCTCTCCGGAACACTTCCTGTATACACCTAATTCTTATATAAAACTTGGTTAGTTATATAAAGTTTGGTTATATATTCTCGTACCGATCTCGCTCCTCTCCGGAACACTTCCTGTATACATCTCTTTGCTGAAGGTGGGCTCGTTGTCGTTGATGTCGTGTAGTTTAATCACAAACTCGGTCTCTGGCTCCAGCTTGCGGCCCGTGCTTTTGTTGACTACGGTGGCCCGGAGGACGTAGAAGGCCTTCTCCTCGCGGTCCAGGCGGCGTGTGGCATGCAGGTCTCCGTTGTTCTCGTCCAGCACAAAGATGGAGCCCGCCCCCTCACCAGAGAGTACGTACTTCACTGCCCCGTCGCCCCGGTCCTGGTCTGACTGCAGCTGTACGAGAAAACACGCAAGGTTAGACTGCGGAGATTTTAAGTGAAACTAAACTCAAAAACATTTCAAACAGAGCTCCTAAACTGGGCGGGGTCTGGAGGACTAAAGGGGAGAGTGAGGGGGTGGGGTCTGGAGGACTAAAGGGGAGAGTGAGGGGGCGGGGTCTGGAGGACTAAAGGGGAAAGTGAGGGGGCGGGGTCTGGAGGACTAAAGGGGAGAGTGAGGGGGCGGGGTGTGGAGGACTAAAGGGGAGAGTGAGGGGGCGGGGTCTGGAGGACTAAAGGGGAGAGTGAGGGGGGTCTGGAGGACTAAAGGGGAGAGTGAGGGGGCGGGGTCTGGAGGACTAAAGGGGAAAGTGTGGGCGGGGTCTGGAGGACTAAAGGGGAGAGTGTGGGGGCGGGGTCTGGAGGACTAAAGGGGAGAGTGAGGGGGCGGGGTCTGGAGGACTAAAGGGGAGAGTGAGGGGAGGAGTCTGGAGGACTAAAGGGGAAAGTGAGGGGGCGGGGTCTGGAGGACTAAAGGGGAGAGTGAGGGGGCGGGGTCTGGAGGACTAAAGGGGAAAGTGTGGGCGGAGTCTGGAGGACTAAAGGGGAAAGTGTGGGCGGGGTCTGGAGGACTAAAGGCGAAAGTAGGGGGGTCTGGAGGACTAAAGGGGAAAGTATGGGGGTGGGGTCTGGAGGACTAAAGGGCAAAGTGTGGGCGGGTCTGGAGGATTAAAGGGGAAAGAGTGGGCGGGGTCTGAAGGACTAAAGGGGAAAGTGTGGGCAGGGTCTGGAGGACTAAAGGCGAAAGTATGGGGGTGGGGTCTGGAGGACTAAAGGGGAAAGTGTGGGCAGGGTCTGGAGGACTAAAGGCGAAAGTGTGGGCGGGGTCTGGAGGACTAAAGGGGAGGGGCGGGATCTGGAGGTCTAAAGGGGAGAATGGGGGGGGGGGGGGTCTGGGCGTATAAGGAACAGTGTGATTGGTCGAACAGGTATCCGCACACAGACAGGTGCAGAAACGCCTGTCTGTAATCAGGGCAGTCCTGTGTGATGTCACATAGTACCTGAAATTGCAGTGGCCACTGGGGGCAGCACAAACTTAAATATAACTGCAGTAGTTTGTGCTAAACTTGCCAAAAGACTAGGAACAGGAGACAGAACCATGACAGAGCTAAAACATCATTTTTTTTAGTTTAGTTGCAAAAAAGTTGGAGTATTTTCTTCCACTTTAGAAGACATATTGTGCTTGTGTCTGCTAGACCGTTATCTCTGACAGACATTGATCATTGTTTTATTTGTTTTGGACATGTTAAATCACAATATTGATCTAAAATGACAGCAGGCCAGCAGACTGACAGCCCAGTGTACAGATAGAAGCAGCTCATATTTTATTCATTTCAGTCAAAATGTCTGCCCACTACCAAAACAGAAGAAAATCTGAGTGAAATAAGTACAGAACAGTGGGCATGGGGGGTAGGGGAAAATGTAACATTTCAAAACAATGGCGCCTTAAATGATTCTAAAAAATCTAACTCACACATTGAGTTTTGGGAGAAAAGTGAAGCAGGGTTGCCCGCCCCCAGAGCCAATCAGCCATCACCCTAAAGCGTCTTTAGTGTCATAAAGTTTGTAATTTGTAAAATGTTTCACACAATATGGACACATGCATGGATTTTTTCATCCCGCACTAATATCCAGGATCGTTGATAAATGATATGCAGATCTGTTTCTGCACTACAGTAAGACCCACAAATTGAGTTTTAAGAAAGTTTTAACTTTTGTAAAAAATAAGTTGTATTTTGATTTATTTGATACATTTTGAATCTTGTGCAGTGACACTCAGATTTTTATCTTTTTTTTTCAATGCACATTCTATTGCACATTTTACTACATCTGTAAATAAGTATTTATTTATTCTTAGCACTGCTTTTAGATTCTGTCTTAGATAGTTTTTGTATTGTTTTATATTGTATTTTGTACACTGTCTTTTTTGCACTGCTTGGCCAGGGGGAAACGGGATTTTGTTTCACTGTATGTTGAACGCATATGGCAGAATTGGCAATAAAGTCGACTTTGACTCAAACTGAGCTGTCACAAAAGAGTCGCTTCCCCTTCAGAGCACTATCACATCACAGTGCATCCCACTACTGAAACTACTGCACATCGCATCAGGTTCGTCAAGTTGCTGTTAGGGTTGGGGAGTATACCGCTTCACACCGAATACTGGTGTGTTTTTTTTTTTTTTTAATGATATGGAATTTTCATACATCCCAATCCCGGTGAGTGTGTGCGTACAAAACGTTGGGAACACAGAGCGGCGGAACGTGGCGCTGCAGGACATTGTTTGAGAGGGGTTTTGCGGTGGCGTCAGAGCGGTGGAAGCTCAGTGTGTGTCGAGCGGTGAACAACATGGACGGAGAAAACGTTACAGACACAGAGGAACTTATACCGAAAAGAGGAGCCGTGTCAGTCGTGTGGAAGTACTTCGGCTTTTAAAAAATCTGACGCCGATCAAACAACAAGGGATGCACCCATGTGAAAATTTTAGCCGATACTGATATTAATGTTGCTGATGTAGCCGATACCGATTTTTATTTATTTTTAATTCTGAGATAACATTTTATACAGACTAAAAATCATGCAAAATGAATTTTTGAATGTCTTCTTTTATTTTCAAAACGTGTTTTGACTCTTGGTTTTTCCTTTTTTTTTTTCAATTTCAATTTTTTTTTTATAGTGTAACATTGTGCTCTGCGTCCTGATTGGTTAAGGGACCTTTGCCGATTGATGTTATAGATGGGGATGCAGGGGGGAAGGGGGGGGGGTACCGGGACCAGACTGGAACTAGACCAGGACCAGACCGGGACTAGACCAGGACTAAACGCGGACTAAACCACGTCTTTTCGGATTGGGTGCCTCAGACTGGGAGGCACCCAGTCTGAAAAGACTCTTTTTGGATTGCTTGCCTCCCCCGGCACGTCGGTCATGCTGCGCTATCACGTGTCCGCACGTGATAGCGGACACGTGCGGACAAGGGAACAGTGTTATAATGTGGTAGAAAATTCTACTTTTCTTGACGATTCAAAGTTTATCCAGTTTTTTATGTATCCTTCATTACACACACAAATGAATAAACAACAATATTACACAAAACTACTGCCCTACTACCCCCCCCCCCCCTCCACACACACACACAGTTGATTCCAAATCCTCTCCAGTCTACATCGTATCTTCAGCTCTTTATCAGAAACATCCACAAAATCCTTTGCACAAATCCACTGAGGAGCAGAGCTAAGGCGGCTAAAGTCACTCCGATCTAGCCTCTCCTCATAAGAGTCGCTCACAGCAGCCCTCCAGCGCCGAGGCGAGCGGACAGACCCTGAACGCACCACTGCAGAGGCCGAGGCGTTCTCATTTAAAGGAACCGTATGTGAGATGTTCACATCAAATACAGCTTTTCCTAATAACAATTGTAATACAGATTAATTCTTACAAAAACTTTAGACGATGGTCATGTTATTCTTGCTATAATTTGGTGTTTTGGTTGATTATCCTATAGGTTAGCTGGTTTAAACCTAAAATGCCTCTCTCTGATCTCAACGGTCACTACCTAAACCTGAAATTTTGTGGAAATTTTGTGGAAATTTGTGATAGTGAATAATTAGGATGCTCTCAATGCATAAGGTAAATAGGGAATAACTTTGGACCACTGCAAACTGTTTCAAATAAACTAAATTCTCTTTTTCACTGTTTTAAGACAGTAAAAATCAGGTGCAGCACCTTTACATTTTCCCAATTCAGATTATTTAAAGCTTTTTTAAAATTATTTTTCATTCATTCATTCATTCATTCATCTTCTTCCGCTTTTTCCATTTTCTGGGTCGCGGGGGCAGCAGTCCAAGCAGTGTTCTGCTGCCCAGAACACAATGCACCAGCCCCCATGAATCCTTGGGTCCACAGGAGGACTGTCCACAAGTTTCACTGTTTTCCCATTTTCCCAATTCAGATTATTTAAAGCTTTTTCTATTATTATTTTTTAGAATTTTCTTTATTAATTCCCTTTAAGATTAGAGATGTACTTTATTAGAAACATCCACAAAAAAAAAAAAAAATCCTTTGCACAAAGCTAAAGCGGCCAAAGTCACTCTGATCCAGCCTCTCCACACAGCAGCCCTGTAGCGCCGAGGTGAACCGATGGACCCTGAACGCACCGCCGGCACACCGAGGCCAACGCTGTGGATCTGTATCATGTTTACTCCTCAGGCTACGCTAGCACCTTCACAGGATCCGCTTGTTTAGACTTCTGTTAGCCGGAGCTGCCTTTGACGCGCTGTTTGCTGGTGGCTTTTGCGGACTTGTCAGGAGGTCTGCGACGGGGATGAGGGCGCGGGAGCGACGCCGCGGGTGATACCTGCGGATCAGTAAAGGAACTGGAGGAGGATGTGGAGGGATCTGCGCTGAGAGGGCAACAGATTTCTAATGTATGTGGACGAAGATTGTTTTGAAAGACGCTGTATGCCTGAGGGGTCAAGAACAGAAATAAAAGTCACTGCGATCAGAGACTTAAGAGACCTGGGTTTACACTGCCTTTGAATAATTCAATTTAACTCTCACATTGTTATTTTCTACTACAGGCTTTATGAATTCACTCCACACCCGGCGATACACCTGCCCTGGGACAGACTGAAGGAAGTGATGCTGCCAACCACCACCAACCAACCAAGGTTATTAAAGTTAACAAAAACGAACCAAAAAACAAAAACTAAAATTGAAAAAATATTTTCTTTAATGAGAATTAAAAGATTTTTCTTTTACTTGTCATTAAAGAAAAAAAAACAAAAAACAAAAAAAACCCCGATAACTAAGTAAAACTGTATTGTGTGTTTACAAAACTAACTCAAACTAACTGAAATTATAGATAAATTGCTCTTTTTGTCATTGTCAGTTTATTTACAAGCCTTTTTTGGAGTTGGTAAATTTGCAAGTTTTAGTGTGTATTTTTATTTGTTTTTGGGTCATTCCAGAATTGGAGGACATTTTACATCCCACCCATCAAATACTATATAATCCACATACAAAATACTAAAACATACAGTTTCTGAGTGAATGTACTTGTTCTGAGACCAAATCTAAAAAAAATAAGAGAAAAGAATGCTTGAAAATAGTTTTTAAAATACCAAATAAGTCTGGAGTACCCCCCAAAATGCCATTTTCCTCTTGTACCACCCCTCTAATGACCAAATTGAATCTCAAATAAACCAGTTAAAATTGAATTAGAATTTCTTGTTTTTTGTATAATTTGTTTCATTGCCATCTCCTGTAACTGTGGGAACATTTGTTTTAATATACATAATATTTCAAATAATAATTATTATTCATGGAACATGTGTCCCACAACATCAACGCAACCCTGTTACCAGAACATTTTTAGTCTGGTAGAAGAAGAAGAAAGCAGAACCACATGATCCCCTGGACTCAACATCATCAAACAGTTTTCCAAAAGAATGGGCAGAACAAAGGTTTATCTTCTCTTCTATTTTTCATATTTTTATAACATCGTTAGCCTTGATTGAATGTCTCACTCTACCTCATGCAACCCTGTTATGCAAATGATCAGAATAAGACAATTATTATTTTTTTCCTTTACTTATTTGCATAAATAAGTTTTTCCTCTTGATTAGCAGTAACAGCTAAACAGTTTCTACTCCTGAGATAAAGTGAACATTAGTGCGGCATTTGCAACCCTGTTACCTGCAACCCTGTTACTGTGATTAGAGTAAATAAATAAATAAACCAAATAAATCATGTAATAAAAATTTTACCATTGGACCGTAAGCTGAGCTAATCAAGCATTTGATAGTTTATTACCTATTATTGATGAATATGTAGCAGAAAATCAGAAAAGTGAAGGTTTATTTTTCAAGAATTTTAAAGCCAAAATGTCCTCCAATTCTGGAATGACCCTTTTGCATTTCAGGCTGCAGCTTGTGGACGGCTTTGGTTGTTGTGGGGGTAAACCTGAATAAAAGTTTTTAAATTGTATTTTGTTTGTTGTAAGTTTGATAACACAACACTTTCTTTTTGAATCCTGCACTTGACAAATAACCCAATGTATAACCCAAAAACTAAAACTAAGAAAAACTAAACTAAAACTGAGCAGTTAGAAAAAAACAAAAACTAACTAAAACTATCAGAGTCACTCTAAAAACGAATTAAAACTAACTGAATTAGAGGGGAAAAAAAGTCAAAACTAACTAAAACTAAACTATAATGAAAAATCCAAAACTATTATAACCTTGACACCAACACTCCCACACTCACGTGTCTTGCCTAAGGACACAACTGCTGCGTGCAAAGGTTAGAGCAACTGGATTTGAATTGATAAAGCCAGGATTTTGGTTCATATTATCTGTTTGACTGCATCTTTACGACATGCACTCCATGTTGGATATTTTTACTACGCTACATTTGGGATTTACGCTTTTCCCGGGACTGAGGAGATTTTTGATGGAGTTTGGTTCATGTTCTGTTTGGCTAGAACTTTACGCAGACACTACATACTGTGACTGGATGTGGATTTATTTTTACGCACACTTTGACTTTGAACGCATAAGGTAAACAGGGAATAACTTTGGCCTACTGCACACTGTTTCAAATAAACTAACTTCTGTTTTTCACCGTTTTTTTGGAGAGTCCTTGCCTCAAGTGGAGGAGTTCAAGTATCTCGGGGTTTTGTTCACGAGGATGGAGCGTGAGATTGATAGGCGGCTCGGTGCAGCGTCGGCAGTGATGCGGTTGCTGTACTCTACCGTTGTGGTGAAGAGGGAGCTGAGCTGAAAGGCAAAGCTCTCGATTTACCGTCGATCTACGTTCCTAGCCTCACCTATGGTCATGAGCTCTGGGTAATGACCGAAAGGACGAGACGCTGGAGGGACTATGTCTCTCGGCTGGCCTGGGAATGCCTTGGGGTCCCCTCGGAGGAGCTGGAGGAAGTGTCTGGGGTGAAGGAAGTCTGGGAGTCCCTGCTTAGACTGTTGCCCCACACCCGACGGAAGCGGAAGAAGATGGATGGATTGGACCTTTACATTTTCCCAATTCAAATTATATATATTTTTAATTCTTTTTAAAAAAAAATTTTCATTTTCTTTGTTATTAATTCCCTTTAAGATTAGAGAAATACTTTATTAGTCACATCCACAAAAAATCCACTAAGGACCAGAGCTAAGGTGGCTAAAATCAGGCGACTTGAAGTATTTTCGGGTGGATATGAGTTTCACACTTGTGGGATTTCATTATTTGATACTAGGGAGGTCAACAATTAATCGACTTACAATTAATTGTCGATCAAGACGTTGGTCGAACAAAATGCATTAATTGTAATTAATCGCTAATCAATTAATGAATTAATGGATAATTTTCATCCCTATTTGATACATGTGTATTTACATGTGTATACTCATATCCAGTGTTTACGTATTCTGTGGAAACTGTATGTTTTGCAATCTAGACTGTGGTTAAGCAACTAAGTGTAACTCAATACGTTTCCATAGGCTATGTTGGCTACATCACCTGTTCCCATCCATCAACTATTGGCTAACTACTTCAACTATTGGTTGGTTAACTCCTCCTACTATTGGTTTAGTTTAGTTTATTATTAGGATCCCCATTAGCTGTGCTTTACAGCTAGCTAGTCTTCCTGGGGTCCTTGTTAAAAAGCACAAAGTAAAAAAGGTACAAAACACACATCAATACATTTCAATAAATATCACACATCAATACTAGGGGTGGGTATTGGCAAAGAAGTCACGATTCAATTCGAATCACGATTCATATGCCACGATGCGATACTATCACGATGCATCACGATACTTGAATTATTGCGATGCATTGCAATATATTCGACATACGTGAAAATGTACCAAAAAAAAGAGGATAACTTAAATATCAGTGGCTGTGTATCTGGGTAGTGTCTTCAATTGATACATAACTCTGAGCAACTCAATTCATAACTGAATTTATTGAATAACAAAAACAAATAAAACCAAACCAATAACAAAAAAAGTGCTTAGGATTTTTTCTAAAACAAAAAATGATGTTCAAACATTTGCCATTTTGGAGGTAGCTACCATCATAACAAACAATACCCTTTCACAAAGAAAAAAGTGCATAGGATTTATTAAAAAAATAAACTAATAACTAATGTATTTATTTATTAATAATTAATTAATTAATAATTAATTAATAATAATAGATTTTTGGCATCAAGAATCAGTATATTGTGAAAGTTAGTATCGCGATGCATTGTCATGACGATTATTTTGCACACCCCTAATCAATACATTTAATTTCTATGAAAATCTTTAAAAAAAGACAGCAAAAATTAAAGTCTGGAATTTGTTGATATTCCACAAGAATTCATATTACAAATAGCCAATCCCGCTGTAATTTTTTAGTTTTCTTTTAAAGTCCAACTTCTGTTCTGTTTCAATGAGCCTCAATGGCAAAATGGTTAACTTTTGGGAGCTACTCTACAGATCGCCTCACAAGGCAGTAAACATATGTCCCTGCATACCATTGTCCCTTTATTTAAAGGTCCCATGGCATGAAATTTTCACTTTCTGAGGTTTTTGAACGTTAATGTGAGCTCCTGTTTAGGCCCCCCCCATGGTTAAAAGTTGCGAAATGTCTAAACTGAGCATTTGCGATCCTTTTCTGCGTTAGAAAAAATCGGAGCTCAAACGGGCGATTTTGAACAAGGCACCTTATTGACGTCAGATCGAAAAAAGAAATGCAAATGCAGTTCCACCCCCGTCTGTCTGTACTCAGCGTCTCTGTAAATCACGCCCAGAGAGGAGAGTTTGGACTGCGAATGTGCTAGGCAATGCGAAATGCGTTTTTTTTATTGCAGGGCAGAAACGATCCAAACGATTCTAGTGAAGGTGTGCGGAGTTTAAAAACACAGCGGAGCATGTGACGTCACAACATGGAACAGAGCGTTTTTAGTTTGAGAGAAGGACTGAGCCTAAATCTGCAGGGTTTGTGTGTTAAAAATGAGTGAGGGAATGAAACAAAACACAACCCCAGGTGTGTTTGTGATGAGGAAATTACATTATAACATAAGACAACGCATCAGAAAATACTCAAATATGGGCCCCTTAATGCCACGGAGACAAGCAAATAGTTGACGCACCAACAAAAAAGTTACATAATGTCATTTTGAATAACAACTTTTGCCTTTTGGAGTTGTGAAAATCAGATTAAGATAAAGCAGTCGTATTCATAAGCACCGAGTCAGGGTTGAGCTCCGGTTCAGGAGACAATAAAAGGCTGTGGCTGCAGGAGTCAGCGTAAATGAGAATGATGATACAGGAGTTATGTCAGCGCGCTCCACCTACGCACACACACTACACACAACACAACACAACCCGACAACTCGACCAGTGTGGGGAGGTAGGCGATAGGACAGCTCCAGCCTTTTCACACACAACTGCAGACGACGTTCAAGTTTATATTTTTGCTTTTTAAAATACAGCTCTGTAAAAAAAAAAAAAAGAGACCACTGCAAAATTATCAGTTTTTCTGATTTTACTACTTATAGGTGCGTGTTTGGGCAAAAGGAACATTTTTGTGTGAGTCTATAAACTACTGACAACATTTCCCCCAAATTCCAAATAAAAATATTATCGTTTAGAGCATTTATTTGCAGAAAATGACAAATGGTCAAAATAACAAAAAAGATCCATGTTTTCAGACCTCAAACAATGCAAAGAAACAAGATCAAATTCATTTTAAAACAACATAATACTAATGTTTACACTTAAGAAGAGTTCAGAAATCAATATTTGGTGCAATAACCCTTATTTTTAATCACAGCTTTCATGAGTCTTGGCATGCTCTCCACAAGTCTTTCACATTGTTCTTGGGTGACTTTATTCCACTCCTGGTGCAAGAACTGAAGTAGCTCAGCTTTGTGTTTGTGTTGGAATTCAACAGACGCTGGAATGGAATGGCTGTAATACATACGTAGAGATGCTGATTTCAGAAAAAAAAAAACTTTCCAAACTATCAACAATAAGGAAATTAAAGTATACAATAATGATGAATCTGACACCACCATGCAGGCTGAGCTACAGGTCAGAGCTGTGGAGAGGCGACCCCCGCTCACAGGAGGTATTTTTGAGAAATAAAAGCAAATGTAATTGAATAAATAAAGATGGATAATGCCATACTGGGGAACATTACAAGATAAGAAAACAGTTCCACAGAGACAAGCAGGTGGTTTTGGTTTTGAGGATTTTTGCATAAATAAAAGACTGATAGCTCATTCTAACGACGCTCGATAGCTAATGACACTTAAATGACACTGACACTGCTGTTTAAATGACACTGACACTGCTGCTTAAATGACACTGACACTGCTGCTTAAATGACACCATTGTGTGTTTTACCTGTTTGTATCATATACAAGTTTACTGTACTTTTGCCACAGGTATATGTGATGTTTTAGTCATGGTGTTTATTGTCTTGTTTATCAGATGGTTTATGTTCACTGTGGACCTAGGGGGCGCTGCAATTTCAAATCCTGTGTGTGCAACCTGTACATATGGTTTTTGACAATAAAGCTGACTTTGAACTTTGAAGTTAAACATGCATATATTCCAATTATTGACTGTACTGAGCACCTGTCTCTGGCCCTTGATCGGCCCTCTGCTTCGTCTGTGTTTAGATATGTGGCCGTTGATAAAAAAAAAGTTTGGACACCCCTGAACTATTGCTTCAGACCACGTTAGACTACAAAACAACAAAGGCGCAACAAGGTGTGGACTGGGAATCCTGCCAAACAAGCTACACTGATATATGGACCGATGTGACGTAAACACAAATCAGCAGATTTGACCAGAGTTTTGCATCTTGGGCAGTGTAGATGAAAACGCTATGGCGGAGCGTATTCAAGTTTTCCACTTTGGAGGGCGGTTTCAGTTTTTTGTGTTTTTAAATCCCCAAAACGCCATCACCATCTTAACCAGGGGTGTCAAACATGTGGCCCGGGGGCCAGATCCGGCCCTCCAAGACCTTTAATCTGGCCCACGGCTGATTTTCAAATGATTTGTCAAATATTTTAATTATATTTAAATTTTCTATTAAAATATTGGTAATTTTCTGCACCTCTTTTCTGCGCAGTTTAGCATAGCAGCGTCTCCAGCGCCTCTGTGCGTGGCCCCTCCCACCAGAGCAGCACAAATGAAGACTCGCCTCTTTCCAAACGCTCTTAAAGGACCATCGTTTTGACTGTTGACCGTGACACCCTCATCAGCAAAATGTTAAAAATGAGAAAAGTGGACGCCGAGTGCAGAATTTTCCAAGAAAAGTTGACTATTTCCTATTTGTTCACGGAGGTGAATGGGAAACCTGTACGCTTGTGTTGAAATTGCATTTTTCTTAAAGTTACAGATTGTTCATATTATAATATTTTGTAAAAGAAAGAGTTTCAGAAAGAAAGAGTAATAGATTTGTATTTCTCTGCAGAAATAATGGACTTATTGGTCTTTTTGGAGTATATTTGCCATGAGTTTTCTGATCCGGCCCCTTTGGGATCAAAGTAGTTTGGATATGGCCCCCGGACCAAAATGAGTTTGACACCCCTGGTCTAAACGAAAGGCACTTCCGATAAAATATTCTGTCATTTTTACCCGTAAGCGTTCTCTTGTAAACAGGCCCTGAGAAAAGTCAACAAATCTCCCCAAAATAATAGTCAATAGATCAATACAAATAAATTCAATATTATATAATATTTGAAACTTAAATAAATATTGTGAAAAATCAAATTCAATCTCTCATTTGTAACATATCTATATTACAAATACAGACTAGTTGTTATAGTCTTAACTTTTAAAAACACTGAAACAACTGAAATATAATAATAATATTGAAGGACTCTCTCTTTAAATTGATAATAATGAAAAATAATAAGAATATTTAGGTTTTAAGTAAAAGTATAGTTTAAGTAGTTTGTGTAAGTTTGTGTAGTGCTATTATACACACGTAAATACACTGCTAAATAATATATAATCTGCGTTTTTGTTTTGATTTTCTGACCACGTTTTCTGTTTTTGTGTTGCCGTTTTCAGCTGTACCACCAGGTGTCACTGTGGCTGCACTGTGGAGCGTCAGGTACGTTCAGTGGAAAAATTAAAACCATGTACGCCAAAACATCAGGTGAAATGATTCGAACTGTCAATATTTGTTCTGATTTAAGACGTGACTGTGTGTGGGTAATGTACAAAAATAAACAGAATAAACGATTCAGGGCTCCCACAGCGCAACAAATATGAAGAAATAACCGTTTCAAAAGCTCCGTTTATTCACAACTCTATTTTCTTAACCAAACTTCATGATATGCCCTTTATTTCTTTATTGTATTTTCATTTGCACTATCGTCATGGAGACAAGCTGCAGGCTTCACCAGGCACAGTGACAGGTCAGATTTGCGGAGAGGCGAGCCCCGTTAAGAGTGCATCTTTGTTTGTTTGTTTGTTTGTATTTAGTTAAAGCTGTAATTGATTGATAAATACACAATAGGTTAATTTAATGTCATACTTTGGAACATTCCATGCAGCACAATGGCATCTCCATGGAAACAAACATGAGAAAGTTACACAGTATATCTTTAAAGGTCCTACATTACACAAAATTGACTCTTTTCAGCTTTAAGTCGTGTTATAACGTTGTTACCTCCTAAAAACGTAACTAGAGTTGTTTTCTTTCATTCACACGTTTGATAACTCTTTTTTTATTTGTCTGTCTACATCTCCAAAGCTCAAAATGCTCCGTTCCACCTTGTGATGTCATGCGGTGTTGCTTTTTCATGTTAACGGCTACCTTTTAGCATTATTCCGAAGCTGAAATTCCAGGGCTGAAATGATCTAAATGATTCTAAGTGAAGGTGTATGGAGTTTAAAATCTGTTCTATTTGAAAGAAGAACTGAACTAAATACTCTGCTCCACCTTGTGACGTCACCTAGTGGTTGTTTTCACGTTAACGTCTATCTTTTACCTTCATTCCGAAGCCGAAATGATCCAAATGATTCTAATGAAGGTGTATGGAGTGTAAAAACTGAGAAGAACTAAATAAGCAGGGCAAGTTTGTGGTGAAATATTGTAACATCGATCAGAAAATGGCATAATATGGGCCCTTTAAAGGTCCCATGGCATGAAATTTTCACTTTCTGAGGTTTTTGAACGTTAATGTGAGCTCCCCTACCCTGTTTAGGCCCCCATCCCATGGTTAAAAGTTGCGAAATGTCTAAACTGAGCATTTGCGATCCTTTTCTGCGTTACAAAAAATCGGAGCTCAAACGGGCGAGTTTGAACAAGGCAACTTATTGACGTCAGATCGAAAAAAGAAATGCAAATGCAGTTCCACCCCCGTCTGTCTGTACTCAGCGTCTCTGTAAATCACGCCCAGAGAGTTTGGACTGCGAATGCGCTAGGCAATGCGAAATGCGTTTTTTTATTTGCCTGGAGGCACGTCCGAGTGTTTCTAGGCTCGGAAGTCCTTTATCTGAGCCTCTGGACCTTTGAACAGCAGTGGTTTAATTTTATTTTCTGTGGAAATGTGTTTATTTTTCAATGGAACGCTTCAAATCTCTCCCCCCGTGCAAAAACACAGAAATGGATCAGCTGAGAGCTGACAGCGGGAGAGCGGAGAGTTTGGCCACGCCCCCACCCTCTACTATTGGCCAGCTCTTTTCTCCTCATTTGCATTCAAGCAACAACGTCCAGAATAAAGAGTTTGAGAGATATTTATGACTCTTTCTCATCTTATCTCTGTTTCTCATGCACTGAGTGTTGATTTTGAAGAAGGATTCATTTACAGTATTAGGGAACCATTAAGGAGCCATATAAAAGCATCAAGAAGTACCATGTCATGGGATCTTTAAGTAAGTAAGTAAATTTTAGTTGTATAGCCGTTTTAAAAGATCAAAAAATGACTAAAATGTAAAACTTATGTGGAAAAGGCAACACATAGTTCAAGGAGGATGAACACTGATCTTTAAGAGTCCATATCACACTATTTTCTGATTGACCTGGACAGACCTGGATTTTGTTTCTTTCACACATGTTTAACACACAAACCTGCAGATTTATGATTTATTATGTCACGTGGTAATACAGGAAGTGCTCTGCTGTGTTTTTAAACTCCGTACTCCATACATACTAGAATTATTTGGATCATTTCAGCCCTGGAATCGCCAGTCTCTACTGAACTAAAGGTAAAAGGAGCTGTTCTTGACATCACAAGGTGGAACAGAGCATTTTGAGCTTTGGATACGTAGAAAAACTTAGAATAAAAAGTTACTCAAACATGTGAATGAAACAAAACACAAGTCCGGGTCTGATTTGGAGGAGGGAACATCATTACATCATAACTTTTGTGGTGGAGGGTCGGTCAAACGCTTTTCTCCGTGGAGATCTTATTGCGTTGTCCAGAATGTTCCTCAGTATGGCATTAAATGTTTCTATCTCCACAGAGACCAAACCAGACCAACTTACAGGTCAGATCTGTGGCGAGGCCACCCCGCTCACAGTCAGAATGTCTGTTTTTCTAGGTATTTTCGAGCTAAAAAATCACCTGTAACTGAATAAAAGTAAAGCAGAGTTGTTTAATGTCATACTGCGGAACTTTCCAGGCAGAGCAATGACGTACTTCCCACCGACGAAAACTCAAATTTTGCACAAAATTAAAGAACGCCAAAAAGGAATTTACAAATAATCTGTTTTAAAAAAATCTTAAAAAACGGCTCAACAGCGCCCCCTGGAAAAACCAAAATACATTCCACCTATGGTGATACCCATGTTGCCATGGCAACAGGCCAAACATCTGTCCTCGCCAATGGGACGCCCGGCAAAAACTTTGTCATAGCCAAACCAAATTTGGTACACAGATGCATCATGGGAATAGGAACAAAAAAGTATATTACACCGTTGCTAGGCGACCAACAGGAAGTCAGCCATATTGGACTGATCACGTGACACAGCGCCAAAGGCAAATTTTCCTGTTCTCGTATTTTAATGAACTCCTCCTAGGGTTTTTGACCCTTCTAGAGAAGTGGGACATTAAAAGCATTCTAAAAGACAGAACTGTGTTTCCATGAAAACGCCACAAATTTCAGGTTTGTTTTTGCAGCTCGCCATCAAATTTCGACAAGTGATAATCCGTGCATACTTTGGCCGATTTCACTCAAACTTTAGTGCAAGCGAGGGCCGATCATCGCCGCCTGTGGCTATATTTATTATTATTATTATTCCACTCACATCCCACTCCACTTTGACCAGCCATACACAGTCTGTGCAGCAGACCTGTTCATCCATTTGGAATTCACACATTATGAAATATTAAGAAGTTAACATCAACTCTTCCTTTATGATTTTACACTGACAAATCATTTATGAGCTCCCACGCAGCAGTACCAGTCCACCCACGGCCTCTTCCTCCTCCTCCTCCTCTGTAGGATTTTTTCATTTGATTTCAAGACAAAACTTTACTTTGCGCCCAGCTTTTTATCCACTGCGCCAGTGACGTGCACTCGGAGGAGGCAGTCATCACAGAGAAAAAAAAAGTAAAATGAAAAAATAAATCGCTATATTTATCCAATGATTTGTACTACAGTAATCCCTCATTTATCGCGGGGGTTAGGTTCCAGAAATAGCCCGCAATAAGTGAAATCCGCGAAGTAGGACAATTTTATATTTTACAATTATTCTACATGTTTTAAGGCTGTAAATGCCTCACCACACACATTATACACCTTTCTCAGACTGGAATTAACATTTTCTCACATTTCTCTCTTGTTTAAACACTCAAACTTTTGTAGGTTTTCATCAAAATGTATTAATAGAAGCGGGGGTGGGGTGGGGGGACACGTGCACCGTCACGAAACAAGGCAAAGATTTAATCCCGGTTTAGACCTGGCCTAGTCCTTGTTTAGACCTGGCCTAGTCCTGGTTTAGACCTGGCCTAGTCCTGGTTTAGTCCTGGTTTAGTCCTGGTTTAGTCCTGGTTTAGTCCTGGTCTAGTTCCGGTCTAGTCCCGGTTTTACAATTATTCTACATGTTTTAAGGTTAAAAACGCCACACACACACACACACACACATTTTCTCACATTTTTCTCTTGTTTAAACACTCAAACTTTTGTAGACTTACAACAAAATGTATTAATAGTGACACGTGGGGGGTATGGTGACCACTGGCATGGCTAAAAGTTGCGAAATGTGTAAACTGAGCATTTGCGATCCTTTTCCACGTTTGAAAAAAAGACAGCCCAAACGGGCGATTCTGAACAAGGGAACTTTCTGATGTCCCACCCCCCGTCTGGATGTCCACCCATAGTCTCTGGAAATCATGCCAAGAGACTTTGGACCGCAAACAAGACTTTTAATCTGGCCCTCGGCTGATTTTCTATTATAATATTTTAATTATATTTAAATTTTCTATTAAAATACAGTAATCCCTTGTTTATCGCGGGGGTTAGGTTCCAGAAATAACCCGCAATAAAAGAAATCCGCGAAGTAGGACAACTTTATATTTTACAATTATTGTACATGTTTTAAGGCTGTAAATGCCTCACCACACACATTATACGCTTTTCTCAGACTGGAAATAACCTTTTCTCACATTTGTCTCTAGTTTAAACTTTAAGCTCAAACTTTCATAGATTTTCAACAAAATGTATTAATAGTGACGTGTGGGGGAGACACGGCCCCGGGAGCCCCGCCGGACGCGCGAGGAGCACTGCCACGTCCCGGGACGCGACGCGCACCAACCCCTTGGAGAAGCTCCACACGTGCACCCCTCATCGTGGTCAAATCCGTGACAGAGCAGCGTGACCGGCGCGAGGCCGTGCGTACACCGGGGCTGCAAGCACAAGATTGAACCGCCGCGCCTGGGCCGTGTCCTCTCAGCCCGAGCCACAAACCGAACACGCACAAACGAACGCAAGAGCCACACGGAGTGATTTAATCCTGGTTTAGACCTGGTCTAGTCCCGGTTTAGTCCAGGTCTAGACCTGGTTTAGTCCACGTTTAGTCCTGGTCTAGTCTCTTAGCCAATCAGGACGCAGAACACAATGTTACACTATAAAAAAAAGTTACACCATAAAAAAAAAAAAAAAAAAAAAACGCAAAACAGCGAGACCGCGAACAGTGAATTGCGATAGAGTAAGGGACCACTGTATTGGTAAATTTCTCCACAGTTTAGCATAGCAGCGTCTCTAGCCCCTCTGTGCGTGGCCCCTCCCACCAGAGCAGCACAAATGAAGACTCGCCTCTTTCCAAACGCTCTTAAAGGACCATCGTTTTGACTCGACCGTCACACCCTCATCAGAAAAATGTCAAAAATGAGAAAAGTGGACGCCGAGTGCAGGATTTTCCATGAAAAATTTACTCATTCCTATTTGTTCATGGAGGTGAATGGGAAACCTGTATGCTTGGTGTGTTTACAGCAAGGAATATAATCTTAAACGCCACTACGAGACATGGCATTTCGAACAATACAATAACTTGAACAGAAAATTGAGAAGACAGAAGATAAACGAATTATTGCTGGGACTGAAGGAACAGCAGTCTGTAATAGATTTGTGTTTCTCTGCACAAATATTTGGACTTATTGCTATTTTTGGGGTATATTTGCCATGAGTTTTCTGATCCGGCCCCTTTGGGATCAAGGTAGGTTGGACACGGCCCCCGGACCAAAATGAGTTTGACACCCCTGGTCTAATGTCATACTATGGAACATAAGTCGTGCAGGGAGCAGCTTCTTTTCTACTAGACAATACACAGTGCACCTTTAAGTTGATAATTTCAGCTGCACAACACTAGAATTCCATCCTCTCTCCCACATAGAGGCAGGAACAGACATCCCACTACCTCCGTCTCCTTCCTCCTCTGTAGAGCGGAGATACGCAGGCTGCGATTGGAAGTGTCATCCCCACACACCTCCATGTTCTCTGGGCTAACAGGATCTGACCGCCCCCCTGTACCTCCACCCGCTCTCCCACGCGCACGCGCCCAGGAACGGACACACTCGCCCGGGCTGACAGAGGCTGCACACCGCTGTCACAACCAGTCAGCTCCTACCACCTCCTCCTTCCCTCCCATCTCTAAACCCTCCTCCTCTCCCCCCACCCCCTGACTCCTCCGTCTCAGCCCATTACAGTCAGAGAGGACACTTTTCCCGCACTGTACCATCTCTGCCAGGCCTTCATGGAGGAGCACTTCTGAAATGGCACAGCCGGTGGGATTAGCACTTTAGCATAAAGGACAAAGTCATAACCAGCCCACATATTCTAACATAAAGACAGGTCATATTCTTCATACACCATTTTTACTTTCTGGATATTTTTGCTTTAGGATCTAGTATTGGCGTGAACTATTCAAATTCGCTTTACTTACAGCTTTTCATACCGCTCTGAAAAAAATAACAGACCACACTGCATTAAAAAAAAAAAAATCAGCATCAGTACATGTGTTACAGCCATTCCATTCCAGCGTCTGTTGAATTCCAACACAAACACAAAGCTGAGCTACTTCAGTTCTTGCACCTGGAGTGGAATAAAGTCAGCCAAGAACAATGTGAAAGACTTGTGGAGAGCATGCCAAGACACATGAAAGCTGTGATTAAAAATAAGGGCTATTGCACCAAATATTGATTTCTGAACTCTTCTTAAGTGTAAACATTAGTATTATGTTGTTTTAAAATTAATTTGATCTTGTTTCTTTGCATTGTTTGAGGTCTGAAAACATGTATCTTTTTTGTTATTTTGACCATTTGTCATTTTCTGCAAATAAATGCTCTAAACGATAATATTTTTATTTTGAATTTGGGGGGAAATGTTGTCAGTAGTTTAAAGACTCAAACAAAAATGTTCCTTTTGCCCAAACACATAACTATAAGCAGAAAATTCAGAAAAACTGATAATTTTGCAGTGGTCTCTTATTTTTTTCCAGAGCCGTACCTCATGAATTCCAACTGTGTAACACAAACTTAACACACTGTATAATGTTAAAACAACACACAAGCCCTTGTGTTACACATGTCATATGTAACATGGTGCAAAAATATGTGGCAATGTGTAATCTATTATGACCTGAACTTTTAACATGTTATGCCTGTGTAACAAGTGTGAAATGTGTGTTATGAATGTACAATGTGTAAGACTGTAACAACATGTAATGCTCTGTGTAACATCTGAAAACATGTGAAACGTGCACTGTGATGTGTGAAAAACATGTAACAACATGTAACGCTGACTAGTGCACTGGGACCTGGCCTGAGATCTGTGAAGAACTGCTGCCCCCGTGACCCGAAGACTCAGAAAAAGCGGATGAAAATGAACGAATGAATGAACATGTAACTCTATGTAACAATAAAAGTTATGTAAAATGTAATGTCCAGTGTAACAACAATGTGAACACATGTGACATTTACTGCTGGGTGTAATTACCCATGAAAACATGTGACACAAAATGTGAAAAACATGTCACACTGTGTTAACACTTGTGTACTGATGTGTGTAAACAACAACACAAAACAAACAACACAACCATGTAACCTAAACCACCTGAACTCAACGTTCAGATCAATACAATTCCATGTACATGTAGGATGATCAATAATCCAAAATGTTTTTGTGTCCTTGGGCAGGATACATCCCCCTTGTGTTTGTGTAACCACAATCACACAAACACACAATCACACAAACACATTTCCCCCATGTGATTGTGTAACTCACTGCATGCACATGGTAGGATCGGATTGGATTTCTCCAAATCTGATCCCGTTACTCGGCAGGTGGTCTGTCGTCCAATCTGAGTGCACATGAAACTCGTGTAATTGGATAATGGTCAGCGACCTGGCTGGCTCCGCTACGCTATGTGGCGCTGTAGTCCCAACTACTTCCGGGTGATGGCTACTCAATAAAAACAAAACAAACTATGTGGCGGTATACAAAGAGGGCGCTCGAGGAGTTTGACGGAGCAGCATTGGTGTACGTGTTGTGCATTCTTTCTCCGCAGCCATGATTTCGCCTGACGTTTCCGGGAACAATCGCTGCTTATGACGACGTCGGCGCCTCCTGCCACTTCCGGGTGAAATCCCTGGCGAAAATTCCCGCGCATGCGCAGTACGCCAATCCGATCCGATATCGTGCACAAGGCAGCACCAAGCGGATTACTATCGGCCTAAGCCAGGGGTTCCAATCGGATTCGGGAAACCAATCCCTATACGATCCTTAGCCTGTGCACATGAATTCGATACTATCCCAATCCGTTTGCAATCGGATTCCACTCGTCCATGTGCACGCAGTGACTGTGTGTTTCCACCCAGCACGATCACACAGTTACACAAACACATTTCCCCCATGTGTTTGTGTAACTGGTGGTGGTTGGAAATGCAGTGGTACAGACTGGCAGCCACTTCTCTGTCAGGTTGCCCCAGGGCAGATACACATGTTTTATGAGTCATGCTAAATAATGCTCCTATAATGAGTGTTTAACAACCCCAGACATATTAATTGTCAGGATTTCCTGGGACCCTCCAAACAGCCTACCGGATCTACGTCGTTAGCCCGGTTAGCTAACGCTCTTTTGATCATTCTGTGCTCGGAGCTCCGGGGGGGGGGTGACGGAGACAGTGGGAGAGGCGGGGGGGCAGGCGGGACCCGCGGGGACCACTGGTGAAGCAGATAGTGACAGAGGCGTCTTGTTTGTTTTTCTCTTTCACTTTTCTTGTGATTTTGCGTCTGATCTCAGCTGCATCAAAAGAGGAGGAATGCTGGAGGCTGGAGGGCAGGCAGGTTGTGACAGCAGAGGTATAAATATGACAAATATTACATCATAGGACTGCATATGAAGTGTGTGTGTGTGTGAAGTCTCAATAGAGCGCAGTATTTGATGCTGTGTGGGAGTCTTAAAGGATATAACTTACACAAGAAGATAACTTTTCTCTTTTTTCTTCAACACTGTGTTCCCAGACACAAGGCAAACATGTTCAAATCAAACAGCTTTTACCGATCACAATGGTAAAGCCGATTTATTCTGAACTACAAAAACACTGGACATGACGGCCCATTTATTTATGTTTAATATAGGGATGCACCGAAGTGAAAATTTTAGCCGATACTGATATTTATTTTAAATTCTGAGATAACATTTTATGCAGACTGAAAATCATGCAAAATGAATTTTTGAATGTCTTCTTTTATTTTCAAAATGTGTTTTCACTCCTGTTTTTTTAGTGTAACTTTTTTTTTTATAGTGTAACATTGTGTTCTGTTTCCTGATTGGCTAAGGGACCTTTGCCGATTGATGTTATAGATGGGGGACGCGGGGGGGACCAGACTGGAACTAGACCAGGACCAGACCAGGACTAAACGTGGACGAAACCAGGACTGGACCAGGACTGGACCAGGTCTAGACCTGGACTAAACCAGGACTAGACCAGGTCTAAACCAGGATTAAACCACCGCGTGCGGCTCTTTGCCTGGGTTCGTGCGGCTCTTGCGTTCGTTCATGTCGAGGTTTGATGTGTTCGGACTGGGTGCCTCCTCGTGCCTTGTGCTCGCAGCCCCAGCGCGCCGGTCATGCTGCGCTATCACGGATTTGAGCATGAGAAGCGCACGTGTCCTCGCGCACACTTCTCCCCCCGCCCCACGCTTCACTATTAATACAATTTGTTGAAAATCTACGAAAGTTTGAGTGTTTAAACGAGAGAGAAATGTGAGAAAACGTTAATTCGAGGGATTACTGTACTGACAAATATCGGTCGTTAATATCGGCCCACTTTTACACATCGGGCCGATACCGATATTTTAAATAGTTGGCAATATCGGCCGATACCGATGTTAATGCCGATATATCATGCATCCCTAGTTTAATATGATGATTATCCAATCAGAACGCAGGATGAGCCTCTCGTGACTCTCTCTTTTGGGTTGCCAGTTTCAGTGCTAAAATCCAGCTGGTTTAAACCTAAAATGTCTCTCTCTGGTCTAACTGGTCACTATCTAAACCCCAGAACCTGCAGCCAGTCCTGAACCAGTGCTAGTGCAGCCTCTGCAGCTCAGGGAGGGACTTCTGGAGGTTCCGAGCTTCACATGAGGCATGGCCTGTCCAAATACTGAGAATGAGACAAACCTGAGGGACAGGAGGACACTGGACAAACTGCTCTCCGTCATGGACACTCCTGCTCCCCCACTGCACCAGACCATAGGGACAGAGGAGATAATACTCCCTACAACTGTACAATAACTCTTTTATGTTATATTTTATTACTTATTTTTCTATTTTATTTTGACTTGTACATATACATTTATTATTTTTATGTTTATAATTATGTCTCATTTGACTTCCGTTCATGCCATAAACCAAGCATAAAATGAATAAATGCCAAATTGAAATGATTAAGAATAGATTTATAACAGGCAAATGTCTTGTTCTAAAGCCGGGTAAAAGTGCTAAAAGTGCTTTGGGTCAGCTCACACTGGTGTGGTCCCGTTAGAGCCCAGTTTAGTCCTGATATAGACTTGGTTTGGTCCTGGTCTAGTTCTGGTTTAGTCCTGATATAGACTTGGTTTGGTCCTGTTCTAGTTCTGGTTTAGTCCTGATATAGACTTGGTTTGGTCCTGTTCTAGTTCTGGTTTAGTCCTGATATAGACTTGGTTTGGTCCTGGTCTAGTTCTGGTTTAGTTCTTGGTTTGGATTCCCCCTGATGTCATACTGACTGAGAACGCACAATTACAACAGCCTATACCATAGTGTCTCGCTCATCTCTCTCTTTTCCTCGCTCCTCTCTCTTTCGATCTCTTTTTTCCTCTCCCCTCTCTCTCACTAACTCTTTCTCTCACTCTTTCTCCCAGTCACTCTCTATCCCCTCTGTCACTCTCTCTCCTTCACTTTCTTTCCTCTCTCTGTATATCCTCTCTCTCTCTCTCACTTACACTCTATCTCCCTCTTTCTCCCAGCCACTCTCTCTCCTCTCTTTTCCTCACTTTCTCTCCTCTCTCTCGTTCTCTCTCCCTTAATCTCTCCCTCTCTGTTTATCCTCTCTCTCCTCTCTCCCTCTTTCGCTTACTCACCCTCTCCTCCTCTCTCACCTACCCTCTCCCTCTCTCTCTCTCTGCCCTCTCTCCCTCACTCTCTCTCATTCTATCACTTTCTCTCTCCTTTTCTCACTCACTCCCTCTCTCTCTATCCCCTCTCTCACTTTCTCTCCTCTCTCACTCACTCTCCTCTCTTTCTTTCCCTTTCTCTCTCCTTCTCTCTCCCCCCCTTTCTCTCGCCTCTCTCGTTTCCTATCTCCTCTCTCTCTCCCTCACTTTCTCTCCTCTCTCTCTCTATCCCCTCTATCCTTTCTCTTACTTTCTCTCTCTACCCCCTCTCTCCCTCACTTTCTCTCCTCTCTCACTCACTCTCCTCTCTTTCTTTCACTTTGTCTCTCCCTCCCTTTCTCTCGTCTCTCTCGTTCACTACCTCCTCTCTCTCTCCCTCACTTTCTCTCCTCTCTCTCTCTTTCTATCACTTTCTCTCTCCTTCTCCTCTCTCACTCACTCTCTCCTCTCTCTCTATCCCCTCTCTCCCTCACTTTCTCTTCTCTCTCACTCACTCTCTCCTCTATCCCCTCTCTCACTTTCTCTCGTCTCTCACTTACTCTCTCCGTCACTTTCTCTCCTCTTTCTATATACCCTCTCTCTCTCTCTCTCTCTGCTCTGTCAGTCATTTCAGTCTTTCTGGGTCTGATCGTCTTTAGATCCTCGACTCTGTGGCGCGTGGGCAGACCGACATTTGAACCGGCTACCTTTCCGCTGGTGGGTGAAGCGGTCCACACACTACACCACCCCGGTTCCTTTAAACAAGGACACAGTTGGTGCATTCAGATGTACCAGAAAAAAAAAAAAAAAAGAGACTTTCCAACTACACCTGTACGAGCCGAATAAATATGTACGTACACAGACCGCCAGACGACCAGCTTCTTCTCCACATCCACCGAGCCCAAACATCTCACGGCGACACAGCTCCACGTTCCAACTCACGCCATAAAATCTCCACACACAAACAGGCGCGCCGACATATGCTCGCCACACCACCCGCTCGCCACGCCACCCGCTCGCAAGCTCTGGCTGCGAAAGAAGTCGACTTTGGGGCCAAAATAGGTCGAGGTGGCTTTGGAAACTTCAAATTATGCATTTTTTTTTTTTTTTTTTTCAAATTCTATAATTATTTTAAAAGATAAGATCAGAGAAATGACATTATGTGCTACACTGGAAAAGCTGACCTGCATCATTAGAGATTAGAGACATTTTTCAACCAAATAAACTTTTGTCCAGTTGACAAACTGAATTTCTCCTTTGGCCGTTGGATTCTACCTGGACGACTGAGGGATTCTTCACACAACTTACTCATAATGCATAATGTCGAATACGTTCACTTCACAAGAGGATGTACCGACAGACGGGAGAGCCAGAGTGGACCTCAGTCTGCCGTACATCTCCACCTAGAAGCCACGGGCCACTCCTTTGAGGACAGTGAGGTACAGATCTTGGCCAGAGAAAAGAACTGGTTTGAGGAGTTAAAGAGGCTATTTTTGTCAAGAAAGAGAATCCTTCCTTGAACAGAAATGGAGGTCTTGGACATCATTTGTCGCCCATCTACAACTCTATCCTCAAACTCAAAACAAACAAAGAAAACAATAGGGCAGCAGGTCCAGAGGTAAAATCACCCATTATGGCCCTGAATGGTTCTGATAACAAGACCCACACTCCACTCCCACTGCAGATCTAATACAGACGCTCCTCCACATACGAACATTTGATTTGCGAACATTCGGAGTTACGAACAAAACTGTCCATAGGTCGAAATTAAAAAAAAAAAAAGTTAAATGTTTGGGCAAAAGTGCTGTACATGTACGTAAGTGAGTTTTTGTATTTAGCGCCTATTCCGACTTCGATGTACAGTACGTAGTGCGTATTTCCGCCGCTGATGCACAGGCAGGGCGCTGCGATCATGTGCCCAGCATCCCCCAAGTATCACGCCCACTCAGTTGAAACTACCCAAGTGTTCAGACGTATCTCTTGCGGTGTTACGAACTTTGTTGTTTTATTGGTAAATAGTTCTTGCATCCGTAATCCAATATGGTTGGTGAAAAGCGAAAAGCTTCTAGTGAAAGTGGAACACACACACACCGCTCACTCGCTGGCTGGCTCTCTCTCTCTCTCTCAGCTGTGTCTACTGCGTCTGCCTCTGTGTCTCTCTCTTCTTTTTATCTAATCGGTTTTCCATATTTTTAAAAAGCATATTGTTTTGTTACTATTTAGTGTTATTTACATGCAGTACAAATCCATCTAGATTACTTATACAAGCCTTAAAGGGACAGTGTGTAAGATTTTTACCCGTTAATTACTGAAATTGAAGATACCCATTCAAAAATACATTGTTTTCCAAGCCTTTTCACTTCCATCATGAAATCAAAGTATTCTTTTGGACTTAGATATAGTCACATAAAAGGGGGATCTTACCCATGCAGAGGCAGCCATTTTGAATACGAGAGCCGCAGAAGGACATTTGGGCTCCGCCTTCGGCAAGGCTCGTGGTTTTGGGTAAACAACACAAGCATGCTGCCGGATCACACGTCGTAATGGATCTAACACGTTTTTTGGACTAAATTGTTTTACTGGATTTTATTCGCTGGATCCTTACGGACAAATTGAGAGCAAGTTTATGGTGAAATACAGAGTTTGACCTGTGCAAAGCATTCTAATGTAAGCTAACCTCGTTTTGTGCTTTTCTGTATAAAAGCCCCATGTGCTCGGGGAGTGATTATTGGGCAGGGGAATGAATTGCATAGTCAAAAAGAGGAGACTGTAAGGTTTCATTTGATGTGTAGATTGTCATGGTACATGATCGGAAATGTGTGTTTTCATGAGAGAAAAAACAAAACAAAAACGGGACCACGTTTTATTTATACAGTAGCGGCGCGCGGCTCGTGCGCGCGCCCGGGTGACCCTCGAGGTCTGCCGTAGCTAAAACAGAAAGTGCAATAGCACCATCCACCTATGCGCCACGAATTCTACACATTGGGGCTTTAAACATACATTCCCTTCTAAAGAATGCCCTATAACGACTTTCGAACAAATTCAGCAAACAAACGCGGCTGTTGAAAACGTAACTCGTTCGTAAGTTGAGAAGTGTCTGTAGGCCCACCTAACTAACACAAACTAAACAATTAGGTGTGATAGTTTCAAGTAATTTCATTATAGTTAGCGCCCCCTTCAGGCAGATATAGGCAGTGTCCACCAGCGTCTGACCAGAAGTAAAGAAGCAGCTTGGATGAGCTGCGAAACATATTCGACCAAATAAACTTTTGTCCAGTTGACAAATTTAATTTCTCCTTTTGCACGCACAAAAAGACTCAAAGACAGCTATTACCCCCAGACTGTCAGACTACTGAACTCTGGATAATATTCTCTAAATCAGGGGTGTCAAACATGTGGCCCGGGGGCAGGATCCGGCCCTCCAATTCCTTTAACCTGGCCCTCGGCTGATTTTCTATTAAAATATTGGCTAAAAGATGCCAAGTTTCAGGAGCAAAAAAAAAAAACATGACTAAATTCTGGGAAATGCAAACAAGTTCATGTTAAAACATTGTGTTGAAATTGCATTTTTCTTAAAGTTTCAGGTTGTTCATAATATAATATTTTGTACAAGAAAGAGTTCTGTAATAGATTTGCGTTTCTCTGCACAAATATTTGGACTTAGAGTTTTCTGATCCGGCCCCTTTGGGATCAAAGTAGGTTGGAAACGGCCCCGGGACCAAAACGAGTTTAACACCACTGCTCTAAATAATACTGAACTCTCCATAATACTGCACTAAACTACTTTTCATTATGCATAATATGTTTACTGCTGCTGCTCTATATGAATGTATCATGTTTGTCACTACCTCACAGTAAATACTACTGTTACCTGTGCAATAATCTGTGCAATACTTATACTATACTATGTGCAATCTGTGAAATACTCTACTTACACCTTATTTAATCCTACCTGCACCTTTGTATTTTATTACATTTTATAAAATTTTTTAAAATTACATTGTTTACTTCTTCCCCTCTACTTTTTGCAACACTTTTTTACCATGTACTATTATTGCTGTTATTAGTACTTCTGACTATCTGTTCTTCTGATCCTGAGCATTTCATTGCATTGTCGACCCTGTGTTGATTCTGCATATGACAAATAAACAATCTTGAATCTTGAAAAATCTTGAATCTTGCCATTATGGGTAAGTACTTTTCTAAAACATACAAATAATTCTCAATATGAATGTAGCTTGACGTGCAGTGTCGTACCTTGCCGATGTACTGGTAGTCGCTGCCCGTGTACTCCTCCTGTAGAAAGAACTGATTCCACATCCATCCTCTCCTGACCCTCCTTATCCCCGCCCCCTCTCCTCCTGACCCCGCCCCCATCGGGTCCATGCTCCGCCCATCCAAAAACAGCGCGCCGGAACCAAACCACAGTCCAGCCCCCAAGAGGAGAAGAGAGGGGAGAATAGTCCTCATGGCGTCCACAGAGCAGCTGAAGGTACCAGGGCGAAGCGGCTCGACCTCCGCAGACACGACGCTCCAGACACGTCACCCCCGATACGTCACTCCAGACACGTCACCCCAGACACGGCACTCCAGACTGGGGTAAGGCTCCGCTCAACATAGTCCTCAGGTTCAACGCTCTGGAGCAAAGCTGGAGGAAAACACAAAGAAAAACATGATGAGTTCTTTGAGGCGCTTTGTGTTACATTTTTTGTATGAAAAGCGCTTTATAAATAATGTTTGATTGATAGAGTGTGATCCAACATTAAATCACTTATCCTCCCACAAACCACGTTTTTGCTTCAAAAGAGGAAAAAACATTAGGAGATAGTAGTGAGCTCCATGTACCAGTAACCTACCCAACACATTTGGCTCTCCCAACAAGTCTGGGGCAATTATAGATGTGGCAGATGTGCACATTGTGCCAACACGACAAACACAAAAACTTTCAACCATCCACACTCTGGAAGGTCTTATAACATTAAAGGTCCCATGACATGGTACTTCTTGATGCTTTTATATGGTGCCTTAATGGTTCCCTAATACTGTAAATGAATCCTTCTTCAAAATCAACACTCAGTGCATGAGAAAGACACATGTACACAGTCAGAGTCAGAATATCTCTCTCTGAACAACTCATTCTGGGCCTTGTTGCTTGAATGCAAATGAGAAGGACACAGATAGGTTAGAGGAGCGGGTGGGGGTGGCCAAATACGCCGCTGGTTAGGTGCGCTGTGCTCTGTCTCCCATTTCCGCGTTTTAAGCGCGGAGGAAGAAAATAGAGGAATTTCAATGAAAAAAACACATTTTCACAGAAAATAAAATTAAACCACTGCTGTTTCAGAGGTCCAGAGGGTCGGGTAAAGGATTTCCGAGCCTAGAAACACTCGCACGTGCCTCCAGGCAAATAAAAAAAACGCATTTCGCATTGCGTAGCTCCTTCGCGGTCCAAACTCTCTGGGCGTGATTTCCAGAGACAGGGGGTGGACATCTGACGGGGGTGGAACTGCATTTGCATTTCTTTTTTTAATGTGACGTCAATAAGTTTCCTTGTTCAGAATCGCCCGTTTGAGCTGTGTTTTTTTTCTAACGCAGAAAAGGATCGCAAATGCTCAGTTTAGACATTTCGCAACTTTTAGCCATGGAGGGGGCCCTAAACAGGGTAGGGGAGCTCATATTAACGTTCAAAAACCTCAGAAAGTGAAAATTTCATGCCATGGGACCTTTAAGGACTTCATCAATTGCTCTACGACCCATGTCATTTATGTACTTATATGCCGTTGTGGCCTGATGTATGTGGGCCAGACTAAACGTAATCTTAAATTAAGAAATGCTTAACACAAGGCAGCTATTAGAAACAACAATTTTGATTATGCTATAGACAGACATTACAGAGAGAAACCATGGTTCTGCTGCCTCTAAAACAAAGAAAACTAAAACTATCAGATCCATTCTAAAAACTAATTAAAACTAACTGAATTAGAGGGGAAAAAAGTCAAAACTACATAAAACTAAACTATAATGAAAAATCCCAAACTATTATAACCTTGTGTTCTAAGTCGTGCTTCAAAATGCAAAAAGAAGAAATGGGAGTGAGACAAGAAAACATTTGGAGTCAGCGATTTATGCAAACAACCGTTAAACTGAAGTATGTTGTTTATCAGCTGATCAGAAGTTTAAGACCACAGCCTATAAAAGACCAAACGCTTTTTGAAGCACGACTCAGAACCTTCTCAACATCCAACAGGACAAAATGTGAATTGTTGCGATTTTTCCAACTCTCTCCCTTCACTTTCTCTCTTCTCTCTCTCTATCCTCTCTCTCACTTACTCTCTCTCATCTTCTTTCTCACTTACTCTCTCCCTCTATATATATCTTCTCTCTTTCCTCTCCCCCTTTCTCTCAATCACTCTCTCTCCCTTACTTTCTCCCTCACTCTGTATATCCTCCTTTCTCCCTCACTTTCTCTCCTCTCTCTCTATCTCTCCCCTCTCTCTTCCTCACTTTCTCTCCTCTCTCTCTCCCGTCTCTCTCTCTATCCCCTCTCTCTTCCTCACTTTCTTTTCTAAAAGACAGACGAAGCACGCACCACGCGGACAGGGGAATCCCTGTTTACGCACCAGGAAGGGAGTTCCCCTGTTGCACAGCGTGGTGCGTGATTCGGCTTTATTCTTCCGCACTGGAAAATAGTTCCCACCCAAAATGACCAAGGCAAGCTCTCCGTGTTGATTTGCACATTTATTTGCACTCGATATTTCTACACAGAAAGTAATTGGGAAACGCATCGAGCAAATTAATTCCTTTTGGCCGAAATCTTTCTCTGGCGACGTTAGACTCCAGTCTAACGCGGAGGAGCAGCAGATACCGCGGCGGTCAGTGGCGACAGACTCGGACAATGGCTGGGTGAGCAGGAAAACGCTTTCCACCACTTATTTTAGTCTCTGGACTGTGGGGAGATGCCCAAATTTGACCTGGGGGTGGCATATCCCTTTAACGTCGTTCTTGACTTCCCTACGTGACGTTTCACGTGACCTCCTTGTTACGTGACGTCCCACGTTGTTACATGACGTTTACGTGACGTTTACGTGACGTTTACGTGATGGTCAAAAGACTGTGTAGCTTCTGTGGTCCAAGGCGTCCTTATACCCCGCCAACTCTTGGCTCGAGGTAACCTCCTGGCCACCAGACCGCGGCTTCTTATCCACACTACCTACGTAGCGTGATCTGTGGTGTGTCTTCTGACGTATCTTCTGTGGTGTCTGTGTCCTCTCTGAGCCACTGTGGCTCCTACGTCTGTATTTATAGTAGGTAAGATCAAAGATAAAAGAACAAGGAATAAAGATCAAAGTAGACCAATCACAATGCATTTTCTGAACCTGAAGGCGGGACAGGAAGTGCTGTTATAAAACAGAATATTCCAGAACACAGAATGTACGAAATGGCTCCTACATAAACGCTGCCTTATAAATGGGGCTTGTACCAATTAAAATTCAGACAATACACGCTACAAAATTACCTTTCTCACTTCCAATACTGATTTAGATTCTGCGGCTTGAAGTATCTGAGTGAAAACAGCATTTATATTCTGGAGACTACATTAGCATATGACAAAATTAATCCAACTGTAGCGATTGTGTGTCCCCCGAGTAACTAAAGAACAACTTTGTCCTTTGTTATTCTATAGCAGGATCAGATGTACAAGTGAACAAATACACAAAGAGACACAGACGCACACATTTGCATAATAACTATTTCTCGCGGATGGATTTAGAATTAGAAGCGACGTCCTTGCTTTGCACAAACGGTTTGTCTCGTGGCTCTGAACAAACGTCTCCTTTGAAAATCCATTTGAACGCTGACACGGGCGAGACAGAAAATCAAACGCAAAAAAATCCAACTCGAAAGAAAGAAAACGGAGAAACGAACGTGTGCGTCGTGCTGTTAAAACGCCGACAGACCGACGTGACCCTCCGTGCGTGGACAGGGACACATGAGGACACACGGGGACACACAAAGAGGACACACAAGGACACATACAGAGGACACAAGGACACATACAGAGGACACACAAGGACACACGGGGACACACAAGGACACACACAGAGGACACATAAGGACACACAGAGGACACAAAGACACACACAGAGGACACACAAGGACACATACAGAGGACACATAAGGACACACAGAGGACACACAAGGACACATACAGAGGACACACAAGGACACACGGGGACACACAAGGACACACACAGAGGACACATAAGGACACACAGAGGACACAAGGACACACACAGAGGACACACAAGGACACATACAGAGGACACATAAGGACACACAGAGGACACAAGGACACACACAGAGGACACACAAGGACACATACAGAGGACACATAAGGACACACAGAGGACACAAGGACACACACAGAGGACACATAAGGACACACAGAGGACACATAAGGACACATACAGAGGACACATAAGGACACACAGAGGACACAAGGACACACACAGAGGACACATAAGGACACACAGAGGACACAAGGACACACACAGAGGACACATAAGGACACACAGAGGACACATAAGGACACACAGAGGACACAAGGACACACACAGAGGACACACAAGGACACATACAAAGGACACACAAGGACACACACAGGGACATACACATGGACATACACATGGACATACACATACACAGAGGACACACACATGGACATACACAGAGGACACACACATGGACATACACAGAGGACACACACAGAGGACACACACAAGGACATGCACATGGACATACACATGGACATACACAGAGGACACACACATGGACGTACACATGGACATACAGAGGACATACACACGGACATACACATGGACACACACAGAGGACATACACATGGACACACACAGAGGACACACACATGGACATACACAGAGGACACACACATGGACATACACATGGACACACACAGAGGACACACACACATGGACACACACAGGGACATACACACGGACATACACATGGACATACACAGAGGACACACACACGGACATACACATGGACACACACAGAGGACACACACATGGACATACACACACAGAGGACACACACATAGACATACACATGGACATACACACACAGAGGACACACACAGGGATCACACTTCAACTTCTACCGGCTTTTTCTCCATCTCAATTTGCCGTCACGCACGGACACAAACTTTTTCCGCAGTCATTCCGAAGATAATTAAGCAGCAGCTGGAGAATTCTATCATCACACTTTACGTCTGTCACTGAGGAGGAGTCGGGAAGAGCGCCGGAGAAGGAGGAAGAAGATAAACTGAGTCCCCGGCTGCTCTACCGCAGCCCACCCCCGCATTCCGCTCACAAATCCGAAGAGCAGTGGAGTAAAGTCTGAATCGAGGACTGGAGGAGCTGGATCGTCCGGAAGGGTAACCCAACGAGCATGTGCTGAACAACCGGAATAGTGGAATAAACATTTACATGATCGAGGAATAAATTAATTTGGCTTTAAAATCGGAATAAATCTCCCACTTACTTCAGAATTAAGTGTTTACATGGTCTTTTTTAAAGCGGAATTAAAGGAAAAGTAACGTTTTTTACAATTTAAGCCTTATTTCGGTAATAAAACAAGTTGTTTTACTCACCCATATCACTTTGGTGTCATATGGAGGATTTCCGGAGATGTTTTAGATTAGCGTTAGGCTAACGCCGTTAGCCTAGCGCGACTTATAGCCATAGCTCGGGGTATTCCCCGAGCATGTAATATGCCCCGTGCAAGCTCCAAATAACACAAACTTTAGCACTTTTCAAATCATAGAAGCTCGATGTCTTTAGTCTACGATTTTGTTTGGTCAAAAGTGGCCTGTAATCCGAGATTTAGCCATAGTTTCGAGTAGATGAGGACGCCAGTGCGCATGCGCGGAGTGTGCTCTCAGCTCCCGGGACCCAAACATGGAACGCATAGCTGTAAACTATGGATAAATCTCGGATTACAGGCCACTTTTGATTCAAACGAAATCGTAGACTAAGACATCGAGCTTCTATGATTTGAAAAGTGCTAAAGTTTGTGTTATTTGGAGCCCACACGGGGCATATTACATGCTCGGGGAAGGCCCCGAGCTGTGGCTATAAGTTGCACTAGGCTAACGGCGTTAGCCTAATGCTAATCTAAAACATCTCCGGAAATGCTCCATATGACACCAAAGTGATATGGGTGAGTAAAACAACTTGTTTTATTACCGAAATAAGGCTCAAATTGTAAAAAAACGTTAATTTTCCTTTAAGTTTTATTCCGAATTAAATTATTTTTATTTGGACACAGCTAACCCCGCTACCCGCTGTAGTCCAAACAGGAAGTGAGCATGGGTGCGCTTCCGGTTTCAGTTCACTTCGTATTGAAAAACCGTGGTTCCTCTCTCTCTCTGTAACCGCTGCCGTCAAACTCGTCATTTTGGTCTTAAAATGTTCGTATTAACCTGCTCTACGTGATCCACAAGATCTACAAGATACGAAGCTTAAAAACTGACCAATCAGGCGCCTTCTTTCTCTGAGGTCCCTCCCGTGTTAACAGTGTAGCGTTAGCAACAGGTTTGATTGACAGCGGAAAGGGGCGTTGCCTTCAATAGCCTCGCTCCGGATTGGCTCTTTGGTTGCTAGGATGCGTGAGCTCAGAATTCCAAATATAGACCATAAAAATACATCGATAAATCAATAAAACAAACTAAATAAAAAGTATATACAGTAAAACGCAACTCCAAATTAATCCCTTTAACTGCTTTTCTATACTTTTTTTTTACAACCCTACCCTACCCTACAACAATTTATAATGGCTTTTTCTCGTACTACGGATTGGACTTTTTGACAGATTTTTACATAAATTCTAATAAAGCAAATGTGTGATTCAGTTCAAGTTTGCTGCCACCGTTTTAAAAAAAATATTAGTTGATCTTGCTCCATCTCTACTTATTCCAATGGTCTGTATCATTCCCCCCGAGCACCAGCAGGGGGCAGCGCTCCCTCTGTCCCGTGCCGCTCCATTACCTCCGGGCTTTATGGGGGCGCTGTAATGGCCCAGGTGAGTAACAGGCTGACCGATTGTGGAGTCTTTTTTCCCTTGTCTTTGGCCTTGTGCGTGATTAGAGCAGGAATGTTCTGCTTCAAAAGGATTCTGCAGTTTCGTAGCCAAGGAGAGAGAAAATAGCAGAGGGAGGGCAGAAAAGAGGAGCGAGAGAAGTACTTTTACTTACATATATCGTATCGACTTCTACTTAAAGGTAGTGAGGGGCAGATGAAGCTTCATGAAGCACTGAAGCCTTTCATCCAGTTGGTTCACTCCAGCACAAAGCTTCTTGAAGCTTCATTTGCTCTAGTAGGACATCTACTGGACGCAGAAATATCAGTGGGCGTGAATTTGAAGTGTGTAGCGTTTTGCAGAAACCAACTGTCAGCAAAGTAAAGAAGTATGCAAAACATGTATACAGCTCTGGAAAAAAATAATTCCTGAAATCAGCATCTCTACATGTATTACAGCCACTCCATTCCAGCGTCTGTTGAATTCCAACACAAACACAAAGCTGAGCTACTTCAGTTCTTGCATCAGGAGTGGAATAAAGTCACCCAAGAACAATGTGAAAGACTTGTGGAGAGCATGCCAAGACGCACGAAAGCTGTGATTAAAAATAAGGGTTATTGCATCAAATACTGTATTGATTTCTGAACTCTTCTTAAGTGTAAACATTAGTATTATGTTGTTTTAAAATGAATTTGATCTTGTTTCTTTGCATTGTTTGAGGTCTGAAAACATGTATCTTTTTTGTTATTTTGACCATTTGTCATTTTCTGCAAATAAATGCTCTAAACCAGGGGTCTTCAACGTTTTTCAGGCCAGGGACCCCCAAACAGATGGCGAACTTGGTCAGGGACCCCCTACTATATATACGGCATAGAATTGTGTTTTATATTAAATTGAGCTTAGTGTCATGTATAAACATTGCTACTCTGTTATGGTACATCCAATACAAGGAAATAATACACAGGTTAATACTGTATTTTACACTATAAAATATAAAATTATATTGTTTTAAAGTGAAATCAAAAGATTTCGCGACCCCCCTGCAGTATCTCCGCGACCCCGCTAGGGGTCCCGACCCCCCTGTTGAAGACCTCTGCTCTAAACGATAATATTTTTATTTGGAATTTGGGGGAAATGTTGTCAGTAGTTTATAGACTCAAACAAAAATGTTCCTTTTGCCCAAACACATACCTATAAGTAGTAAAATCAGAAAAACTGATCATTTTGCAGTGGTCTCTTAATTTTTTTCCAGAGCTGTACATACTGTGAGTATGGAAAATGATAATTTGGAAATGATGAAAATGGAAATGATCATGTACAGGGAGGTGAGGGGGGTTGGGGCTGGGGTGTGGACAATAACTGTAATATTAAGGTGTGGCTAGTGATTATGGTTTAGAGCAGTGTTTCCCAACCAGGAGTACAAGTACCCCTAGGGCAGGAGTGTCCAAACTTTTTTTCATCAAGGGCCACATATCTAAACACAGATGAAGTAGAGAGCTGTTCAAGGACCATAGACTGGTGCTCAGTAGATTAAGATTAGGATTAGATTAAGATTAAGCCTTTATTGGTCTCACACACAATGACACACAGTGACACACGGGAGAAATTTGACTTTTGCATTTGACCCATCCTTTTCAGGAGCAGCCATCTTTTTCAGCGCCCAGGGGGCAGTACCGCGAAGGGTCTTGCCCAAGGACCCACACTGGTTAGCTCATTGCCGGGGGGGAGGGATTAGAACCCACAACCCCCGGGGGGAAAGTCAGTGAGTTACCAGTTGAGCTAACCAGCCGGTACAGTACAGCCAATAATTGAAATATATTCATGTTTAACACGTTAAACCACAAAACCACACAGTACATAATAAATATTGTCTTGTCAAAGTAGATTTTCATAAAACTTGCAGTCAATAGTTCTGCTCAAGGTAATTTGGGCCAATTCACCTGGAAGCCTGAGGGCCAAGAAAAATTTGTCTGAGGGCCGCATTTGGCCCACAGGCCATATTTTGGACATGCCTGCCCTAGGGATACGCGAGCACACTGCAGGGGGTACTCGGCAGAGTCGCTGCCAGGCGCAGAGGGAGATTTTTTTTGAGTTTTTGAATTGTAATTTGAGTTAAAGAAAAGAGAATTAAATTTTCAAATTAAGGAGATGAAATAAAATGATTTTCATTTAATAATCCGTAGTGTCACGTTCTACTTTTGGAGAATTATCAACATGTATGAGTGAGGGGGTACTCGAGGTATGACAGAAGGGCTCAGGGGGTACACAAGACAAAACAAGGTTGGGAAACACTGGTTTAAAGGACACGTTATTGGTTTTTATTTAAAAACAACAGTTTCTTCACTGTGGCAGGTCTTAGGCGATTTCTTTTTTTTTTTTTTTTTTACAATATTTCTCCTGCTTTGGAAAACACCCGGACATCCTCCTCCTCTTCTTAGCTGGCTCCATTCTCTCCTGACTCTCTCCTCACTCTCCTACATCTCCAAACTCTCTCCAAATTATCTCTACCTCTCTCCAAACTGTCTCTAACTCTGTCCAAACTGTCTCCAAACTCTCACTGACCTCAACTCTCCATCCCCCACATTTTGAACGGAGCCTGAGGGGTTTATGCCGCTGTCAAAACCTGCGGCAAAATCCGAACCACTTCCTGAATCAGTCACGTGGTACAGCCGGGCAGCGAGGCTTTGGGCGCCATCATCTTCAGCTCCTCTCCTAAATGAAGCCTCGATACGCCCATCGCGGAAACGCCCTCGCCTACTCGGCAAACGCTTCGACGCCTCGATTCAGAACGTCAGATCACTACGTAAAGGTACTACTGCAAATAACTTTGTATATCCTCATTTTGTGTGATATACAATGTAGGGAAGTAACTAAATACCTCTACTACACGTATATTCAGAATACAAATTTTGAGTAACAGCATTCTGGTACAGTTATTCAAAGTTAGACTCTCCACAGCTCTGACTTGTAACTTGGTCTGGAGGTGTCATCTGGTTGTCTCCATGGAGATAGATTCTATAAGTTTGAGTTTATAAACTATAGCGCACCATTAAACAATTTAGTTTTGAAGTAACAGTAGTTGACTAAACAAAACATGGAACTAAACCAGACCAGGACTAAACCAGGACCAGATCAGGACTAAACCAGGACCAGAACAGGACTAAACCAGGACTAAACCAGGACCAGAACAGGACTAAACCAGGACCAGATCAGGACTAAACCAGGACCAGAACAGGACTAAACCAGGACCAGATCAGGACTTAACTGGAATTAAAAGTACTTTTACTCATCAGTATGGGGGGATTCCAATTTCTCCATTATCTCAAAAAAAGCTCAACAAACTCCTCCAGCTCTAGGGCTGGGTATCGTTCAAAATTTTCCGATGCCGATACCAATATTGATACCTTCATTTCAATACCGATTCCTAACCAGTACTTTTTTCGGTTCCTATTTTATATTAATTCTAGGAAAAAATTTAATTTCATTACACATTCTATTCCACATACTGGAGTTTATTTTCCGTTATTCAAGTTATTGAATATCAAGTTATTGAAGTAAATGAACAACAACACAACTGCACATCATCACATTATCTCTCTCTCACACACACACACACACACACACACACACACGCACACGCACACGCACACGCACACACACACACACACACACACACGCACACGCACACACACACACACACACACACATCTAAGTTTTTCTTCAAGAAACATATGAAATAAAAAGATTTTCATTTAATAATGTGTCACAAGAGTTAGATACAACAAAGGAAGATTATTTTGATTTAGTATTCATTTGGGTAAATTATTTTCAAAGAAACATATTCTTTATTTTTATGTTTAACTAATTTGAGTTAAAGAAAAGAGAGAAAATGCCTGAGAATTAAATTTTCAAATTAAAGAGATGAAATAAAATGATTTTCATTTAAAAATCTGTTGTGTCACGTTCTACTTTAGGAGAATTATCAACACGTACAGTATGAGTGAGGGGGTACTCGAGGTATGACAGAAGGGCTCAGGGGTACACAAGACAAAAAAGGTTGGGAAACACTGCCATAAACAATAGTTACTCGCTAATATCCTACAGTACCGTTAACATACATAGGTAAACTTGCAACAACCTAACTAGCTCCTACCTTAACAAACAAAGCAGATCAACGGAATTCGCGGAACAAACTTACCCGATGAAATATCAGACATAGCGCTGTGCTCGGTACTTTCCGAGTCTGGTCGTAAAACGTCCTGTAGAGAGGTGGTGGGTAGCGAATGCGCGCAGTATTAGAGTCGGTCTTACGAAAGTATAACCACGCTTTCGACTTCGGCATTTTTGTACGGTTTGACGACTCCGCAGCCAAGCTAATTGATTAGCTAACTTACAAGTTAGGCGAATCTCGCCTTGCCTGTGAACGAGGGGCGTGACCACGCTGTGTTTTTCATACACGTGGACGTTTGAGCCAATCTCAGGTGGCATTATCAGGCCATAAGCATGCAGGCACGTATCTGAGCCACACGTGATTAACCTCTGGGTATCGAAACGTGGAACCGAAAGACGAGGCATATTTCGATACCCAGAAGAACCTAAGCATTTCGGTCAGTGCCATGGAGGAACTGAATTTCGATGCCCAGCCCTATCCAGCTCAGATCTGGAGAAGGATTCAAACTTGTTTCGCCATTAGTATAGAAATGGGTCAAATGCAAATTGACCAATCAAAATACTGGCAAACTGTTATCTCCGTTAGATCCGTTCATCAACCTAAAACATGCACAAATGACTGAACCTCCAGCTGTAGTGCTCCTCACCCTGACCAAGATCAAGAACAAGAACAAGAACAGGACCCTGACATGTTGCGTCACTGGTGTTGAAAGACGGGTCAAATGCAAAGATAATAAACTAGATTTCACATCGGCAAACCATTGTCTTGCAATATTCTCCCATCAGCATGAAACCTGAAAAATAGTTCTCCAGCTAGGTAGTCCTCATTGAGACCAAGATCCTTGCTGTGATCTGGAGAAGGACCTAGTGGGGTTGAAATATGGGTCAAATGCAAAAGTACATCTAGATACTTCTCCTTTTGACCAAAATCCTGAATCAGATTTTGAGAATGACTCCTATCAGTAGTGACGTTGCGGTCTGTGTCGAGGTTTCGAAGTGTGTGTCGAGTAATCGGCAAAAAATCCAGGCGAAGTGTGGTTCGGAGCGTGATTTGATGACGTACGCGATGACCTTCGAACCTTCCTGAAGCACCGTAACACGTGACTGATTCAGGAAGTGGTTTGCTGGTTTGGAGTGTGAACCGTGTGTGTTTGGTTTGGTTGGTGTTCGGTGAGTATCTGCGAGTGTTTAAAAGATGGAACCAGCGAAAAAAAGAAAGTTTGCCCCTGTTTGGGAGGACTTTGACTTGATCACTCCCAATAAGGTTTGTCTTGTATAGCATTTATAAAATTACAAAATGTCTGCTCAGTGCTCACAAAGTATAAACCATTTTTTGCGTGCGTGTTTGCCACAGGTGTCTCTAGTGTAGACGTGCGCGATTTACAGTTCAGGACGATGTGTTTTTATGAAAATTGAGTTTTTAATTATTTTTTACATGCGAGCGGAACTAATGCGCCGCCACGCTCTACACGGGTAAGTTAGCGGGGCGTACCCAAACATTGTACAAGTTAACATGGCAGCGACTGAGGGAAAGCCGGAGCTTGTACCAAACAAAGGTGTCGCTACATCTGTTATATGGAACTGGTTCGGTTTTCTTGCGTCGGACTTGGAACAAATGAGCGCTCGCTGTAAGGTCTGTTCAAAAGCTGTTGCAACCAAAGGAAGCAGCGCAACAAATTTATTCTAGCGCCTAAAGCAGTCGCACGCAGCGGAGTGGGAGAAGTCACAGCGCGAGCACATCGTCCAAAGTCAAACAAGCAACAGTCCCTGAAACATTTTCGAACTGTGTGCCATATGATAAGCACGGGCCACGATGGAAGGCAATCACACACGCTACCACGATGTATATTGTAAAAGACATGGTGCCCATATATACTGCGGAAAAGCACGGATTCATTAACATGGTGAAAGATTTGGACCCGAAGTATGTGCTACCAAGCCGCAAATATTTTTCTGAAGTTGCCACAACTGTATACACACTGCACAATGCTGTAGGTAAGGGTCTTCAAGTAGGGTTGCAAAATTCTGGGAATTTTCAAAGTTGGATACTTTCCATGGGATATTTTCGGGAATTAACAGGAATTTTCGGGAATTAAAGGGAATAAACTGGGAATTATCAAAATTGAAGATTAGGGGCATCAATATAGTTGGTAGAAAAAATACTGTATCATAATTTTGGCTAAAATAATCAAATTTCTGTGAATAAAGTAGGACAGTATTTTGTGCAGAGCCATCGAGCCACACCCTCTACATGCATTTTGCATTCCTTTATCACATACAAAAAAAACTTCTAGAATTCTGAAGAGCTAAAGCTACTTTTCTGAGCTCACAGCAAATACAGACTACTGAGGCCAGACACTTCAGCAAGAGGACGACATGCAGTCAAGTAAGTTCTGAGGATATCATGAAGTAGATTATATTTGATCTATATATTAAAGATATAAAGAGATTTAAAGAATATTAAAGTAGAAAAGTAGAAAAAAAATAAATATAGTGCTAGCTTACTGGTAAACTACACTCAACAAAAATATAAACGCAACACTTTTGTTTTTGCTCCCATTTTTCCTGAGATGGACCCAAAGATCCAAAATTCACTCCAGATACACAACACTACCATTTCTCTCAAACATTGTTCACAAATCTGTCCAAATGTGTGACAGCGAGCACCTCTGCCCCGCCGAGACAATCCACCCCACCTCACAGGTGCGCCACATCAAGATGCCGATCCGACATCATGACCAGTGCACAGGTGCGCCCCAGACTGCCCACAATAAAAAGCCACCCCGAAATGTGCATTTTTTTGCTTTATTGGGGGTCTGGGGACTCAGAACCAGTCAGTATCTGGTGTGACCACCATTTGTCTCATGCAGTGCAACACATCTTCTTCGAATAGAGTTTATCAGATTGTCAGTTGTGGCCTGTGGAATGTTGGTCCACTCCTCTTCAAAGGCTGTTATGGACGAAGAACACAGGTGCATTTTATTGATGGCATTTTGAATGCACAGAGATACCGTGATGAGATCCTGAGGCCCATTGTTGTGCCATACATCCATGAACATCACCTCATGTTTCAGCAAGATAATGCACGGCCCCATGTTACAAGGATCTGTACACAATTCTTAGAAGCTGAAAATGTCCCAGTTCTTGCATGGCCAGCATACTCACCAGACATGTCACCCATTGAGCATGATTGAGATGTGCTTGACCGGCGTATACGACAGCGTGTACCAGCTCCCACTAATATCCAGCAACTTCGCACAGCCATTGAAGAGGAGTGGACCAACATTTCACAGGCCACAATTGACAATCTGATAAACTCTATGCGAAGAAGATGTGTTGCACTGCATGAGGCAAATGGTGGTCACACCAGATACTGACTGGTTCTGAGTCCCCAGACCCCCAATAAAGCAAAAAAAAATGCACATTTCGGGGTGGCCTTTTATTGTGGGCAGTCTGGGGCGCACCTGTGCACTGGTCATGATGTCGGATCGGCATCTTGATGTGGCGCACCTGTGAGGTGGGGTGGATTGTCTCGGCGGGGCAGAGGTGCTCGCTGTCACACATTTGGACAGATTTGTGAACAATGTTTGAGAGAAATGGTAGTGTTGTGTATCTGGAGTGAATTTTGGATCTTTGGGTCCATCTCAGGAAAAATGGGAGCAAAAACAAAAGTGTTGCGTTTATATTTTTGTTGAGTATAGATTTGCGCCATTTCACTGAAGAAGCTATCTTATGATGCTAGCTACCGCAAAATGTGCTAGAGCTAGCTTACTGGGAAACAAGATATGCTAAATATTCATATTTATATGCTAAGTTTTTGGACAGGAGGAGAGTTCCTTTCATTTTAAATTTTGAACTATAAGACACATTTTAGCCAATGTTCATGTTTTGTTGTTCAGTGAAGGAGATACACATTGATAAAGTTCTTCTTACAAATAAATCATGTGAGTCATGTGTTTTAATTGTCTCCCTTCTACAATAATGCTGCTGATGACAAAATAAAATGTCTATATTTATGTTGGTATGTGACTCACAATAATTCCCATAAATTCCCAAAACTTCTGTGCAAAGTTACCAGTTTGAAAATTCCTAAAATTCCCACACCAAAGTTTCCATGAAAATTTTCTGGAAACTTTCCAGAAATTTTCCGCCCCTTTGCCACCCTATCTTCAAGTGATATATTTTTTAAAAACAATAACAGCTTAATTGATACAAGGTGTCATGTTTTTTTTGTTGTTTTTTTAAAATAAAAGAACGTTGCATTATTTTGAGCCATTTTTCTGTCATCTGGTATTTGTTTTTGAGTAGGGCAGAGAAAAATCGATTAAAATCGGAAATCGGATTTTTTGTAAAAAAATCAGATTTTATTTTTGGGCCATATCGCCCAGCTCTACTCTAGTGTAGTACATTTTAGTGACTTCTTGATGGCGCCATAGAGTAACTGGACCCTTATGAAGTGTCGGTACATGTGCCGGCACAGTTGACTGAAAGTATCGATGCTTCATCTCACCATTACTGCCAACTAGGGATGCAAATTATCGATTAATTCATTAATCTATAGTTGATTGACCTTATCGATCGACTTACGATTAACTGATAAGCGGCGTTTTTCACCTGAATTTTAGTGTTTCAATAGGGTCTTTAAGAATATAAGCTATACTATACATAACACTGAGTCAAAAATATATCATAGTATTATTATATTGTATATTCCTCAATTAATTATTCCTTAGTAAAAATTAGACAAATGTATTGATGCTGAATAACAAAATACAGTAATCCCTCGCTCTATCGCGGTTCACTGTTCGCGGCCTCACTGTTTCGCAGGTTTTTATTTATTTATTTATTTAATTTTTTATAGTGTAACATTTTTTTATAGTGTAACATTGTGTTCTGCGTCCTGATTGGCTAAGAGACTAGACCAGGACTAAACGTGGACTAAACTAGGTCTAGACAAGAACTAAACCAGGTCTAGACCAGGTCTAAACCAGGTCTAAACCTGGACTGGACCTGGACTAAACCAGGACTGGACCAGGTCTAGACCTGGACTAAACCGGGATTAAACCACCACGTGCCGCTCTTTGCTGGTTTCGTGCGGCTGGTTTGTGGCTCGGGCTGAGAGTGCGCAGTCCGGGCGCCGCAGATCGATTTCGTGCTCGCAGCCCCGGTGTACGCGCGGCCTCGCGCCGGTGGTGCACGTGTCGCGCACTTCTCCAAGGGGTTGGTGCGCGTCGCGTCCCGGGACATGGCAGTGCCGTTGAATGAGCGCAGCATGTAAGTTACATGCTTTTATAATTTCAAAATATATGGTTCTAGGTCCAGCTCTACTGTGAGTTGTACGGCAACATCCAGAGAGGAAAGGGTTACATGATGTAACGCTATGGTCTTTCTCGCGAGTGGGTTCGCATCTCGTGTTCACATTCCAGAGTAGCGCCCTCTAGCGATTAGTTACAATTAATGCATTTTGTTCGCCCAACGTCTTGATTGGCAATTAATTGTAAGTCGATTAATTGTTGACATCCCTACTGCCTACCAACCTAAAATATACACAAAACACACCAAAAAAAAAAACTCTAGCCAGCTCGTCCTCACCCTGCAGACCCTGGCTCAGACGTGAAGACCCAGAAATGCGACTGTAACGGCGGTATTAAAAGTGGGTCAAGCATGCCCGTATGATCTCATAGCAGAACCATTATCTCGGCGCTTGTAGTAGTTCTATAAAGTCGTAACTGGGAGCCATGTTGCTTTTAATTGAAATCTCCACACTTAAGAGTCTGTGGTCCGCTCATCTACGCACCATCTGCTCCGGGAGATTACGGGGCAAATCCCACATCACAGGCCCGAGAGGAGGGGGTACACCGGGGGAGGGGAGCGGGGCAAGCGCAGGGTCAGGCTAACGCTAACAGTCACATCAAACAGACTGGAATATGAGTCAGAATTATCATATTCATAAGCGCTCGCGATCTATTTCCAACGAAGGAACGCGACCGTTAAAACGCTCATTTTACGCTATCTTCTGATCTATGTTATAATGTTGTTTCTCCGGGAATGTTTCCGAGGAGGTAACAACTTTCTAAATTGGCTTAAAGTTCACAAGAGTCTATTTTTTTTGCCACATGTCAGATCGTTCGCTCTTCTTCATCCCAGAGTTTAAGCTCCAAAGAGAATCCATGTGATAAGCGCTCATCTGTCTGTGTGTCCTGGTTCAGAAGAGTCCGAGCTCCACGGGGGACGGAGCTTTGAACTGGAAATGTGTTATGTCCAGTTTTGTGGCTGGAATAACCCAGTTTTTTACACCAGACCAAAGTGTGTTAGAGGAGGAGAGAGGGCCGTATCAGGAGCTCACCAGTGGACAGGCTGATTCCCCACACACAAATGAGCAGGAAAAATCGAATTATTAGTAAGAAACATGGACAAATTCTAGGCAAAAGTCTCAAATCCCGAGTGCACGAATCCGCCTTTCCTGACACCATCTCACTCCCTCCTCCTGCACCTCCTGAACATTCTGTCCCTCTTGATGCTGTATCTCCTGTACCTCCTCCTCCTGCATCTCCTGTACCTCCTCCTCCTGTACTTTCTTTACCTCCTCCTGTATCTCCTGTACCTTCTCCTCCTGCATCTCCTGTACCTTCTTTACGTCCTCCTCCTGCATTTCCTGTACCTCTTGCTCCTGTATCTCACGTACCTCCTCCTCCTGCATCTCCTGTACTTCCTGTACCTCCTCCTCCTGCATTTCCTGTACCTCCTCCTCCTGTACTTTCTTTACCTCCTCCTGTATCTCCTGTACCTTCTCCTCCTGCATTTTCTGTACCTTCTGTACCTCCTTCTCCTGCATCTCCTGTACCTCTTGCTCCTGTATCTCCCGTACCTCCTCCTCCTGCATCTCCAGTACTTCCTGTACCTCCTCCTCCTGCATTTCCTGTACCTCCTCCTCCTGTACTTTCTTTACCTCCTCCTGTCTCTCCTGTACCTTCTCCTCCTGCATTTTCTGTGTCTTCTGTACCTGCTTCTCCTGCATTTCCTGTACCTCTTGCTCCTGTATCTCCCGTACCTCCTCCTCCTGCATCTCCTGTACTTCCTGTACCTCCTCCTCCTGCATTTCCTGTACCTCCTCCTCCTGCATCTCCTGTACCTCCTCCTCCTGCATTTCCTGTACCTCCTCCTCCTGCATCTCCTGTACCTCCTCCTCCTGTACTTTCTTTACCTCCTCCTGTATCTCCTGTACCTTCTCCTCCTGCATTTTCTGTACCTTCTGTACCTCCTTCTCCTGCATCTCCTGTACCTCCTCCTGCATCTCCTGTACCTCCTCCTCCTGTACCTTCTGTACCTCTTCCTCCTGCATCTCCTCTACCTCCTCCTGCACCTCCTCTACCTCCTGCTCCTGTACCTCCTCCTCCTGCATTTCCTGTACCTTCTCCCCCTGTTCCTCCTGCACCTCCTCCAGCACCTCTTCTACCTCCTCCTGTACCTTCTGTCCATCCTCCTCCACCTGTACCTCCTCCTGTACCTCCTCCACCTGTACCTCCTCCTGCACCTCCTCTACCTCCTCCTGTACCTCCTCCTGCACCTCCTCCACCTCTCCTCTTCCTGTACATCCTGCTGCCTCTTTCCTCACAAATTAAAGTGAAAGATTCATTGCTGGTGTCAGGGGCCTCAAAATAAAAAATCTTAAAATGTGCGGTCTGGTTTATGTTTTATTCATTCTGCTCCTCCTTCTCTCCCTCCGTCCTCCCTCTCTCCTGTCCTGAGTCAGGTGGTGGGTGATGGTTCTCGAACAGCCGGCCCCGCCATAAAGACCCGGGCTGCTCCTGTCTGCATCCCAAATGGTGCGCTGCTTCCTACCCGCTATCTCTCCTCTTTTTTTATCTGTTATTTTCCTCTCCTCCATCTCTTCACTTCTTCTTCCTCTATTTGCTCATTCACGCTCCTCCACATCTCTCCTCTCCCTCTCTCTGTCTGCCGCCTTCTTCTCCACCTTTCTCTCTTCATTCTTTTCTCTCTCCCCTCTCTCTTGCTCCCTTTTCCCAGTCTCTATTTCTCTTGTTTGTACCGGACCTGTCATGCATCATCCAAATGGACACCACATGCCCCCTCCTTCCCTCCCTCTCTCTTTTACCTTTCGCCAGTCGCTCTCCCATCTTCAGCCAACTCTTTTATCACTCTCTTTCCTCCCTCCCTCCATTTCTTTCTTCACTTTTCTCTCTCTCTGTTCGGTTGGCATGGCCATTTTTACCTCTCCTCTCCTCTCCCCTCTAAACCTTTCCGTTTCTCTCCCTCTTTCCCCCATCCTTCTCTTTCCCTCTCCTCTCTCACTCTGGCTCGCCTTGTTTCTTCCTCTCCTCTCTCCTCTTGCTCTCTCCTTTCCTCTCCTCCGGTGACATCGGGTGATTTCTCCAGGTCTAATTGGTCCTGTGGGGCCGGTTGCTTGCCTGGGCTGCCTGTCTCTGTGGTTGTGGTGGTGGGGCTGGTTGTGGGGTTGGCTGTGGTGCTAGTAGTGAGGTCGATTGTGGGGCTGGTTGTGGGGCTAGTGGTGGGGCTGGTTGTGGGGCCGGTTGTGATGCTGGTGGTGGTGCTGGTTGTGGGACTAGCGGTGGGGCTGGATGTGGGATTGGTTTTAGATGGTTGTGGAAGTAGTGGTGGGGCCGGTTGTAGGGCTGGCTGTGGGGCTAGCGGTGGGGCTGGTTGTAGGGTTGGCTGTGGGGTTGGCTGTGGAGCTGGCTGTGGGGCTGGTTGTAGGGCTGGCTGTGGAGCTAGCTGTGGGGCTGGTTGTAGGTTTGGCTGTGGGGCTGGTTGTATGGCTGACTGGGGCGTTGGTTGTAGTTTTGACTGTGGGGCTGGTTGTAGAGATGGCTGTGGAGCTGGCTGTGGGGCTGGTTGTAGCTTTGGCAGTGGGGCTGGTTGTAGGGTTAGCTGTGAGGCTGGTTGTAGTTTTGGCTGTGGGGCCGGCTGTGGGGCCGGCTGTGGAGCTGTCTGTGTGGCTGGTTGTGGGTCTAGTTGCGTGTCTGGTTGCGGGTCTGGTTGCGAGTCTGGCTGCGGGTCTGGTTGCAGAGCTGCAGTCATTTGGTGGTTGTCAGGAGAAGGTCAAGGACATTTCTCAGTTTGTGACGACGAAAAGCAGAGGAGTCTTGGCACGCTGCAAGACCCGGGGGGCAGGACCCGGGGGGCAGGACCCGGGGGCAGGACCCGGGGGGCAGGACCCAGGGGCAGGACCCGGGGACAGGACCCGGGGGCAGGACCCGGGGGCAGGACCCGGGGGCAGGACCCGGGGACAGGGTGGGCGGACAGTTGTAAAGTGCGAGTGGTCGGGTCCAAACTCTCCTCCGCTTTAACTTAACGGTCCTAGATTACGTTAAAATGTCTCTTGGAATGTTGTTACCTCCTCAAAAACAAACTGTCTGAATGTCCTCACTATTCCCTACTTGGTGCACTACTCAGGGGTCACGCCATTTTTAGAGGTGTCCAAATGAAATGACCAGCTGGTGAAAAAGTAGTGCACTTAAAAATTTCCCACAATTGGTGATCACAAGAGCGGTTAATATAGACCACAATGCACTGGGAGAGTCGGGAAAACAGCGGCGGAAAGCGACAGTTGTTTAACTGGACACAACCCGACTGAACGAAGCCGATAAAAGCGCCGGTTTATGGCTCTGTAGATCCTCATTATGAATAAAATGCGACGAAATAAACCGTTCTGGAGTTAGCGGTGCTATAATTTCTACATTTCCGACAAATAATCCAGTCTGTTTACGTGAAATCCAGCGTGACCAAAACTTTTCTGATTATCATTCGTCCATAAAAACTTCCCAGTCTGATATGATCAATATTTATGGTAGTTCATGTCACCGGCTCCTTTTACCAGTAGAGAATTGAGTTTTTTTCAGTGTTTTGTTCAGTTTTCAGATGAGAAAATGACATTATAATGTAGAAAAATCGAAAAATAATGCACCTGCTTTACACTCTGCCCCGTTGCCAGTAGGGGGCGCTTGTTGTACACTAATACAACAACTGAGATCATGTAAATTTGCTTTTTCATAATCATGAATTCCACAATAACATTTTCATTGTGTAAAAAATGTCATGGCAACCAAACTTTTCTTCTGGAGAAATCACGACAGCAAAAAAAAATTGTTTAAAATTAGATCATATTTGCATTTCCAGTTTTGAATTGAAAATGAAAACGACCTGAGTCACTTCTCTCTTTTCACGGTCAGCTTGTCTCCTTGACGTTAATGCTTTGCCGTGAATGTTCCACAGTATGGCATTAAATATCCATCCATATGTATTCATCACCAAAAAAGCAGGCCAAATACAGGTCAGATCTGTGGAGAGAATGACCCCGCTTACAGTTAGAATGCAGGTTTTTCAATGTGCTAAAAGTTTAAGTTAAAAGATTAATGTCGCACTGTGGAACATTCCAGGCGAAGCAATCACATCTCCATGGAGACAGGACAGTGGTCTCCGCGCTGGGACGAGACAAATGTTACTTGAATGAATGAATAAGCGACAGTTTCAATAAAATAATCTGACCAAAGATTTAAAAAAATATATCCATCCATCCATCCACCTGCGGGAGGATTCATGGGGGCTGGTGCATTGTGTTCTGGGCAGCAGATCTGCTTGCGACCCAGAAATGGAAAAGCGGAAAAAAATATCTCTAAAAGTGAAATCAAAATGTGTCTTTCGTCCTCTGCTCACATTCAGAGGTGCAGTTTGGTCATAAATCACGAGAAGAGTGCACGGCATTTCACTACCGTCTGCTTTTCCTCGCTCCCAAACAGCCTGTAAACGTCCAATTGTCCCCAAATGGAGTCCATTTAAGACCGCCTTTTCCCCCCGAGGGCTTTGAATGCACCACGAGGCACAGACGTGACAGGCCCACAGCGCCCAAACATCGCGCTGACCTTAAACGTCTCAGGTTCGAGCGGTCATGTGACACCCGTCTCTCATCAACAGGGAGGAAAATGGACCCGCAACACATCGCCATGGTTACAGAGCGTAACAATATGTTTTCAATAGATGAATTATATAAAGAGTTGGCCAAAATATATTACAAATTATGGAAAGAGTGTAAGGACCAACCAAATGTAATCAATTTAATACATTTAAAATGTCCCCAGATCCGGTCGTCGAGGCCCCTGCCTTCGACTGCTGCCCAAATCTCCTCCCACCGGCCCCCTATGAATCCTCCTGCGGGTGGTGGGTCCACGGGAGGACGGCCCCACGTCGCTACGCACAGGAGGGGCTTGCAGTAGAGCCACTGCTCCTCCACGTCAAGAGGAGCAGCTGAGGTGGCTCGGGCATCTGTTCTGGACGCCTCCTGGACACCTCCCTTGGGAGGTTTTCCAGGCGTATCTCACCAGGAGGAGGCCCCCGGGGAACAGGACACGCTGGAGGGACTATGTCTCTGGGCTGGCCTGGGAACGCCTTGGGGTCCCCCCCCGGAGCTGGAGGAAGTGTCCGGGGTGAAGGAAGTCTGGGGTAGGTAGACTGATGGTAAATCGAGAGCTTTGCCTTTTGGCTCAGCTCCCTCTTCATCACAATGGTCTGATACAGCGGCCGCATCACTGCCGACACTGCACCGATCCGCCTGTCAATCTCACGCTCCATCCTCCCCTCACTCGTGAACAAAACCCCGAGATACTTGAACTCCTCCACTTGAGGCACTCCCAAAAGTTGATTTTGCATAATACCTCCTCTTTAAGCAGCTTTTAGACATACCGCAGTAACTATGGATTCTAATCCCACAGCACTGGCACATTTAATAATAGAAATGGATTTGTACAGCAAATACATAATCCTGCAGATTTGATTGACAGGGCATCAATCAGTTTCCGTCACATCTGGATCCTCCGCTTCCCATCACGTCTGTATCCATACCGCTGACCGTGAGGACCGCTTGGCTTTGAGCATATTACCCGCTCTCTGGTGACCTGGGCTGCCCTGGCCAAAAGGCACATTACCACAAAGCGCGTGGCTCAAGGGCACATGGGAAGCAGCACCAGCGCTCATGTGGCGAGCACATTGATTCGTATTGAGTTGCGCAAGGACATGGGAACAGATGTAGCTGCTGGTACCGGGCAGGGAGTGTGGGGGAGGGAGGAGGGCGACGGGGTGGTTTGTACATGAGTGTAATGTTTGTAATGTTTGTAATCTGTGTAATGTGTGTAATGTGTATAACGTGTGTAATGAGTATAATGTGTGTAATGTGTGTAATGTGTATAATGTGTGTAATGTGTATAATGTGTGTAATGTGTGTAATGTGTATAATGTGTATATTGTGTGTAATGGACCTGGTCTGTGGATTTTAAATAAGCAAACTTAGATTTTTCTTTTGCCAAAAGAAAACCTTTTTCTTATTTCAAGGCAATAAGACTTCTCTCATTTCGTCTGAGGGAAATGTCTGTGTTTAAAGCCCTACTGTGGATATTTTTAGCTTTTGTTGGATCCCAGGAAGTCCAGGACCCACTGTGGAAGCTAATGGGGAAACAAATAGAGAATAAAGAATAGTTTTATTGTACTGAAAAACATGTATCTGAACTCTGAGCGGTCTCGCATCTCCACAAGCCTGACTCTTATTTGGCCTGGAGGAGAACCCCTTCCTGCTTGTTTCCATGGAAATGTTGTTTTCGGGCAATAATGTTCCACAGTATGGCATTAAACTTATCTGTCTCCATGGAGAATGTTCCAGAGTATGGTTTTAATAGCATCATGCAGGTGCTGAAGAAACTTATATCTTCACTTTTGTCAAAACGTGCATTTAAAGGTACACTGTGTAAGATTTTTACCCGTTAATTACCAAAATTGAAGATACCCATTCAAAAATACAGTGTTTTCCAAGCCTTTTCACTTCCATCATGAAATCAAAGTATTCTGTTGGACTTAGATATAATCGATTTCACCTGCATAAAAGGGGGATCTTCCCCATGTAGTGGCATCCACTTTAACTACAAGAGCGGCAGAAGGACATACTGTATTTTGGGCTCCGCCTTCGCCGTTTTCTTTATAGCTGTCGGTACTGGCCCGTGGATTTCACTTTCACTTTCGGGTTAATGGCGGGTTACGCGTTGCTTGAGCATACCGCCACCTACTGGTTCCTGGGAGATTCTGCTACTTATTACTGTTTTTTATGACCCTCGAGGTCCACCATCCACCAATGCGCCACCATCCTACACAGTGTACCTTTAAAGCTACACTATGTTAGTTTTCTGGTGTGATGTCCACCGTCTCCATGTTACTGCTTTGACTGGAATATACCAGTGTATGGCATTAAACCAGTTACCTGGCCAGCCAAATGATATCTCTCTGTATTTCCTATACACCGCGATACCATTTGGACACTCTCCATCCACTCTCGCTCCTCCGGTTCCAAACCGACTCCGCGATTCTGATTCGTTCAAAGATGGTGACGTCAGTGCACCCGCCTTTGCCCGCAAAGTCACTCTTAGGCAGCGGAAGTTCCGCCTCAGTTTTGAATCAAGATGGCGCAATCTCTGATTGGTTCACTTAGCTGTCTGTCTACGCGCAACCGCAGCGCATTCTGTGGATCAAGCGTTACCAGACTCACTCGCTGGTACAGCGATGAGTCATGGATTCTTCCAGGCAATTAAACCAGTGCTTCTCAAATAGTGGGGCGGGCCCCCCTGGGGGGGCGTGGCGTGATGCCAGGGGGGGCGCGTATGACCCTGGGAAACATGTTTTTTTGCTGTACTGTACTAGAACTAAGTGTAATTGCACATCAACAACAGTAGTTGGCAGTGGCGTTCTCACATGCGATTTACGCACAGTCTCACCATTAACAGAACATCCTCTGTCACAGAAAAAACACGTATATTCCACTGAGTCGTGTCCTTTAGTCCGACAGAAGCTGACGCATCAGTGGCACAAGGAGAGAGCGTTTTTTTCAGTGCTTTTAGCTTATGCAAATTAGGTGGTTTTAAGTTTCATTTCTGTAAAACGTAAACAAATGTGCGCAAAGCTGCATTAAAAACACATTAATATTGAGTCCTCAGTGCAGTCTTTGTTGTAAGTTTTTTTCTTTTTTTTGTTTACAATTTTAATAAAAGGATACAGTGGTGTTCTAATAACAATTTTCTAGACAAATAATACTATTTATACTCGCGCGCAGGAAGGGGAGCGTGAAATTTTTTCTTCTTCCTGGGGGGGGGGACGTCACAGAAAATTATTGAGAAGCACTGCATTAAACATATGTAACACTTTACATTTCTTTCATTAAAAATATATATCTAAATAAAATCTATTGTGAAGCAATGCATCCTTGTTACATGGCCTGGTGGCAACACCTAATGCCACACCGTGGAACATTCTAGACTGGCTCCACTAGAAATATTACACAGGGCACCTTTAATTGCAGCAATTTCCATGTATTGGCCATCGCAGCTCATCAGATCTCAGAGGCTCAGCAGGGCTGGGCTAGCCTGGGAATTCCCAGGCCGCTTCCGTTCGTTTCGAACTGGAAGGTGGCCTGGAAACTCGTCCAAGCGAGAGTCCCAGATTTAGGGCCCCAATCAGAGAGCGGGGGAGGTGTGGCAAGACGGTGACGCGTACTACGTGACAAACGGAAGCTTGTAGTTTGAACTGACAACTGACATGATTGGCTATGGACTTACGTATACGCTCAATGATAGACATTCATAACGCCCAATAAACGGCCGTTGGCAATCGCTAACCACACCTCCGCTACGGGATTTTTCGAAGCGAGTTTCCAGACCCATATCTCACTTGTGATATGGTCAGGTGTTAACCAGACTAGGGCTGGGCAGGATAGTACACATCGCCCACATTGCCTAGTAAGAGAGTGGCATCAGACTGCCCCGAGGCAGCTGTGGCTACAACAGTATCTTACCAGCACAGAGTGTGGAATGGATGAAGAATGCTCTGTAAGCACTTTGTGTGTCTTCAAAGGCGCTATATAAATCCAGTGATTAATTCATTCACATTTAAGAGTGTTGTTTTTGCAAATGGGTCAGTTTGCCAAAGCTTTACATAATTAGAGAAAAAAAGTCTTCTGCAGATCAGCACATGTACATATTTATATATTTATATATTTATATTTCACCCTCAATGTCAAAGTACAGATATTAGACATACATTTATTATAACTGTAATTATTCATTCAAATACGAAGCCACACACACTGTTCACTAGTGAATGTTTTATATCTGAGCCAGGCCCAGATTTTCCACTCAAACATAGGGACAGTTCTGCAGTGTTGCTTTATCTCTTCTTTATTCAGACTATATTATTGTTGTCTTTCTTTCCGCAGCACACTCTAAAATTCTGTTTGATCGGGGGTCCGGGGCCGGCGCTCAGTGGGGCCCCTCGGTGTCGGGGGCCCGGGCTGTGGAGCGTTTGAAAACAATGGCTGCTTTAGAGGGACATGCATTATGGAACGGGCAGACTGAGCGGGACTGACCGGTGTTTGGGATGGAAGGGCATGGTGATTCTACGAGGACAGAGAGAGGGCAGAGAGAGAGATGAGAGGAGAGAGGGCAGGGAGAGGACAGAGAGAGAGAGATGAGAGGAGAGAGGGCAGAGAGAGGACAGAGAGAGAGATGAGAGGAGAGAGGGCAGAGAGAGGACAGAGAGAGGGCAGAGAGAGAGATGAGAGGAGAGAGGGCAGAGAGAGGACAGAGAGAGAGATGAGAGGAGAGAGGGCAGAGAGAGGACAGAGAGAGAGAGAGAGAGAGAGAGAGAGAAGACAGAGGACAGAGAGAGGGCAGAGACAGAGAGAGAGAGGAGAGAGAGAGGGCAGAGAGAGAGAGAGAGAGGGCAGAGAGAGAGAACAGAGAGAGAGAGAGAGAGAGAGAAGACAGAGGACAGAGAGAGGACAGAGACAGAGAGAGAGAGAGAGAGAGAGAGAGGGCAGAGAGAGAGAACAGAGAGAGAGAGAGAGAGAGAGAGAGAGAGAAGACAGAGGACAGAGAGAGGACAGAGACAGACAGAGAGAGAGAGAGAAGAGAGAGAGAGAGAGAGGGCAGAGAGAGAGACAGAGGGCAGAGAGAGAGAGAGAGGGCAGAGAGAGAGGACAGAGAGAGGACAAAGAGGACAGAGAGAGAGAGAGAGAGAGAGAGAGGACAGAGAGAGAGAAAGAGAGGGCAGAGAGAGAGAAAGAGAGGGCAGAGAGAGAGAGAGAAGACAGAGGACAGAGAGAGGACAGAGAGAGAGAGAGAGAGAGAGAGAGAGGACAGAGAGAGAAAGAGAGGGCAGAGAGAGAGAGAGAGAGAGAGAGGACAGAGAGAGGACAGAGAGAGAGAACAGAGAGAGAGAGAGAGAGAGAGACAGAGAGGGCAGAGAGAGAGAGAGAGAGAGAGAGAGAGAGAGAGAGAGAGAGAGAGAGAGAGAGAGAGAGAGAGAGAGAGAGAGAGGGCAGAGAGAGAAAGAGAGGGCAGAGAGAGAGGAGAGAGAGGGGAGAGAGAGGGCAGAGAGAGAGGGCAGAGAGAGAGGGCAGAGAGAGAGGGCAGAGAGAGAGAAAGGAGAGAGAGAGAGAGAGGACAGAGAGAGAGGGCAGAGAGAGGAGAGAGAGAGAGGGCAGAGAGAAGAGGAGAGAGGAGAGAGAGAACAGAGAGGACAGAGAGAGGACAGAGAGGAGAGAGAGGAAAGAAAGAGAGGGAAAGAAAGAAATGAGAGAGCGGAAAGAGAGATGAGAGGGGAGAGTGAGAGAGGAGAGAGAGCGGGGAGGAGAGACAAGTGAGAGAGGACAGAGATGAGATAGGGGAAAGAGAGGAGAGAGAGGAAAGGTTAGTGAGAGGGCAGAGAAGGGAGAGGAGAATGAGGTTAGAGTGGAAGCGAGGGAGAGGGAAGAAAGAGGGGAAAGAGGGGAGGGGGTGAGAAGAGAGGGAGGTTAGGGGGAAGTGATGGAGAGGAGGAAGAGAGGGAAAATAGGGAGAGAGAGGTTAGAGGGAAAGAGAGGGAGAGGAGGGAGAGGGGAGAGAGGGAAAAGAGGGGGGAGAGAGAGAGAGGAGAGGGGAGAGAGGAGAGAGAGGTTAGAGGGGAAGAAAGGGAGAGGGAAGAGAGAGGAAAGGGGTGTTAGAGGGGAGGAGAGGGAGAGTGAGAGGGAAGAGAGATGTTAGAGGGAAAGAGAGGGAGAGAGGCAAAAGAGGGAACAGAGAGGCGAGGGGAGAGAGGTTAGAGGGAAAGAGAGGGAGGAGAGGGAAAAGAGGGGAAGAGAGAGAGGAAAGCGAAAACAGGGGAGAGAGAAGAGAGAGAGGTAAGGGGTGTTAGAGGGGAGGAGAGGGAGAGGGAAGAGACGGAGGACAGAGGGAGGGGAGGGAGGAGAGAGGTAGGAGAGAGAGGGAGGGGAAGAGAGAGAGAGAGAAAGAGGGAGAGAGAGGGAGAGAGGGAGAGGATAGAGAGGGAGAGGGGGAGAGAGAGAGGAGAGAGAGGTGAGAGAGAGAGGAGGGAGAGAGGGAGAGAGGTTAGAGGGGAGGACAGAGAGAGGGGAGAGAGAAGAGAGACAAAGAGGGGAAAGAGAGGAGAGAGAGATTAGATGGGAAGAAAGGGAGAGGAGGGAGAGGGAAGCAAGAGGATAGAGAGAGAGAGAGAGAGAGAAAGGGAAATGGGTCATTCACATTGATCTTCACACTGCACAGCTGAAAAATGGACTTAAAAACAGCCAAACAACTGCCATCTCCTCAAAACTACTGCCACACTATTCGATTATATTGCACTAATCAATATTAAAACTCTGAATTATGTAATTATGTATTGTATAACAGTAATTCAATGTAATCACCCAAGGACTTGACTAAATCTTTTATGTATTGTAATCAAAAACAACCTATGAAAGTGAAGACTGGATGCCGCCACAGAATTAATGCTGTCATGATACTCCATTTCCATAACAAGGAATAGACTCGATACTCAATACCGATTCTGATACAACAATGATAATAATAACACAAAAGAATACGATTTTCAGTATTAAATCATAGAGCTTTCTTTTATATTCCCATGTGGGTTTATATGTGTGTGATCCCTGTGGTCCCGGTAGGTTCCACAGTGGTTCGTGGGCGTATACTCGTCTATATTTGTTCTGATACAGCTCCAGATCATTCTAAAGCTTCAGGAAAGGTTCATTTCTGTTCTGTGAATGGAGCATTTTTAGTATCAACCCTGCTCAAGTGAGTATCTTGTTTCGATATTAGTTTTAGTATCAGATTTTGGGTATTCTTGACAACTCTACACAGAATGCACGACTACTTCAACATGCACGAATGAATCAAAACAAAAATCAGAAAATGCTTAAAACTAGAGCTGGGCGGTATATCATGGTATTTTTCAAAATTATATCGGTGTCACGGTATTTGATGGTATTTTATTTTCATTTACTAAGTGGTACCGTGTCTTTGGCGAAGTGGACAGTAACAGCGCTGGTAATATCGTTCCACCGTTTGCTTTTCTTGTCGTAGGCGGTCCCCTTAGCAAACGCGTCTTTGAGTGACGTCTGAGTGGCGTTTTGTGTCGCGGCGCCGACTTGAACGTTCCCTGCAGACGTGGAAGAGGATGCAGATCTTAGTTTCGTGCATTCTTCATATTCCAGGACGTGTTTGTGACGGAGGTGGTGAAGCAGATCGCTCGCGTCGCCTCCTGCGGCTACGACTTTAGCCCGACAACATTTACAGAATACGTTTGTTTGATCGGCGTCAGATTTTTTAAAGCCGAAGCTCTTCCGCACGACTGACACGGCTCCTCTTTTCGGTATAAGTTCCTCTGTGTCTGTAACGTTTTCTCTGTCCATGTTGTTCACCGCACAACACACACTGAGCTTCCACCGCTCTCACACCACCGCAAAACAGTCCCCCTTTCAAACAATGTCCCGCGGCGCCACGTTCCACTGCTCTGTGTTCCCGACGTTTTGTACGCACACACTCCAGTATTGGGATATATGAAAATTCATATCATCACCGCATCTGCCGTACACTTCCGCTAAAGGTTAACAGGCTAATACAGCTAATATGCGCGCAGTGATACGAATTGACAAACACAATACGCGATCGCTAAGTATGCTGCTGGATGTTTCGTGGACAACTGTTTGGGACACAAATATATCACCTTTCAGACAAATGTTTTGTTTTGAGAAGAAAAACAAGCTTCATTTCATGTTCCAGGGAAGTTACCGGACATACCTACGTGTGCTCCAGAAAGCGAGCCGAACCGGGATCAACACACGTAACTTTTAGAAGGAAAACCATACAGATTAACATAAAAAAAAACGTACTATCCCTTTAAAATATCAGAAAACGTAAAAAATCTGCTCGTATTTTTCATCATACAAACCTATCACACATTTAACCAGTACACCCCCCGTCTTCCGCCTCGCCACTAGCCCGCTCTTCACACGCCTGTCCTGGATCAGTGCCGCCTGAGCGCCCCCCGCTGGCTCTCATGTGCTCCTGTGACAACACAAAGTTCATTGATTTCCTTAAACGCAGCACGACCTTAAAGGCCACTCTTCACGCTGGATGGTTTTCTGGGCTACGGCCGCACATCTGCAGCCCGTAGCGCCATTAGCCTCTGTTTGTCGCTAATCAAGCTAGCAAAAACGCAGCGCGCTTAATACGCCCTGAAAGCTCTGGCACAATTAGCACAGCGGCCAAACACGCTGGGGACGCGGTGGCGGGTTTAACAATGTCAGGAAATATTGGGTTAAAGCACATGAGTAATTCAATATCGTAATGTATTTAAAAAATCTATAGCCTGCTAGTGTTACACTTACTACTCTTACCAGTACCTCTACTATCACTACTGCGATTACTAATACTACTTACTATTAGGAACTGCAACTCTAGCCTCTGTTGCTGTAGTATTACTACTTCTACTACCACTAGTGCTTTACTACTACTCTATAAATGCTACTACCATCAACTTATATGGTGTAGGATATAGGGTCTATTGAAGCTACTGACCCTGCAGTATACTGTACTACTACTACTACTACTACTACAGCTACTCTGTGGATGCACTACTACTTCTATTACTACTCTGGCTAGGCTGCTACTATTATCACTAGAGCTACTATTTCAAATATTACTACAACAACAACTAGGGCAACTTAGATTAGTTGATACTTGAACTTGTTTTGAAGGATGGGGTCGATTACTACTACTGCAATACTACTGGAATGAGTACTCGGCTGCTACTACCACTAATTTAAATGCCGTGGGGTCTATTGGAGGTACTAGTATTGCACCGCTGGCTTGTCAATCAAACCTTTTTCTAACCTCGGCGAAAGAAGGCGCCTCATTGGTCTGTTATTAATGTTCATATCTTGATTTATGGGTAACACCTTATAGACCAGACCCGGGCATTTCAAGGCCCGGGGGCCAAATACGAGCGGACTCTAACCGGCCCCCGAAAGGTTGCTTGGAATTAAAGGAAAAGTAATGTTTTTTTTTACAATTTGAGCCTTATTTCAGTAATAAAACAAGTTGTTTTACTCACCCATAGCACTTTGGTATGGAGCACTTCCATGGCACTTTCATATGGAGTACTTCCAGAGATGTTTTAGATTTGCGGTTAGCCTAGCGCGACTTCTAGCCATAGCTCGGGGCATATAATATATTCCCCAAGCATGTAATATGCCTCGTGCGGGCTCCAAATAACACAAACTTTAGCACTTTTCAAATCATAGAAGCCTGATGTCTTAGTCTACGATTTCGTTTGAAGCAAAAGTGGCCTGTAATCCGAGATTTATCCATAGTTTACAGCTTTGCGTTTCATGTTTGGGTCCCGGGAGCTGAGACCACAGTCCGCACATGCACACTGGCCTCATCTACTCGAAACTATGGCTAAATCTCGGATTACAGGCCACTTTTGACCACACGAAATCGTAGGCTAAGACATTGGGCTTCTATGATTTGAAAAGTGCTAAAGTTTGTGTTATTTGGAGACCGCAAACATATGCCCCGAGAACTCACATGACGGAGATCGCAAATCTAAAACATCTCCGGAAGTGCTCCATATGACACCAAAGTGCTATGGGTGAGTAAAACAGCTTGTTTTATTACCGAAATAAGGCTCAGATTGTAAAAAACGTTACTTTTCCTTTAAGAAAATAAAACCTACTTTCAAAATTGTACATAATGCATTTGTACTGATGATCATCTGTGGGACGTGCTTCACATCTCCACCTCAAACATGAACCTGACTTTGATGCATTTGTTAAAGCTCAACAGAGGCGAGATTTCTCTCACTGACCAAGAAAAAAACACTAAAACATGCTAACTTTTTTCTACACAGTTTGGCAGTTGGACAAAAAAAATGTTGTACATATCTTGTATTATATTATTGGCAAACAAAGACATTGTGGTGTCTTAATACAAAGTGAAGTTATACAAACCTAAATCAAAACAAAGGAAACAATAGGGCAGCCAGGTCAGGTCCAGGGGTGTGAAAACATCCATTAGGTCTTTGAATGGGTATGCTAAACTAAACGCCAGAGAGAAACTAAAAAACAAAAGACAGAAAGCTGAAAGCAAAGAGGTGCGATAGTTTCAGAATAATTTCAGTGTCGTTAGCTCCTCCCTGCAGCGAGATATAAGCAGTGTCCATCAGCACTCTAACCAGAACTGACAAAGCAACTCGGATGAGCTGCGAAACATTTTCAACCAAATAAATTTTGTCCAGTTGACAAATTGAATTTCTCCTTTTACCATGGATTCTACCTGGACGACTGAGGGATTCTTCACACATCATAAAAAGTTAAGAAAGTTAAACTCAGAAAGCATTGTGGGCTTAATGTGACTGAAAAAGAGTTCAAATGTTTCACGTTTACCATTGTTTTCAATTATTTTACTGAATAAATTCACTTTTTGTAAACCTCACTCTCTCATTACTTAATAATAACACAGAACTTACCAGCTTCTGTAAACGATGCCATTTACTGATTTCAACTTAGAAATAAAATGAATAACCAGAGTAGACTTCAAACTTTTGGGCCCGGCCCTCCGCAATATTTTCTGCTTCTCATTTGGCCCCTGGGGAAAAATAATTGCCCACCCCTGTTATAGACGCACGACATTCAGCCTGCAGGTGTTTTCAGAACTCAGGTGGTACAGAAATCTGGAACAACATCCAGCTGCAATAAGAGACTCGAAGACATTCAGAACATTTAAAACCTGAAATCTGAAAAGATGGCTTAAAGGAAAAGTAACGTTATTTTACAATCTGAGCCTTCTTTCGGTAATAAAACAAGTCGTTTGACTCACCCATATCACGTTCGTGTCATTTGGAGCTGTTTGAAGAAAGTTATGTTGTAGCGTATCCGTTAGCATTTGTATTCGGGGCATTACTTTGCGGTGTCCAAATAACACAAACTTTAGCACTTTTCAAATCATAGAAGCCCGATGTCTTAATATATGATTTCGTTTGAAGCAAAAGTGGCCTGTAATCCGAGATTTATCCATAGTTTTCAGCTTTGCGTTTCATGTTTGGGTCCCGGGAGCAGTCGGCGCATGCGCACTGGCGTCCTCATCTACTCGAAACTATGGCTAAATCTCGGATTACAGGCCACTTTTGCTTCAAACGAAATCCTAGATTAAGACATCGAGCTTCTATGATTTGAAAAGTGCTAAAGTTTGTGTTATTTGGACACCGCAAAGTAATGCCCCGAACATATGATACAGCACCATGTTAACGGATACGGGATCATTACTAGAACAGAACGGCTCAACATAAGTTCTGCGATACTGCTCCAATTGACAGAAAAATGCTATGGGTGAGTAAAACTACTTGTTTTATTGCCGAAAGATTGTAAAAAAACGTTAATTTGCCTTTAAGACACTGTGATCACTAATGTTTATGCTTCTGTGGAAATGTCAGTGTTGTGTCATGATTGTGTCGTATTGTGTGTTTCTATCATGTCTGTCCTGAATTGTCATTGACAGTTTCTCTATTGTGTGAAGTTGTTTGTTGCTTTTATCTCTGACCTGCTCGGGACGACAGATGTAAAGAACCTTCAGGCTAATTCTGGCATATTTACAAGTTTATGCTCATGAATATGCATTGTCCATTTTAAATAAAAATAATACAAATATATATATAATAAAATAAAATAATGGAATAAACACACCAGGACCATGCAGCGTTAATATGAATAATACGATTACGAACATTTATGAGACTCGCAGCAGCAGTCACAGAAAGAGGAGCGATGATTTTTCAATAGAAAGTGAGCTGAAACCAGAAGCGCACCCATGCTCACTTCCTATGCTACGAAGCGTTCAAAGGCGTCTAGTAATTTAGCATTAGCACTAAAACTTGGCAAATACAATAATTGGTAATAATGATCAGAAACAGATAAGCATTTACATTGATCGTTTGAGTTACCGACATGTTTTGAATAGTGCTGTCAGGCGATTAAAAAAATAATCTAATTAATTACAGGATTTGTAATTAATTAATCAAATTAATCGCATTTGAATCTCATTCGTGAGAGACAGCGAGAGAGAGACGCTTTGCTCATTCGTTTCCCAAATTCTGCGACTGTGGTTTGGTGGTTTGTTGAAGTGCGCTCTATCACCGGTAGCAATGGAACGTGTCCGGACGTGTTTATCGTTCAAATGATCCGTCAGGCTAGAGCAGCTTTGGTGATCGGAAAATTCTTTTTTACAAAATCTACAAATCACAGCATTCTTCTTGACAGTCCCGTCTTCGTTCTTTTTATAAATAAACTCGCCGTTCAAAGGCCCTGGCAGCGATTCGCTCGCCTCGCCCCTGAGTCGAGTCCATGTCAGTTTCCTCCAGGATTTGTTTGATTAGCGACGCAGGTGGAAGTGACGCCACTGCCAAGTCGCCTACAAGTCCTTCAATTGGACAAATTTAAAATGTGCCGCATTGTATTGCCGCTCATAATTAATTGCGTTAATTTTTATAACGCGTTAATTTGCAGTGTAATTAATGAATCTAATTTTTGTTGTGAGTACAGCGCGCTGACTCACTAGCCTTGAGCCTCTTGAAGGTTCCTTCGGACGAGGCACGTAACAAAAAATAAAGTCTTGAATCCAAGGTTTGTCTTTTCTATCTTTACTAAAGTGACAGTCATACAGAACCAAAAGGGAACAACAAAAGGAAACAAAAGGAATTTCTAGATCTTGTAGACTCCCTACATGACGTCCTACGTGACGTCCCTACATGCTACGTGACGGTCAAAAGACTGTTAAAGTACAAGATCAAAAAAATCAAAGTACAACATAGCAACGTAAATATGAACTTAAACTAACATAGAAAATGGCTCTAACAAATGCGTTAAACTAACAGCCCTAGTTATGAACTAAGTTACTTTCAAGTTATTTGCTCTTCACTGCATTAAAAACAGACTGAAGCTCTGGAAGGGTTCACTTTTACTTTAACAGACCAAAACAAAACAACATGTGCTAGTCAGAGGTGGAGAGACACAAAAACAAGATCGAAAACAAGTACGTGAACATCAAACTCTAACACAGGGGGTCCTCGGGTTACGACGGTCTCGACTTACGCCGTTTCGTGGTTACGAACGAGCCCCCATTTTAAAAAAATTAAAAAATTACGCGTCATTCAGTCTTACGCGGTTTAGCGTGGTAAGCGACGTAAACAAATGCGAACGGCGCACGGCGGAAGAATACGCTTTGTTGTGGTTGTAGGGCGAAGAAGACGGCCTCGTGTGCGTGCCCAATGTGGGCGGAAGTACCTGATGTGGGCTCTGATCTGCTCCTATGAAAGCGGCAGTGATAACCAAGCAGCGTAGTGGTCTAATTATTGAGATGGAAAGGTTTTTGGTGCTTTGGTTGGAAGATCAAAATCAAATTCCGACTTACGACGAAATTCGGGTTACAACACGTCTTAAGAACGGATCAACGTCGTAACCCGAGGACCCCCTCTATTTGCCTGACTATTCCTCTCTCTGTGCAGCTGAATGCCTCTCCTAGTCTGATCCTAATGTCTAAGAGTACGTACCGGCTCTGTGAACATAAACCATAATTAAAGGACTACTGAAAACTGAGTCCAGATATTAAAAGTAAAACATTAGTCCCAGTGTGTGTCTCATTGTGTGTCCATGTTCGAGCGTGCACCATAGAAGGTCTTTCTTTCGCTGTCTGAGGAGAGGTGCTGCTCGCGGGTAAACACTCGAGAGCCATCACAGCTCAATACACTATTGTGCTGAGTAATTACGGCCACTCGCACCATAAACATGTTTTCCATGTAATCGTCATAATAAACTGACAAATGCAGCGTTAACTGTCCTTCAAGATGACACATGGTCTTCTGAGGCAGTGTTTGTGGGTTTTTAGGCTGTGAAAGTTTGATGGAGGTTAACCACAGATGAAAAACACCAATTCAAAACAAACAGAAAATCTTTTAAAGTAGAACTATGTATGTAAGCTTTCAGGCGGTGTGTCCATCACCTGCTAGTCGCGTAAAAATATACAATTTCATACAGTACGGTATCAATTTTATGGATTTTTCATTCAGTTGCAGGTGTTTCTATTGACTCATTTTGGTTTTATACCATGTTTTGGAATATTAGAGGCAAAATGACAACATTTAACAGGAGAAAAAAAAAAACGTACATAGTGCCCCAATAATATGTGTTTTTTATTTGTTTGTTTTGTACAATTTGTGTTATTTTATTAGAAATAGTGGTGTTGGTTATAAATGACCTCAAATGTGACTTAAAATAACTTACTAACTAAATAAATAGTGACTTATACGGCCAAAGAAAATAGTTTTTGGAATTCCAGGGAAAAAAAAGTAATTTTCAATCTATACTACGGTATAATATGTAATTTCACCATCCCACATACACAATGAATGCAGATATTTTTATGACATGTTGAATCGTTTTTAAAGTATTGTGTATAAAGGACAGCTCAAATAATCGGCGCAGTTATTCTATCCAGTCCACTGCTGTCCAGATGCTGCAGAGGGAGGGAGAAAGGGACAGACAGAGGGAGGGATGGACGGGAGGAGGGGACAAATGCATTAAAGCTTTCTATGAATTGACCTACATATTAAAGCGATATGTGGCACTTTGGACAATAGGCTAAATGGACAGTAAGATCTTTAGAGGCGGATTTATCTGCGTGTATCATGGAGCGCTATAAGCCTGCGCATTAAACAGGACCACTTAGCCACCGAGCTGCGCTGCAAAACAACAGCCGGCTTTGTGTCCGTATATGTATATCTCAGCTAGTTATCATACGTACATTTGGTTTAAAGGACACACGTTATGCACAACTGACTTTTTTAGCCACGTTATAATGTCGTGCCTTCATCAAAAACATACAGTGGGTACGCAAAGTATTCAGACACCTTACTTTTTTTCACTCTTAAAGGTCCCATGACATGGTACTTCTTGATGCTTTTATATGGTGCCTTAATGGTTCCCTAATACTGTAAATGAATCCTTCTTCAAAATCAACACTCAATGCATGAGAAAGACACATGTACACAGTCAGAGTCAGAATATCTCTCTCTGAACAACTCGTTCTGGGCCTTGTTGCTTGAATGCAAATGAGAAGTACACAGATAGGTTAGAGGAGCGGGTGGAGGGGGGGGGGCAAATGCGCTGCTGGTTCCTTGTTTTAGCGGTGCGCTGTCTCTCACTTCCGCGTTTTAAGCGCGGAGGAAGAAAGGAGAGGGATTTCAATGAAAAAAACACATTTTCACAGAAAATAAAATTAAACCACTGCTGTTTCAGATGTCCACAGGCTCAGATAAAGGACTTCCGAGCCTAGAAACACTCGCACGTGCCTCCAGGCAAATAAAAAAACGCATTTCGCATTGCGTAGCTCCTTCGCGGTCCAAACTCTCTGGGCGTGATTTACAGAGACGCTGAGTAGAGACACAGACGGGGGGTGGAGCTGCATTTTTCAATGTGACATCAATAAGTTTCCTTGTTCAGAATCGCCCGTTTGAGCTGTGTTTGTTTCAAACGCAGAATGACCGCAAATGCTCAGTTTAGACATTTCGCAACTTTTAGCCATGGAGGGGGCCCTAAACAGGGTAGGGGAGCTCACATTAACGTTCAAAAACCTCAGAAAGTGAAAATTTCATGCCATGGGACCTTTAACAAGACAATGACCCCAAGCACACAGCTAAAATAATGAAGGATTGGCTTCACAACAACTATTACCAGCCAGAGCCCTGATTCCCATTACTCGGTCTTACCCCTACTCCTTTAGCTACATCTTTGTCTTGCCCCTCGATACCGAGCTGAGAGGGCTCGGGGTACGAATGTTCCCCTAAGAAATGGGACACCACTCGATTACCGTTTGCGTCATCGTCCCTCGCCTCTACCTGAGCTGCTACGTCTACAGAGGCGACGACAATTGACGCAAACAAACGTAAACAAATGTCAAGGATTATCGGGTACATCAGCTCGACAAAAAAAACTAGCTTGTTTATACATGAAAGTTCGATGAAAATGATAACGTCGGCTAAACAGACACCGCAACAACAGTTCACTAAAAGTAAAGTCGACCATAAGCGTCATAATTGCTGCTAAACTGTTAATTGATAATTACAACTGCTGAAAATACATTTATGAGACTCCTCGGCTGGTCGATGTGACGCTGCCATCCTGATCCCAAAACCTGCCTGAGCTTGTAGGTGTACCCCTTCGTTTCAAGTCTGGTTGAGAGCTTACTTCGTTTCAAGGGGTATGTAGCCCGAGGTCGTGGCCCCAGCCCTTGATCAAAATTATAATCGGGACACCCCTTACCCTCACATGAACGCGCAAAACCAAGGGGTAGGGGTAAGACGTAGGAGTAAGACAGAGAAATGATAAAAAAATAAAATAAAGATTATGTCAGAAAATGTTGGTATAGAAATAAAAATGTATATTGTGAATTAAAGTGAAGTCATGTTTCCTTTTTGCAGGAACAGAGCACCCGTGGGGCACTCGACAGGGGTGTCCTCTAATCCCCGTGTTTAAGCCCTAACCCCCTCCACTCAGACACATGCTGGGAAAAGTCGCCACCAGGCCAAATTACAAATCAGATCTGTGGAGACTTAAAGACAACACTGCTCATAGTGAGAATGCACAAGGGATTTTTCATCAGTACAAAACGCAGCAATTGAATAAATAGAAAATACATACGTTTAATGTCATACTGTGGAACACTTCTGGCAAACCAATAACATCTCCAAGACAGCGAGCAGGAGGGAGACCCTACACTAGAACAGTTCCATATGCATTTATAATACACTATATTACCAAAAGTATTCGCTCACCTGCCTTGACTCATACTATGAACTGAAGTGCCATCCCATTCCTAACCCATAGAGTTCAATATGATGTCGGTCCACCTTTTGCAGCTATTACAGCTTCAACTCTTCTGGGAAGACTGTCCACAAGGTTGAGGAGAGTGTTTATAGGAATTTTTGACCATTCTTCCAAAAGCGCATTGGTGAGGTCACACACTGATGTTGGTCGAGAAGGCCTGGCTCTCAGTCTCCGCTCTAATTCATCCCAAAGGTGTTCTATCGGGTTCAGGTCAGGACTCTGTGCAGGCCAGTCAAGTTCATCCACACCAAACTCTGTCATCCATGTCTTTATGGACCTTGCTTTGTGCACTGGTGCACAGTCATGTTGGAAGAGGAATGGGCCCGCTCCAAACTGTTCCCACAAGGTTGGGAGCATGGAATTGTCCAAAATGTTTTGGTATCCTGAAGCATTCAAAGTTTCTTTCACTGGAACTAAGGGGCCAAGCCCTGTGGCCAGGCCAAGTGATTAGGACACCTGATTTTGATCATTTGAATGGGTGAGCAAATACTTTTGGTAATATAGTGTATATTTCTATTAATTTTAATTAGGACAATGAATATTAATCAACATAACGACAAACAGCATCAATGTAAATATGCCGGAATTAGCTCAATAGCGACTTTACATCGTTGTCCTAAGGCAGGTCAGAACAGAAGAACATTTAGAGGAACACACAGAAGAGACAGAAGTGCACATAGACATGACGGCAAGTTCACCACAACAGACCATTCTCTGAGTTTAAGAAGAACATCTACTTGTGAGAGCACGTTTGATTATTTTACAACCGATGTTTCTTGAAGGTTGAGGGACTGTCACTGTGTGCACATGGTTGAATTGGATTTCTCCAAATCCGATCCCGTTACTCGGCGGGTGGTCTGTCCTTCAATCCCAGTGCACATGAAAGTCGTGTAATCGGATAATGGTCAGCGACCTGGCTGGCTCTGCTACGCTATGTGGCGCTGTAGTCCAACTACTTCCGGGTGATGGCTACTCAATAAAAACACAACAAAGATGGCGCTTGAGGAGTTTGATGGAGCAGCATTGGTGTACGTACGTGTTGTGCATTCTTTCTTCGCAGCCATGATTTAGTCTGATTTTTCCGGCAACAAAGATCAAAGATCAAAGATCAATATCAGCTTTATTGTCAATTCTGCCATATGTGTTCAACATACAGTGAATCGAAATTTCGTTTCTCTCTGGCCAGGTAGTGCAAAAAGACAGGCTACAAGTGTACAATCGCTACTCATGACGACGCCGGCGCCTCCTGCCACTTCCGTATGCCAATCCGATCCGATATCATGCACAAGGCAATACCAAGCGGATTACTATCGGCCTAAGCCAGGGGTTCCAATCGGATTCGGGAAACCAATCCCGATACGATCCTTAGCCTGTGCACATGAATTTGATACGTTTGCAATCGGATTCCACTCGTCCATGTGCACGCCTCTGATAGACGTCGCCATTTGGCCAAATTTGGTCCTGCGTCTCTGTATGTTACAGTCTACTCTGGTCAATGCTCTCGTGTTAACTCGGTTAGTGTTTTTTTTTTTTACTTATAAAATCCATTAATGGTGGAGGAGCGAGTCCATTTAAAACTTTAAAAATAAGGGAAGCAACTTTCAAGATCCAAAATATACTTACTTAAGATATTACAATAGTGATACTCTAGAGGCTTTTTTCAGTGTGTTTTTGAAGGACTTTAGGGGCTTCAGGATGGCCTCTGATGTTTGAGGTGCAGCAGTAAGATCTGTGGCTGAAGATCACGGCATGCAGATACGCCTTTGCTGATTCTGTCGCCAGATAAGGTCTTATATGTTTGAAGTTTGACAGATTTAATTTAATTATATGTGATTTTTTTTTTTTACATGCAATTCAAGTTGTTGAACTAATAATAAAGGATTTAAGTCACGGGGGCCTGATTTTTGTCCCCATAAACGACTCAGGATCTCATGATACGTGTACAGATTTGTGATAAATACCCGCCCCCCCACGCACAGAGTGACCCATTCCCAGCTGCTCATCCGCCCTGGGGCAGACTAATCTACTGACCACATACTGACCACAGCCGACCTGCTAATCTCCCACACACAGAGAGAGGGGGACCGGGGCCTGAGTGTGTTTGGTGTGGTCAGAGCAGACTTAGGGGCCCCGTGATGACTTGTTGCAGTTAGAAGAGGAATAAAGAGAGACAGTTATGAAAGAAAAGTGACGGGGCGTGGACACGATAAAACAGCAACAGCGACGTTCACAAGGTCCAGGTTAGGATTATGAGGTCAAAGGGTTCCTGTAAATGTTTTTATTGTAACATAATGCTAAAAGAAAACTAAATCATAATGTGGATATAACTGTTACTGTATTTTATGCTATTTTCTGATCTGTTATAATGTTGTTTAGTTCTTCCACTGTGTTTTTTTAAATTCCACACACCTTCATTAGAATCATTTGGATGATTTCAGCAGTGGAATTTCCAATCTTTGCTGAACGAAAGGTAAAATGAGCCATTAACTTGAAAACTACCAGTGGAACAGAGCATTTTTGAGTGTTACTCAAACATGTGAATGAAACAAAACACAACTCCAGGTCTGTTTTTGATGAGGTAACATTATAACATGGCTTAAAGCTCTCAAGAGTCAATATTATGTTATATTTAAACATAATATTAAACAAAAGATGCATTTTTAAACAGATTTCTGAAGGCAATTTGCTCAATATATGCAGAATATCTGTGCATATGTGTAGGTATGTGAGTTGTACAAATGTATTCCCTTGTGGATCAATAAAGTTTGTCGAAGTCTAAGTTAATACTCACTGACAGTGAAAGGGAAAAGGCAAAATTTGAATCTGATTCTGCAAGTTTTTCACAAACAAAAAAAAAACACCAGTGAGAGTCAGGATGGATTCTGGCGAGTTTGTGAACTCACAATCTTGCTGTGAAAAGTGATGTTAATACTTTATGAGTCATACTGTGGAACATTCCAGGTAAGGTAATAACAACATCTCCATGGAGACAAGAAAGTGACAGATCCTCCACATAAAGCTTTGGAAAAAAATAAGAGACCGCTACATTTTTTTCCCCTGAAATCAGCATCTCTACATGTATTACAGCCATTCCATTCCAGTGTCTGTTGAATTCCAACACAAACACAAAGCTGAGCTACTTCAGTTCTTGCACCAAGAGTGGAATAAAGTCACCCAAGAACAATGTGAAAGACTGGGACTAAACCAGGTCTGAACCAAGACTAAACCAGGTCTGAACTAGGACTAAACCAGATCTGAACCAGGATTAAGTAGGTCTAAACTAGGATGAAACCAGGTTAAAAGGGGGACTAAACCAGGACTAAACTAGGATTAAACCAGACCTAGACTTGGACTGAACCAGGACTAAACCAGGTCTAAACTAGGGCTAAACCAGATCTGAACCAGGACTAAAGTACCGGTAGGTCTAAACTAGGATGCAACCAGGTTAAAAAGGGGACTAAACCAGGACTAAACTATGATTAAGCCAGATGTGAACCAGGACTAACCCAGGGATGAACCAGGATTAACCAGGTTAAAACAGGAACTAAACCAGGTCTAAACTAGGACTAAACCAGGTCTGAACCAAGACACTAAACCAGGTAAAAACTAGGACCCAAGAACAATGTGAAAGACTTGTGGAGAGCATGCCAAGACACATGAAAGCTGTGTTTAAAAATAAGGGTTATTGCACCAAATATTGATTTCTGAACTCTTTTTAAGTGTAAACATTAGTATTATGTTGTTTTAAAATGAATTTAAAAAACGTATCTTTTTTGTTATTTTGACCATTTGTCATTTTCTGCAAATAAATGCTCTAAACCAGTGATTCCCAACCTTATTCTCCCAGCGACCCATATTTTACCTGTTCCCAACTCCTTCCTCATTCTCCTACCTGATATAAGCTACAGCCTTTTAATGAAAATATTGTTATTTTCTGGTAAATAAAGATGTTATAAAACAGCAATGATTAAAAAATAAGCAATTCAGCTGCCATCTCATGCACTTCTATGAACCCTTGGGGGCCCCCTTAAAATCTTTGGGGACCCAGGTTTGGAATGACTGCTCTAAACGATAATATTTTTATTTGGAATTTGGGAGGAATGTTGTCAGTAGTTTCTAGACTCAAACAAAAATGTTCCTTTTGCCCAAACACATACCTATAAGTAGTAAAATCAGAAAAACTGATCATTTTCCAGTGGTCTCTTATTTTTTTTCCAGAGCTGTACATACTGCACCTTTAAACATGAAACAAAACACAACTCCAGGTGTTTTGATGCAGAGACAACATACATTTTTTAATTTATTTTTTAATTATCCTTTATTTATCCCTGTAGGGAAATTATTTCTCTGCATTTGACCCATCCTTCAGGAGCCGTGGGCAGCTCATCTTTCAGGCGCCCGGGGACCCATCTCCCTGATTTTATTGCTCGGCTTTGGTCAGGACCTCAGCTGGAAGATTTTACCCGTGGAGCATGTTTTTGTGTTTTTTTGTGTTTTAAAATATGACCAATCCCCAGTCATTTTGAGCTACAGATGAGAAAAAAAAGCACTCGATTCGCTTTGACCCTCTGTTGTGTTGTTGATCTGGTGCCGCCGCCTACCCTCGCTCTGGACGCTCTTGATGAGTCTGTCAGTGTCATTAGTGCGCAGGGCGTGTGTGTGGCAGATGGGCTGGATTTGAGCCTTTACGTAACCGGACCGTGCCGAGCCAATCTGGAGTGTGGAGGAATGAGCAGCCGTTTTAACACAGGCTTTATCAGGAGCCCCCAGACCCCCCCGGACCAGCAGGGAGCCCAGCAGGCAGGGGCCACTCTGGGATGGACCCCCAGGAGAGAGTGAGAGGCCCCGGGCACTAGAATCACTTCCTCCGCACACAGCAGGAGGTCTGGAGGGTATGGGGGTGTGTACGGGAGCATGTTGCCTGAGATAATGATTTGTGAGTGAAGTCGGTCCATCATCAAAGTATCACTAAAACACTTTAATGTATTTATTTATTTGGAAAGTGAGAAAACAGAGTCCAGGGGAGAGTTACTACTAGCATAAGATTTCGTATTTATTGCATTTATTATTATTTTATTTTTTGGTTTGGTTTGTTTTGGTGTTTTTGCACATAACTGTCTCCCTGAAAATGTCAAAATCACATAAAAATCACTTTATTTTTGGGGATAAATTTGCTGCAACTCCATGATTGATAGATAGATGGATAGATAGATAGATAGATAGATAGGATAAGATAAAATTCACAGTCACAATATGTAAGTTTTTAACAAAAAAACAAACAAACATTGAAAAAAAGAGACTAATGTGCACTTAATTGTGGCGAAAAGTGCTCAAAACAAGCTCAAGATCTGGAGATGGGACCCATTTCCTGATCTTGACCTAGTTTTGATCAGGATGACCTTAGATTGCGGATTTGACCTGTTGTGCATGTTTTACGTTGATGGGGGTAAGTGGAGGGCCCATCCAGACACAGGAAGAACATGCAAACAGCACATGGACAGCCCAGGGATCGAACCAAGAACCTTCTTGTATGGGTTTAACTACTTCCATGCAGGTGAAGTGCCAATGCAAACATAATCAAATGTGTAAAAGTTCGTATCTATTTGTCAATAAAATGTTTATTACAAAATCTAATCAAACTGGATATGCATTTTTTAATGGACTTCTCACAACACTCAAACCAGCTGAATCACTTTTTTTTTAAAAGCTGTAAAAATACTGGACAAGAAACCATTCTCAGTTCACCACTGCACTGTTTTAGATATATTTTTTTATTTTAATAATTTTGTTCATTTCATATATGGATGTTTTGTATATAAAGTTTGGCATGGCCTTGCCCCCGTCCGTTACAGGATTTGATTAAAGATCCCATGACATGGTACTTCTTGATGCTTTTATATGGCGCCTTAATGGTTCCCTAATACTGTAAATGAATCCTTCTCCAAAATCAAGCCTCAGTGCATGAGAGAGCCTCATGAACACAGTCAGAGTCATAAATATGTCTCTGAAACGCTTTATTCTGGGCGTTGTTGCTTGAATGCAAATGAGGAGGACAGAGACAGGCCAGTGCAGCGGGTGGGGGTGTGGCCAAATACGGCAGTGTTTCCTGGATTAGCGGTGCACTGTGCGCTGTCACCCACTTCCATATTTTAAGCGCGGAGGAAGATATGAGACGCGTTCCATAAAAAAAAAACACATTTCCACAGAAAATAAAATTAAACCACTGCTGTTTCAGAGGTTCGGAGGCTCGGATAAAGGACATCCGAGCCTCGAAACACTCTCACGTGTCTCCAGGGAAATAAAAAACGCATCTCGCATTTCGTAGCTCATTTGCCATCCAAATTCTCTGGGCGTGATTTCCAGAGATGGTGGGTAGACATCCGCGAGTGTGACGTCAGAAAGTTCCCTTGTTCAGAATCGCCCGTTTGGGCTGTCTTTTTTTCAAACACGGAAAAGGATCGCAAATACTCAGTTTACACATTTTGCAATTTTTAGCCATGGGGATGGGGGGACCTAAACAGGGTAGGGGAGCTCACATTAACAAAAAAGTGAAAATTTCATGCCATGGGACCTTTAAAACAAAGACTATGAGTGGGATGGGAACTAGGGCCATGGCCCGGGGGAACTGTGAGATCCCACAGAGACCCCGGGGGAACTGTGAGGTCCTGCACAGATGCTCGGACAAACTGTGCTCTCAGTCAGAGGCTCCAAGTTCTGGAACACAATCCCATTATCAATAAGAGAGACTCCAACACTGGACACACTTAAAAAAAGCAGCTAAAGGAAAACCAGACTTTTTAGTGTTCATACTGCTATTGTCAGTTGTCATTGTTTTGGTGTCACCTGCCCAGGGACTACAGATGGAAATTAACATTTTTGCTATAATCTGGCATATTTACACTGCAATGCTGTAGATGTTCATCAATATGCCCTGCCCCTATTAAACAAAAACATATTCAAAAGTATCAGTATTAACTTTTATTTTACTTTTATTGAGTAATATTTTGCAGTAAAATCCCTCTGGAGAACAATGTAGTCTAGTCTTCCCGCCTTGTTTCCGCCTCTTTGAATAGCGCCCCTTATTAGCGGCGGGATAGCACTAGCATGTTTACCCTCTTAAATGGACTACAAACATGTCCTCTTGTCTCTGGCACTAAACCTACATTGACTTCAGGTCCATAAAACGCGGTGGGAAAGTGGAGCTCTGTTCTGTTTTGTTTGCCAGTTTATCAGAGTCTCGCTTTTTTACGACTGAGCTAACAGCTAACAGCGGGGGTTCACTGAGTTAGCGCTGTGGAATGTTAGCATACCATTACGATGCAAATGAGGCGACGCGGATACTGTTAGCGAGCGCCGCGGTGTTACAGGAGCAGATAAGAGAAGCAACAAAGACAGTTTTACAGACCTGCACGCCCAAAGGGTACGGAGAGTTATTTTGTTGATAATAAACTAAAACAATAGTACGTTTTATAATGACAATATTTAGCAAAGTATCTTCAAATGAATCGCCATTCTACTGAATAAAAGTCTAATCCTAACTTCAGAATTTAAAGGGACAGTGTGTAAGATTTTTACCCGTTAATTACTGAAATTGAAGATACCCATTCAAAAATACATTGTTTTCCAAGCCTTTTCACTTCTATCATGAAATCAAAGTATTCTTTTGGACTTAGATATAGTCACATAAAAGGGGGATCTTCCCCATGCAGAGGCAGCCATTTTGAATACGAGAGCCGCAGATGGACATTTGGGCTCCGCCTTCGCCTTCGGCAAGGCTCGTGGTTTTGGGTAAACAACACAAGCATGCTGCCGGATCAGACGTCGTAATGGATCTAACACGTGTTTTGGACTAAATTGTTTTACTGGATTTTATTCGCTGGATCCTTACGGACAAATTGAGAGCAAGTTTATGGTGAAATACAGAGTTTGACCTGTGCAAAGCATTCTAAGGTAAGATAACCTCGTTTTGTGCTTTTCCGTATAAAAGCCCCATGTGCTCGGGGAGTGATTGTTTTGCAGGGAAATGAATTGCATAGTCAAAAAGAGGAGACTGTAAGGTTTCATTTGATGTGTAGAGTGTCATGGTACATGATCGGGAATGTGTGTTTTCATGAGAAAAGAAAAAAAAAACAAAAAAAAAAAACGGGACAGCGTTTTATTTATACAGTAGCTGCATGCGGCTCGTGCGCACGCCCGGGTGACCCTCGAGGTCTGCCATAGCTAAAACAGAAAGTGCAATAGCACCATCCACCTATGCGCCACGAATCCTACACACTGGGGCTTTAAAGCTTGTATATTACATAAAACTGACTCTTGTGCGCTTTAATTCATGTTATAATGTTGTTACCTCCTCAAAAACAAACCTGGAGTTGTTTTGTTGTGTTGTTTCATTCACTCGTTTGAGTAAGTCTTTATTATTTTTATTTTTATTATTTATATTATTTATTATATATTTTTATTATTTATATTTTATTATTTATTTTTTAATTTATTTTTATTTCTTTATTATTATTATCATTATTATTATAGTTTTTTGTTTTGTTTTTTGTTTTTGTTCTAACTTTCTTTGCACTAAACTGCCTGGGGCTAATGTGGAATTTAGCCGCTTTAAAGGTCCAGTGTGTAGGATTCGTGGCGCATAGGTGGATGGTAGCTATTCCACTTCCTCTTTTGGCTACGGCAGACGTCGAGGGTCACCCGGGCGCGCCGTATCGCGGACAGCTCGCGTACCAGCGCGCACCCGGGCTTTGCGAGCCCTCGCTGACAAAACGCGGTCCCGTTCACTGTTTTTTTTTTCTTTTCGCATGAAAACACACATTCCCGATCGTGTACCATGACAATCTAGATATCAAATGAAACCTTACAGTCTCCTCTTTTTGACTATGCAATTCATTTCCCGGCACAACAATCACTCCCCGACCACATGGGGCTTTTATACGGAAAAGCACAAAACGAGGTTTGTTACTTAGCTTACCTTTGAAGGCTCTGGACAGGTCAAACTCAGCATTTCACCATAAACTTGGTCTCAATCTGTCCGTAAGGATCCAGCGAATAAAATCCAGTAAAACAATTTAGGCCAAAAAACGTGTTAGATCCATTACGACGTGTGATCCGGCAGCATGCTTGTGTTGTTTACCCAAAACCACGAGCCTTGCCGAAGGCAGAGCCCAAATGTCCATCTGCGGCTCTCGTATTCAAAATGGCTGCCTCTATATGGGGAAGATCCCCCTTTTATGTGACTATATCTAAGTTCAAAAGAATACTTTGATTTCATGATGGAAGTGAAAAGGCTTGAAAACAATGTATTTTTGAATGGGTATCTTCAATTTCGGTAATTAACGGGTAAAAATCTTACACACTGTCCCTTTAAACTATATAAAAAATATAATATAATTCTTCAAATTTCACACTTTAAAGTAAGCGTTTTTCGATCTTTATCTGTGAAAATATATCCTAATATTGTCTTGCAGTAACAGAGTCCAGTCCAGGTTTAGTCCCAATGTTGATATGTCGCGTGAAATGTAAACACTCTTTTAGAATTTCTTTTATAGCAAACTGTACAGAAACATGATTTTAAGTTGTAAAATTGTCAAAAAGAAACAACAACAACCTTACAATAACAAGCTTCTCCACAGTAAGAATGGGGCCAATTAGAGTTACACTGCTCGACTGTCAGCGCCAAATGTGCAGAGCGAAGTGGCTATTTAAACTTAAACTTATAAAGTGTACTCTACTGTAACTCGTGTAACTCCTGCGTCTGCCACCTCCACTGTCAACACGCTTTAGACGAGTAAACAAAAAAACTACAAAAACAAAACAGAAGTACTCAGGGGTGAACTTTGGAAATTGTACAACATTTTGCACTTGATTGTGACAGAACAAGTACTAATTCAGGACTAAAGTAAACCAGGACTAAACCAGAACTTAACCAGAACTAAACAAGACTAAACCACAACTCAACCAGGACTAAACCAGGACTACTGTAGGCCAAGACTAAACCAGGACTAAACCAGGACTAATGTAAACCAGAACTAAACCAGGAATAAACCAGAACTAAACCAGGACTAAACCACAACTACTGTAAACCAGGACTAAACCAGTACTACTATAGGCCAAGACTAAACCAGGACTAAACCAGGACTAATGTAAACCAGAACTAAACCAGGAATAAACCAGGACTAAACCAGGACTAAACAAGAACTAAACCTGGACTAAACCAGGACTACTGTAAACCAGGACTAACCCAGAACTAAACCAGAGCTAAGCCAAGACTAAACCAGAACTAAACCAGGACTAAACCAGAACTAAACCAGGACTAAATCAAGACTAAACCAGAACTAAACCAGGACTAAATCAGGACTAAACCAGAACTAAACCAGGACTAAACCAGGACTAACCCAGAACTAAACCAGGACTAAACCAGGACTGAACCATAACTAAACCAGGACTAGCAGTACTACGACACCTCTCCCACAGCTCTCAGGGACTGGCCTAGATCCAGGCTCCAGCCTTCAGCTGCCCCGGTGCATGCTGGGAGGACGCAGGATCGATAAGATCTGTGGAAACGGCGCTGTGGGCGGAGTGTCCTACAGCACAGTGAGGAGTGGAAATACTCACTTTAGTCCTGGTTTAGTCCTGGTTTAGTTCTGGTTTAGTTCTGGGTTAGTCCTGGTTTAGTCCTGGTTTAGTTCTAGTTTAGTCCTGCTTTAGTCCTGGTTTAGTCCTGACTTAGTTCTGGTTTAGTAATGGTTTAGTTCTGGATTAGTCCTGGTTTAGTTCTGGTTTAGTCCTGGTTTAGTCCTGCTTTAGTTCAGGTTTAGACCTAGTTTAGTCCTGGTTTAGTCCTGCTTTAGTTCTGGTTTAGTCCTGCTTTAGTTCTGGTTTAGACCTAGTTTAGTCCTGGTTTAGTTCTGGTTTAGTCCTGCTTTAGTTCTGGTTTAGTCCTGGTTTAGTTCTTGTTTAGTCCTGGTTTAATCCTGCTTTAGTTCTGGTTTAGACCTAGTTTAGTCCTGGTTTAGTTCTGGTTTAGTCCTGCTTTAGTTCTGGTTTAGACCTAGTTTAGTTCTGGTTTAGTCCTGGTTTAGTTCTTGTTTAGTCCTGGTTTAATCCTGCTTTAGTTCTGGTTTAGACCTAGTTTAGTCCTGGTTTAGTCCTGGTTTAGTTCTGGTTTAGTTCTTGTTTAGTCCTGGTTAAGTCCTGCTTTAGTTCTGGTTTAGACCTAGTTTAGTCCTGGTTTAGTCCTGGTTTAGTTCTGGTTTAGTTCTGGTTTAGTCCTGCTTTAGTTCTGGTTTAGTCCTGGTTTAGTTCTTGTTTAGTCCTGGTTTAATCCTGCTTTAGTTCTGGTTTAGACCTAGTTTAGTCCTGGTTTAGTCCTGGTTTAGTTCTGGTTTAGTTCTTGTTTAGTCCTGGTTAAGTCCTGCTTTAGTTCTGGTTTAGACCTAGTTTAGTTCTGGTTTAGTTCTGGTTTAGTTCTGGTTTAGTCCTGCTTTAGTTCTGGTTTAGACCTGGTTTAGTCCTGGTTAAGTCCTGCTTTAGTTCTGGTTTAGACCTAGTTTAGTCCTGGTTTAGTCCTGGTTTAGTTCTGGTTTAGTTCTGGTTTAGTCCTGCTTTAGTTCTGGTTTAGACCTGGTTTAGTTCTGGTTTAGTTCTGGTTTAGTCCTGGTTTAGTTCTGGTTTAGTCTTGATTTAGTCCTGGTTTAGTCCTGGTTGTATTCTAGTACATGGTTTAGACCTGGTTAAGTCAAAGTTTTAAGTCCAGTCCTGGTCCAGTCCTGGTCCAGTCCTGCTTTAGTCCTGATTCCCCTTCAGAAGCTCCTCGTGTTCTTTTGTCTCAGGATTACGTTAACACAACAGAAGTTTAACACACAACACACAACTCTGTCTGCTCTGATGAACGCTCAACTTTTATCACTTTTCATATTCTGAAACGCAAATTTCAGTTTGAAAATCCAACTGTAACTTTTATCTGCACTGCTAAAAACCTTGGCCAAAATGTAAAATATAAACACTGAGAAAATGACTTAAATGAAATAATCTGCTGCGAGATCATTTTATTTAAAACAAACGAGCTCTAGATTAAAATTAAACAGAAAATAAATCTGAAAACAAGATGAATAACCTGATAAAGTTTTAAAATCTCAGCCAGAACAGAGAAATTTGCAGTTTACACTTTATCTCTTTCTCCATTTCCCTTTCTCCTCTGTTCTCTCTCCAGACTCTCGTTTCTTCTTTGTGTCTGTCACTCTTCTCTCCATCTCTCTGTCTCTCCCTTCTCTTTCCGCTCCCTCTCTCTCCTCCCTCTCTTCTCTCACTCTTTATCTCTCTCCCTCTCTCTCTCTGACGACTACATGATGTCTTCACTGTCCCTGTCTCTCTCTCACTCTTTGTCTCTCTCTCTCTCACTCTTTCTTTCTCTCTCTATTTGTCTCTCTCTCTCTCAGTTTCTCAGGAGACTACATAATGCATTCACAGTCCACATCTCTTTTTCTTTCTTTCTTTCTTTCTTTCTTTCTCAGGAGACTACACTCATGGTGCGTTCACTGTCCCTCTCTCTCTCTCTCTCTCAGGAGACTACACTCATGGTGCGTTCACTGTCCCTCTGTCTTTCTCTCTCAGGAGATTACACTCGTGGTGCGTTCACTGTCTCTCTCTGCGTTCAGTTTTCGGGATGTTTTGATCCAGTTTTGTTCCTTTTTGTTTGAATCTCGCTGGAAAAGATCTCGTGTTTTCAAAACAGCACAAATGTTTGGGAATTCTTTTTAGTCCTGTTGGTTCAGTCCTTCTTTAGTCCTGGTCTAGTCCTGGTTTAGTCCTGATTTAGTCCTGGTTTAATCCTGGTTCAGTCTCGGTTTAGTTCTGGTTTAGTCCTGGTTCAGTCCTGGTTTAGTCCTGGTTCAGTCCTGGTTTAATCCTGGTTCAGTCTCGGTTTAGTTCTGGTTTAGTCCTGGTTCAGTCCTGGTTTAGTCCTGGTTTAGTCCTGGTTTAATCCTGGTTCAGTCTCGGTTTAGTTCTGGTTTAGTCCTAGTTCAGTCCTGGTTTACTCTTGGATTAGTCCTGGTTTAGTCCTGGTTTAGTCCTGGTTCAGTCCTGGTTTAGTCCTGGTTTAGTCCTGGTTTACTCCTGGTTCAGTCCTGGTTTAGTTCTGCTTCAGTCCTGGTTTAGTTCTGGTTCAGTCCTGGTTTAGTCCTGGTTTAGTCCTTGTTTAATCCTGGTTCAGTCTTGGTTTAGTTCTGGTTTAGTCCTGGTTTACTCTTGGATTAGTCCTGGTTCAGTCCTGGTTTAGTCCTGATTTAGTCCTGGTTTAGTCCTGGTTTAATCCTGGTTCAGTCTCGGTTTAGTTCTGGTTTAGTCCTGGTTCAGTCCTGGTTTAGTCCTGATTTAGTCCTGGTTTAGTCCTGGTTTAATCCTGGTTCAGTCTTGGTTTAGTTCTGGTTTAGTCCTGGTTTACTCTTGGATTAGTCCTGGTTCAGTCCTGGTTTAGTCCTGATTTAGTCCTGGTTTAGTCCTGGTTTAATCCTGGTTCAGTCTCGGTTTAGTTCTGGTTTAGTCCTAGTTCAGTCCTGGTTTACTCTTGGATTAGTCCTGGTTTAGTCCTGGTTTAGTCCTGGTTCAGTCCTGGTTTAGTCCTGGTTTAGTCCTGGTTTACTCCTGGTTCAGTCCTGGTTTAGTTCTGGTTCAGTCCTGGTTTAGTCCTGGTTTAGTCCTTGTTTAATCCTGGTTCAATCTTGGTTTAGTCCTGGTTCAGTCCTGGTTCAGTCCTGGTTTAGTCCTGGTTCAGTCCTGGTTTAGTCCTGGTTCAATCCTGGTTTAGTCCTCGTTTAGTTCTGCTTCAGTCCTGGTTTAGTTCTGGTTCAGTCCTGGTTTAGTCCTGGTTTACTCCTGGTTCAGTCCTGGTTTAGTTCTGCTTCAGTCCTGGTTTAGTTCTGGTTCAATCCTGGTTTAGTCCTGGTTTAGTCCTTGTTTAATCCTGGTTCAGTCTCGGTTTAGTTCTGGTTTAGTCCTAGTTCAGTCCTGGTTCAGTCCTGGTTTAGTCCTGGTTTACTCCTGCTTCAGTCCTGGTTTAGTTCTGGTTCAATCCTGGTTTAGTCCTGGTTTAGTCCTTGTTTAATCCTGGTTCAGTCTCGGTTTAGTTCTGGTTTAGTCCTAGTTCAGTCCTGGTTTACTCTTGGATTAGTCCTGGTTCAGTCCTGGTTTAGTCTTGGTTCAGTCCTGGTTTAGTCCTGGTTTAGTTCTGCTTCAGTCCTGGTTTAGTTCTGGTTCAGTCCTGGTTTAGTCCTGGTTCAGTCCTGGTTTACTCCTGGTTTACTCCTGGTTTAGTCCTGGTTTTCTTCTGGATTAGTTCTGGTTCAGTCCTGGTTTAGTTCTGGTTCAGTCCTGGTTTAGTCCTGGATCAGTCCTGGTTTACTCCTGGTTTAGTCCTGGTTTAGTCCTGGTTCAGTCCTGGTTTAGTCCTGGTTTTCTTCTGGATTAGTCTTGGTTCAGTCCTGGTTTAGTCCTGGTTTAGTCCTGGTTCAGTCCTGGTTCAGTCCTGGTTCAGTCCTGGTTTAAACCCAAACATGGATACAAACATTCCCGGGAATGCTCGGTCCGTCTCCGGAGTCGTCAGTTTGTTGAGTCTAACCGGAGCTTCAGGCTTTTGCACGAGCTAAACTTTGTGAACGAATCGATCCAAACCGACTTTAATCTCCTCATCGCCACAGTTACCGCTGTGTACACACGACACGCGCACTCTTCACTCCGGAACGCCGACGAGCACACACGCTCGCCAAATTGGAGCCTTCTCCCTGACAGGTGTATGCTAAATCCCTCTCTTTTCTCTCCTTTTTTTCTTTTCCGAAGACGTGTCCACCCTTTTGGTCCTGACAGCCTGTCCAATTACCGCCGCACGCCGCGTTTGTGCAAATCCACCGCCACGCCACCAATCAGAGAAGAGAGGGAGAGAGGGAGGGAGGGAGGAGAGAGAGGGGGAAGAGAGAGGGGGAAAGAGAGGAGAGAGCGTGAGAGGGGAGAGAGATGTTAGTGGGAAAGAGAGGGAGAGAGGGAAAGAGAAGGAGAGGGAAGAGATAGAGGAAAGAGAGGAAAGATTAAACAGGGAGAGAAGAGAGAGAGAGAGAGGTGAGGGGTGTTAGAGGGGAGGAGAGGGAGAGGGAAGAGAGAGGGAAAAGTGGGGAGAGAGAGGGAGGAGAGGGAGAGGAGAGAGAGAGTGGAGGGAGGAGAGAGAGGAGAGAGCGAGAGAGAGGGAGGGGAGGAAGGAGAGAGAGGGAGAACGGCGAGAAGGAGGAGGATGTTGAGGGAGAGCGAGTGAGGGTGGAGAGAAAGGTAAAGCCACAGGCACGCCGCCAATCAGAGAGGAGAGGGAGAGAAAGAGAAAGAGGAGAGAGAGGGAGAGAGAGGGAGAGAGGAGAGAGAGGAGAGGGAGGAGAGAGAGAGGGGAGAGAGAGGGAGAGAGGGAGGAGAGAGGAGAGAGGGAGAGAGGAGAGCACAGTGCATCCACAGGAGAGCGAGAGAAAGAGAGAGGGGGAGAAAGCGAGGGAGGGTGGAGATAAACGTAAAGCCACAGCCACGTCATCAATCAGAGAGGAGGAGAGAAAGGTGTGGCGACAGGAGAGAGAGAGTGGATGAGAGAGAGGAAAAGAGGAGAGCCAGGTATGACTGTGGAGAGAGAGAGAGAGAGAGAGAGAGGGGGAGAGAGATAGAAAAGAAGAGAAGAGCAAGGTCTGACCGTGGGGTACGAACATGGAATGGAATGACGTGCTCATTAATTAGGTTTACATGAGCGAGGGGAGAAGAGAGGGAGAGAGGAGAGAAAAAGGAGGAAAGGAGGAGATAGAGAAGAGAATAGAAAGAGAGAGGGCAGAGGATAAAGTGTGAAAAGAGAGAGGTAAAGAGGAATGAAAGAAGAGGGGGGTGATCTCTCACTCTCTCTCACTCTCCTTCTTCTCTCATGCTTCTCTCTCTTCTTTACCTCTCTAACTCTCCTCTCTCTCTTCTCCTTTACCACACCCCCTCCCCTCATCTCTCTCTCTCACTCTCCCTCTTTCCCCCTCTCTCTCCTTCCCTCTCTCTCTCCCTCTCTCCTTCCCTCTCACTTTCTCTCTTTCCCCCCTCTCTCCTTCCTCTCTCTCTACTTCCCTCTCTCTCCCCCTCTGTCCCTCCTCTCTCTCCCTCCCCCTCCTCTCTCTCCCTCTCTCTGTCCCTCTCTTTCTCTCTCCCTCCCCCTCTCTCCCTCCCTCTCCTCCTCCCTCCCTCTCTCCTCTGTCCCTCTCTCTCCCTCTCTCCCCCTCTCCTCCTCCTCCCTCTCTCTCTCCTCCTCTCTCTCTCTCCCCCTCCCCTCTTCTCTCCCCCTCCCCTCTCTCTCTTTCCCTCTTTCTCTCTCTCAGTCAGTGTCAGATCATGATCACACTTTCTCTCCGCTCTGTAATTAAAAGTCGGTTCTGTCACAAGTCTCCAACCCCCTCCTCTCCTCCTCCCTCTCTACCCTTTCTCCCTCCATCACTCCTCTTTCTTTCTCCCTTCCTCACTCCTCTCCCCTACCTCCCTCACTCTATTAGATTATTCTTCTCTTTCTCCCTCTCTCCCTCACCATCTTGTCCCACTCGTTTTCTCTTCCTCAGCCTCTCTCTCCTTTCCTGTCTCCCTTCCTTCTCTCGACCTCTACCTCTCCGTCACTCTCTCTCCATTTCCTCTCCATTCCCTCGCTCTCCTCCATCTCTCTTCCTCTGTCTCTCTCTATCACACCATCTCTTCCATCCATCTTGTCCTCTCTCTTCTCATTCTCTCCGTCTGTATCTAACCTAGCTTTCTTTCTTTCGGTCTCCTTTTCCTTCTCTCATCTTCACCTCACGGTCCTCACCCTTTGACTCTCTTTTTCACCTGTCTCTCCATCCTCATCCTTCTCTCCGCCCTCATCCCTCTCTCCACAGATAACGGCTAAACACTTTTACTCCTACACAGGTTTTTAAGGACCACAAAGTCCGGACTCTTCTGGACTTCTGGACGCTGCAGGACCAGGACCGGACCAGCAGAGGGGGCTAGAGTCTACACGTGTCAACAATTATCAAGAGAAAAACTGTATATACTGCGATATACTCCATCTAATATTAAATAATCCACATACAAAATGCTAAAACATACAGTTTCTGAGTGAATTTACTTGTCCTGAGAGCAAATCTTAAAAAACTAAGAGAAAAGAATGCTTGAAAACAGTTTTTAAAAATCCCAAATATCAGACCCTCCAGGAATTAGCGATGTTGCGATTTGCAACTTCAACGCAACTTCTGTCAATCCCCGCGAATTCAGGGCGGTGTTGCAATCTTGACTAATCACCGCAACTTTTCCTCAATTTTTACCAATTTTCACCAGTCATCGGCGACGTATTGAACTCACGTCGACCAACTTCCTTCTGCTTTACTTCCGCGTGACGAAAAGAAACTGCGGCCGTGTCCCCAGTTCGGAGCGTGGTTTGAAGGGGGCTCAGACTGTAGTCAAGGCGGTGCACACTTGCTCAGCCCTGAGAGCGCATGGGGGTCTGCGAAATGCGACAGGTCTCGCAACTACGGGAAGCAGCCGCCGACTCCATTTTCTCCCGTAGAAGAAGTAGCGCGCGGTGCATGCTGGGATATATGAGTGTGCGAAGCGTGCTTTTTCACGCGCTTGGACCACGCCCCGATTTCCATGGAAACGACTGCGGTCTTCAGACCGCGTATTAACTGTGCATGGGACAAAAAAGAAATGACGCACATGCCCTTCAAACCACGCTCCGGACTGTGCACTCTGGGAATTGGGACACGGCTTCTAATGGCAAAGAAACATGTCTGCGGCGCCATTTGTCCACAAAAATAACAGTAAAAGACCGGGCGAAACAGTTCCCCTCGTAGTAATTTATTTTCGATGTTGGTAAGGTTGTTTTAGGACCATATCTGTGATCTCTGTGTCTTTGTATTATTCTTTGTCAGTAATAACTCAGTATTCAAAATATTACTCAATTTTAATTACAAAAAGGGAAAATCTCAACTATTTATAACTAAATATTTACTTTCACTTCCTCCCGCAACAAAATTCCAACAAAAACCTTAAAAGCACCGCAACTTTCATTACAACTTTTTGGAAAATCTCACGCAAATTCAGGCATTTTAGCCCGCAACAATCACAAAAAATGCCTGCGAAATCCTGGGGGGTCTGAAATAAGTCTGGAATACCACCCAAAATCCCATTTTCCTCTTGTCCCACCCCTCTAATGACCAAACTGTATCTCAAATAAAACAGTTAAAATTAAATTTAAATTTATTTTTTTTGGTATAATTTGTTTCATTGCCATCTCTTGTAACTCTGGGAACATTTGATTTAATAGACATAATATTTGAAATAATAATTATTATTCATGGAACATGTGTCCCACAACATAAACGCAACCCTGTTACCAGAACATTTTTAGCCTGGTAGAAGAAGAAGAAAACAGAACCACATGATCCCCTGGACTCAACATCATCAAACAGTTTTCCAAAAGAATGGGCAGAACAAAGGTTTGTCTTCTCTTCTATTTTTCATATTTTTATAACATCATTAGCCTTGATTAAATGTCTCACTCTACCTCATGCAACCCTGTTATGATCAGAATAAGGCAATTATTATTATTTTCCTTTACTTATTTGCATAAATAAGTTATTCCTCTTGATTATCCGTAACAGCTAAACAGCTTCTACTCCTGAGATAAAGTGAACATTAGTGCGGATTTGCAACCCTGTTACCTGCAACCCTGTTACTGTGATTAGAGTAAATAAATAAACCAAATAAATCATGTAATAAAAATTTTACCATTGATCCATAAGCTGAGCTAATCAAACATTTAATTGTTTATTACCTATTATTGATGAATATGTAGCAGAAAATCAGAAAAGTGAAGGTTTATTTTTCAAGAATTTTAAAGATCCCATGACATGGTACTTCTTGATGCTTTATATGCGCCTTAATGGTTCCCTAATACTGTAAATGAATCCTTCTCCAAAATCAAGCCTCAGTGCACGAGAGAGCTTCTTGGAGACAGTCAGAGTCATAAATATGTCTCTGAAACGCTTTATTCTGGGCGTTGTTGCTTGAATGCAAATGAGGAGGACAGAGACAGGCCAGTGCAGCAGGTGGGGGTGTGGCCAAATACGCCACTGTTTCCTGGATTAGCGGTGCGATGTGCGCTGTTTTAAGCGCAGAGGAAGATATGAGATGCGTCCCATGAAAAAAACACATTTCCACAGAAAATAAAATTAAACCACTCCTGTTTCATAGGTTCGGAGGCTCGGATAAAGGACATCCGAGCCTGGAAAAATTCTCACGTGTCTCCAGGCAAAAAAAAACAAAAACAACGTAGATCGTAGCTCGTTTGCGGTCCAAACTCTCTGGGCGTGATTTCCAGAGACGGGGTGGACATCCAGACGGGGGGTGGAAACCTTTCCCCGAGTGTGACGTCAGAAAGTTCCCTTGTTCAGAATCGCCCGTTTAGGCTGTCTTTTTTTCAAACGCGGAAAAGGATCGCAAATGCTCAATTTACTCATTTTGCAAATTTTAGCCATGGTGGGGAGCCCTAAACAGGGTAGGGGAGCTCACATTAACATTCAAAAACCTCAGAAAGTGAAAATTTCATGCCATGGGAACTTTAAAGCCAAAATGTCCTCCAATGTTGGAATGACCCATATCTGTTTGTCTCCACGCTCTCGACCTAGGGTGACCATTCGTCCGGATTTCGTCCGGACAGTCCGGTTTTAGAGCTGTCTGTCCGGCCGTCTGTCACGTGTCCTCCGCTTTTACATTTTGTCCTCCTTTCGGACCTTCGTCGGCGCACACCCCACCCATTATTTACACTTGCTACTCTGCGATGTTGTGTCGTATGCAAACATTCGCGATGCGCGCGCAGCTGATACAGCCCCTGCAGCCCGATTATCTGGAAGCTGCTGTCACTCAAAAGCTCCGCTCAGGCTATTGACTGATTTTTGCTCCTCAGGTGCGTGCAATTTTTCATGTTTTTTTTTTTTTGCTTTTTGGTGCCATATGATGGCATGGCAAAGACTGTGTTTTTTCAGTGAATTGGTGATGATATTGTTTTTTGTTCATATCATCTTGACCATAATTTGCCACATTTTTGTTTTTGATGGGTGTTCCATGTTAATAAATATATGCTGACTTCATACATTATTCATAAGTTGTTTTTCTTGACCGAGGGAAAACAAAAAAAAAAACAAGGTGTCCTCACTTTAGGGCCTTTGTCCTCCTTTTTGGACACAAGTGTCCTCCTTTCCTGTTTCATGCCGGTGGTCACCCTATCTCGACCCCCATCCTCCAACTCCACGTCTCAGGTTCATCCTTGAGCCTGAAGACCTCATCGACACCACCTCCATCCACTTGATCCAGAGCGCCCCATCCTGAGTCTCCACCCAGCCATCGTCAACAAATATCTTTACCGTTTTCTATCGCTGTGGCATGGTCCTTGCTAGCGCTCATTTATTATCAGTCTGTCTACATCTCCAAAGCTCAAAATGCTCTCTTCCACCTTGTGATGTCATGAAGTGGTAGTTTCCAAGTTGATAAGATACTTTTAGGTCTGTTAGTGATGAGGAAACGACATTATAGATCAGAAAAAAGTGTAAAATGAGCTCTTTAAAATACTGTTCCTTAATGAATAAAACTAATTAAAACGTTTATCACGGAAAAGTCATTCTGTCTCTTAAGTTTAATGAGCTCAAAGTGATCCGATCCACAGATCTGACTGGTAAAGCTGACAAAGCCAAACGTGTTCTTTCATGTAGGCCATCAGAGGAGCGCCGGCGTTCCCTTATCTCCTTCTCTAATGATTCGGACTCCTCGTTTGTCTAATCGCCGTGGTAACGTCTCCATCTCCTACTCCATCACTGCGATCAGCACTCAGCCAGCTCTACGGAGAGGCTGTCCTCACACGGCCCAAGGGAGGCAAAACCAGGGCTAAACCAGGACTGAACCAGGACTGAACCAGGACTGAACCAGGACTGAAGCAGGACTGAAGCAGGACTGAACCAGGACTAAATCAGGACTGAAGCAGGACTAAATCAGGACTGAACCAGGACTGAAGCAGGACTGAACCAGGACTGAAGCAGGACTGAACCAGGACTGAAGCAGGACTAAATCAGGACTGAAGCAGGACTAAATCAGGACTGAACCAGGACTGAAGCAGGACTGAACCAGGACTAAATCAGGACTGAACCAGGACTGAACCAGAACTAAACCAGGACTAAACCAGAACTAAACCAGGTCTAAAGCAGGACTAAATCAGGACTGAGCTAGAACTGAACCAAGACTGAACCAGGACAAAACCAGGACAAAACCAGAACTAAACCAGGCCTAAACCAAGATTGAAGCAGGACTAAATCAGGACTGAACCAGGAATAAAGCAGGACTAAAGCAGAACTAAACAGGACCGAACCAGGACTGAACCAGGACAAAACCAGGACAAAATCAGAACTAAACCAGGACTAAACCAAGACTGAAGCAGGACTAAATCAGGACTCAACAGGATGGAACCAGGACAAAACCAGAAGTAAACCAGGACTAAATCAGGACTAAACCAGGACTGAGCTAGAACTGAACCAGGACTGAACCAGGATTAAACCAGGACTGAAGCAGGACTAAATCAGGACTGAACCAGGACAAAACCAGGACTGAAGCAGGACTAAATCAGGACTGAACCAGGACTGAACCAGGACTGAAGCAGGACTAAGTCAGTACCGAAACAGGACTAAACCAGGACTGAACCAGGACAAAACCAGGACTGAAGCAGGACTAAGTCAGTACCGAAACAGGACTGAACCAGGCCTAAACAAAGATTGAAGCAGGACTAAATCAGGACTGAACCAGGAATAAAGCAGGACTAAAGCAGAACTAAACAGGACCGATCCAGAACTAAACCAGGACTAAACCAAGACTGAAGCAGGACTAAATCAGGACTCAACAGGATGGAACCAGGACAAAACCAGAAGTAAACCAGGACTAAATCAGGACTGAACTAGGAATAAACCAGGACAAAATCAAGACTAAAGCAGGGCTCAACAGGACTGAACCAGGACAAAATCAGAACTAAAGCAGGACTAAACAAGTACTGAACCAGGACTAAAGTAGAACTAAAGCAGGACTGAACCAGAACTGAACAAGGTCTAAAACAGGACTAAACCAGGACTGAGCTAGAACTGAATGAGGATTGGACCAGAAATGAATCAGAACTAAAGCAGGACTAAATCAGGATTAACTAGGACTAAACCAAGACTAAACCAGGTCTGAACCAGGACTAAACAAGGACTGAACCAAGGCTACACCAAAACTATACCAGGTCCTCACAAAGTTTTATCTATAATTGTAGAAATTAAGTTAAATTGGGACAAAAAAAAACTTGTAATAATGGAAAAAAAAACTGCATTCTATGTGAACCAAACAAGCACCAAACTCAAATGAAGAGTCACATGTCAGGTTAAAGTCCATCCGCCGACTCCAGGATCAGTATCGGTATCAGTATCGGTCTGTGTGTGTGTGTGTGAGATTGTATTTACAATCACCTGGATATCAGTTCAATCACAGAGCCTTTGTGAGGGAACAGTGAGGCCCGATAACACTCTCCACTCATGGATTTAGGAGTCACTGTATGCTAATGCCAACGCTCCTCCTTTCAACCACACCAGTTCAAACACCAGGAGGAGGAAAGCACCTGAACCAGAACCTGAACCAGCCCCCGTTATTGTTTTTTCATGGCTGATACCGATACCGATTGTTTAGAATCCAGGCAACTGATGGCTGATAATGTCTGCCGATATTTTTGGGTGATTATTTTCTCCAAATTCTGTTATTTAATGGTAATGGTCCCATCTTTTATACAGCGCTTTTCCGCCTTCAAGGCACTCAAAGCGCTTTACAACAAGGAACCACTCACCCATTCACACACCAGTGTACGCAGACACTCACTGCGTGCACATGGTAGCATCGGATTGATTTCTCCAAATCCGATCCCGTTACTCGGCAGGTGGTCTGTCCTAAAATCCAAGTGTAGTCAGATAATGGTCAGCGACCTGACCTCAGTGGATCTGACTGCTCAACCAATTATGTTTTGTTTTTTTTGTTTTTTTTTTATGTCAAGAGCAGGATTCGAACTGCCAACCTTTGGCTCAAACGCTCTACCAACTGAGCTACTGCTGCCCCATAATGTGTCGTCCAGGTAGAATACATGGCAAAAGGAAAACCTTAAACCTTGACCTTAAAAGTTTCAAATGCCGTGATGAGATTTGCATTATTATTATTATTATCATTATTAAAGATCCCATGACATGGTACTTCTTGATGCTTTTATATGGTTCCCTAATGCTGTAAATGAATCCTTCAAAATCAACACTCAGTGCATGAGAAACAGAGATAAGATGAGAAGGAGTATTTTTTTTCTCTCTGAACAGGCCATTATGGGCCTTGTTGCTTGAATGCAAATGAGGAGAAAAGAGATGGCCAATAGTAGAGGCTGGGGGGCGTGGCCAAACTCTCCGCTCTCCGCTGTAGCTCTCAGCTGATCCATTTCCGTGTTTTTGCACGGGGGGAGAGATTTGAAGCGTTCCATTGAAAAATAAACACATTTCCACAGAAAATAAAATTAAACCACTGCTGTTCAAAGGTCCAGAGGCTCAGATAAAGGACTTCCGAGCCTAGAAACACTCGGACGTGCCTCCAGGCAAATAAAAAAACGCATTTCGCATTGCCTAGCGCATTCGCAGTCCAAACTCTCTGGGTGTGATTTACAGAGACATTTATACAGAGAATGGATTTAAAGAGATATGCCACCCCCAGGTCAAATTTGGGCATCTCCCCACAGTCCAGAGACTAAAATAAGTGGTGGAAAGCGTTTTCCTGCTCACCCAGCCATTGTCCGAGTCTGTCGCCACTGACCGCCGCGGTATCTGCAGCTACTCCGCCTTAGACTGGAGTCTAACGTCGCCAGAGAAAGATTTCGGCCAAAAGGAATAAATTTGCTCGATGCGTTTCCCAATTACTTTCTGTGTAGTGCGCATTCATATCGAGTGCAAATAAATGTGCAAATCAACACGGAGAGCTTGACTTGGTCATTTTGGGTGGGAACTATTTTCCAGTGCGGAAGAATAAAGCCGAATCACGCACCACGCTGTGCAACAGGGGAACTCCCTTCCTGGTGCGTAACAGGGATTCCCCTGGCAGCGTGCTGCGTGATTCGGCTTTATTCTTCCGCACTGGAAAATAGTTCCCACCCAAAATGACCAAGTCAAGCTCTCCGTGTCTTGCACATTTATTAGCACTTGATATGAATGCGCACTACACAGAAAGTAATTGGGAAACGCATCGAGCAAATTAATTCCTTTTGGCCGAAATCTTTCTCTGGCGACGTTAGACTCCAGTCTAAGGCGGAGTAGCTGCAGATACCGCGGCGGTCAGTGGCGACAGACTCGGACAATGGCTGGGTGAGCAGGAAAACGCTTTCCACCACTTATTTTAGTCTCTGGACTGTGGGGAGATGCCCAAATTTGACCTGGGGGTGGCATATCCCTTTAAGTCAGTTTATAAAGAAAGTTTATTAAACAATCAAAGGAACTTCTGGAAATACTTATTAATATCTTACTATCCATTCGCCAAAGACATGGTACCACTTAGTACATACAGTAATTTTGGAAAAATACCATGATATCAATTTTTGGTCATACCGCCCAGCTGTAGGTGGTTTTACAGCTCAAAAATACCTATAAAAACAAACATTCTGACTGTGAGCGGGGTCGCCTCTCCACAGACCTGACCTGTAACTTAGTTTGGTGTTCATGAAGACAGAAAGGTTTAATGCCACACTGTGAAACATTCCAGACAAAGCAATAACATGTCCACAGAGAAATAAAAAGCGTTTCACGGACCCTCCACCGGAAAAGTTGCACAATCCACTTTTAAGTCTTTATTGACATTATTTCATTGCTATTTTTATAAAGTAATACCGAATTTACAACATTCGCCGAGCCTTTAATAATTACCCATCATGCCCTTGCCTAAAATCCTCTTGTATGTTCTGTGGCCCCTGGAGTTTTGCATAAAAGACGCAGACGCAGCAGCTAATGGCCTTGCAACACGGAACCTCCATTAGCATTCAAACAAATCCGAGCCACATTTGTGCGTCTGATTTAAAAGACAAATTCAGCTGCTCCTGCGAGACGCTCCGAAGTTTCCTCTACGTGGCCACTACGGCTAATGCGGACATTCAATATTCAAATGATACTACTATTATTACTGCAATTTGACAAAGTACTTAAAGACGCTGGGTCATTTGATTAAGAAGTTCAGTTTCCGTTGAAATGAAATGGATGTTTTGAAAGCATTAATATTGGGTAAATACTTCAAATACTACTATTACCACTACTTCAATTACTACTTTCAGCTGCATGTGGTAAAAAAATATACATATAACTGTTCTGCATTTGCTTTTGAGGTAATTCTGTGTCAGATGCCCTTAGACCTGTCCTGGTTTAGTCCTAGTTTAGTCCTGGTTTAGTCCTAGTTTAGACCTGGTTTAGACCTGGTTGAGACCTGGTTTAGCCCTGGTTTAGTCCTGGTTTAGTCCTGGTTTAGACCTGGTTTAGTCCTGGTTTAGTCCTGGTTTAGTCTTAGTTTTGTCTTGGTTTAGACCTGGTTTAGACCTGGTTTAGTCCTGGTTTAGACCTGGTTTAGTTCTGGTTTAGTCCTGGTTTAGTCTTGGTTTAGACCTGGTTTAGACCTGGTTTAGTTCTAGTTTAGACCTGGTTTAGTCCTAGTTTAGACCTGGTTTAGTCTTGGTTTAGACCTGGTTTAGTCCTGGTTTAGCCCTGGTTTAGTCTTGGTTTAGACCTGGTTTAGTCCTGGTTTAGACCTGGTTTAGTCCTGGTTTAGACCTAGTTTAGTCCTGGTTTAGACCTGGTTTAGTCCTGGTTTAGTCCTGGTTTAGACCTGGTTTAGTCCTGGTTTAGTCCTAGTTTAGTACTGGTTTAGTCCTAGTTTAGTCCTGGTTTAGACCTGGTTTAGTTCTGGTTTAGTCCTGGTTTAGTCCTGGTTTAGACCTGGTTTAGTTCTAGTTTAGTCCTGGCCTAGTCTTGGTTTAGTCCTAGTTTAGACCTGGTTTAGTCTTGGTTTAGACTTGGTTTAGACCTGGTTTAGTCTTGGTTTAGACCTGGTTTAGACCTGGTTTAGTCCTGGTTTAGACCTGGTTTAGTCCTGGTTTAGACCTGATTTAGTCCTGGTTTAGTCCTAGTTTAGTCCTGGTTTAGTCCTGGTTTAGTCCTGGTTTAGACCTGATTTAGACCTGGTTTAGTCCTAGTTTAGTCCTGGTTTAGACCTGGTTTAGTCTTGGTTTAGTCCTGGTTTAGACCTGATTTAGTCCTGGTTTAGTCCTAGTTTAGTCCTGGTTTAGTCCTGGTTTAGACCTGGTGTAGTCCTGGTTTAGTCCTAGTTTAGTCCTGGTTTAGTCCTGGTTTAGTCCTAGTTTAGTCCTGGTTTAGACCTGATTTAGACCTGGTTTAGACCTGGTTTAGTCCTGGTTTAGTCCTAGTTTAGTCCTCGTTTAGACCTGGTTTAGTCCTGGTTTAGTCCTGGTTTAGTCCTGGTTTAGTCCTAGTTTAGTCCTGGTTTAGACCTGATTTAGACCTGGTTTAGTCCTGGTTTAGTCCTAGTTTAGTACTGGTTTAAACCTGGTTTAGACCTGGTTTAGTCCTGGTTAGTCACTACTTTAGGTAAACGACAGACCTGCAGGTGTTTTTCTCTGTCCGATCTATTGTGACGCCGAGGACCCGACAATAGTTTGACCATTTTGCTTTTTTAAATTTAACTTGGCGGCATAAGTGCAACGTTTGTTTTATTTTTTCGAGTATCTCCGACATGGAAAACACACTACAGAAGGAAGGGAGGGCATCTGACACACACATGTGCATAGGATGTGTCAAAGGCAGTGTTAGATGCCCTCCCATCCTCCACTATCTCTATGTGCAAATGCCCTCCTGTATTCCCATATCCCATGTGTATCAGATGCCCTCCCTTCTTCTTTTATCATCATGTGTCAGATGCCCTCCCACCCCCATATTCAAAGCATATTTTGCTTTGATTTGCTTATTGTTCTTCCCTTCGAATGCCATAAATATCCGGTGTGTCAGATGCCCTTCCTTCTTCCTACATCTGACCGTATATGACCTTCCCCTCTGCTCTGGACCAAAGCGGGTTAGTCGTGGACCGGACCACCCTGGGACCGGACTAAGACCCTGCAGCCATCCACACAAGAGCTCTTTTGTTTGTTAAGAGGTGCACAAGGGCCTCCTGGTAGTCCCGGCGCTGCGGCCTACAGGATTAAACGGAGAGTTAATGTCTGACAAGTGCCTGTGGTCAGAACAGAGCCGCTGTGACCACGGCCGTGTCCTGCTCACATTTATTTTATTTATTTTGGCCAAGTTAGCAATTTGCATTCTTTTAAAAGTGCAATAACAGAAATAACAATAAACAGAACATTTGCCCAAAAAGGAGTGGGAAGAAGGAAACTTATTTAATCCCACGCCCTCTTCTAATTTAGCATAATGAGCTTTTGTTTTTGCATTTTTCAGACATTTTACATTAGACTTGAACTATTTACAAAAGGAAACCAACAATGGAAACAGACAGATACAAGTAATGTGATGAACACAACAAACCAACAAACATAAACCAGTCCTGGTTTAGTCCTGCTTTAGACCTGGTTTAATCCTGGTTTAGTCCTGGTTTAGACCTGGTTTAGACCTGGTTTAGACCTGGTTTAGTCCTAGTTTAGACCTGGTTTAGTCCTGGTTTAGTCCAAGTTTAGTCCTGGTTTAGACCTGGTTTAGACCTGGTTTAGTCCTAGTTTAGACCTGGTTTAGACCTGGTTTAGTCCTAGTTTAGACCTGGTTTAGACCTGGTTTAGACCTGGTTTAGTCCTAGTTTAGACCTGGTTTAATCCTAGTTTAGACCTGGTTTAGTCCTGGTTTAGACCTGATTTAGACCTGATTTAGACCTGGTTTAGTCCTGATATAGTCCTGGTTTAGTCCTGGTTTAGACCTGGTTTAGGCCTGGTTTAGTCATAGTTTAGACCTGGTTTAGACTTGGTTTAGTCCTGGTTTAGACCTGGTTTAGACCTGGTTTAGACCTGGTTTAATCCTGATACAGTCCTGGTTTAGTCCTGGATTAGTCCTAGTTTAGACATGGTTTAGTCCTGATTTAGTCCTGGTTTAGACCTGGTTTAGTCCTTGTTTAGACCTGGTTTAGTCCTAGTTTAGTCCTGGTTTAGACCTGGTTTAGTCCTTGTTTAGACCTGGTTTAGACTTGGCTTAGTCCTGCTTGTATTCCTGGTTTATTCCTGGTTTAGACCTGGTTTATTCCTGGTTTAGTCCTGGTTTAGACCTGGTTTAGTCCTGGTTTAGTCCTGGTTGGTCACTACTTTAGGTAAACGACAGACCTGCAGGTGTTTTTCTCTGTCCGATCTATTGTGACGCCGAGGACCCGACAATAGTTTGACCATTTTGCTTTTTTAATTTAACTTGGCGGCATAAGTGCAACGTTTGTTTTGTTTTTTCGAGTATCTCCGACAAACGACAAACATAAACCAGCTCTACAGAAGGCACTTTGTTCTAATATTCAAACCCACTCTCTATAAACTGTGACCAGACCATATGTTTATAAAACAACTTGAATTTATGAATATTTTGGCATTTCTTGAGACGTGTATCCAGACTGTTCCAGAGTTTTACACCACATGTAGACACACAGAAACTTTAACGGGTAGTTTGAACATTTGGCAATTTGAAATTTCCATACTTAAATGATGAGTTCTCTCTCTCATTTTGAACAAACTTTGTAGATTACTTGGTAGGTTTGGCATTACAGTGTTGATTAAAATCTTTCTTTTTGTTTTGAATCGATTAAAAGTGTGTAAAAGTGGTGCTGTGCCACTTTTCTGCCTGCCTTATGGAGAGAGTATTGTTTTTTCTTGGAACATTCCACTGTACTGTATTAAATGTATTTCTATGTAAGTTTAATGTAAGTTTTCTTCTTCCCACTCCTTTTCGAGCAAAAAAGGTGAATGTATTTGACTGTATACTGTATAATTTACACAAATAAATACATTTAATGCTTTTAAAATAGCCCAAAAAAGCCAAGAAAAGTGCTTTTAAAACAGACAAAAACATGCCTGAGCTGAGCCGTGACGTGGTCTGATGGTGTATTTCTTTTTACCGTGAAGTCTGCGAAATAGGCAACGCAACAACATCGCCATGGAGACAAGCAGGCGGCATACTCTCCACCAGAAAAGTGACGTAGTGCACCTTTAACGAAGACTGTTTCTTCATTAAAGGTGCAGCAGGTCCAAAATGGCACGTCACCTGCGTTTTTCTTCCATACTTTCAGAAAATGATCAATGGAGCTGGATTTTTGGACGCTTTTCTGTTTATTATAGCCAAAGGAACAACATTTCCGTGAAAACAAGTAAGAGACCCTCCTCCAAACCAAACGCGAGTCAGGTTTGTGGAAATGCAAGCCTGCCCGCTGTAAGGACGTGTGTTTTCAGTGCAATAAAAACAAAAGCTTTAGCTGATTTTGTCTTGAATTTTCATCATTTAAAATAGGTAATAAGGTATGTATGGATCTACTAATACTAATACAATAGTTGAGAGTTAAATGACGGATATTGTCGCCAGCAGAAGGCGCAAGGACTCCAGCTGGCAGCAGTTTAAAACAGGCTAAAAACAAGAGCTGTTGGCATAGCCGGTTAGCTCCGTATTCAAGCTAATTTGATATGATTACTAAGAGTCTGGCGAAGGAGTATGAACTTTGAAAACACAGAGGAGCACTTCCTGGTTTACCATCTACATTTCTAAATGCAAAATTTTACTTGACTTTTTCTGTGGAAGATTTTGCATTGGGGAAAAAAAAAAAATGAAACTATGTCCACACTTTCTTCTAGTCTGAGCTCATTTTTAGTCCTGATGTAGACCTGGCCTAGTCCTGGTTTAGTTCAGGTCAAGTCCTGGTTTAGTTCTGGTCTTAGTAAAGGTTTGATCCCAATTCTGATGTGATCTATATGCAAACGTACCATTATCATGATTTTAAAGTGATTTGAATGGAATTTTGAGTAGAAAAAGCAGGTCATAGTTGATTGGTTTAAACTGTGCTGCTGACCAATGGGACGCTTGAAACAAGGTCATGTGACTAGGTGTGAGCGGTCATGTGACTGAGGTGTGAGCGATAAGGCCCCCAACCCACTGTGCAAGCCCTGTAGCCTGATCAGACCGAGTTAGTCCTGGTTGAGTTCTGATAAGTGCTTGAATCTATGTTTTCTTGAGTTCTAAACCTGATTTAGTCCAGGTTTAATCCTAATGCCTTGTGCGCAGGATGCCCTCCCATTCTCCGATATGCCTGCGAGACAGTCCTCTATACCTTGTATACCTCCTGCAGTATATTGCTGTGTGTCAGATGCCCTCCCGTTCTTTTATAACCTTGTGCGCCTTCATATGTTCTACCAGACACCCTGGCATTCTTCTACAGTATATACCTGTACGTTATTTTGTTTTTTTTAACTTTTTAGACACATTAACTTGAGCAGGAATGAAACCAGGCCAAGTTACAGGTCAGATCTGTGGACAGACGGCCCCTCGCTGTTAGGCTTTCATGACATTTTCAGCAGTAAAACACACGTAATTGAATAAATCCGTGATAGAGACGTTTAATACTATACGGTGAGAAATTCCAGGCAAATTCCACAATCCCCATGGAGACAAGCAGACCAGAAAAGTTACGTAGTGCACCTTTAACCAAACACCATAATACATACAGTCTTGGATCGTTAAAAAAAATAAAATATAACACTCATAGCTGTATAAATGCATTCATCTGGGCTACCTGCTAAAGTGCCGCTTAACCGGAGCCTAACCGGTGCGTAACAGAACCCCGAGTCTCCTCCCTATCCTTGCCCAGGGAGCGAGTGACCAAGCCGGGGGGAGAGAGAGAGAGCCAGAGCCGGCCAGTGAACCAGAGAGCAAGAGAGAAGGAGGGAGAGAAAGAGAGAGGAGGTCAAGTTAAACCAGGCAAGATCGCCCGTCTGCTCGCATCACGATCACTGCGCTGCGCCACAGTCCACGCGTAATGGAGCTCCGGGCACGTTTGGACACGGGCAGGGGCTATGGCGCACACTTATGTATTCAAACAGCGTTCAACAACTCAACTACGCAAAAGGTGCAACAACTTTCAGCATTTTAAAAATATCTATTAAAAGCCAGGGTGGTCGTAGTGCGTAAAAGTCGAAATAGAACTCACCAAAAAAATGAAGCGTTGACAACAAATCAGGATTGTAAACAGGAAAATATAACAAATGAATTCATACAAACACAATTTACACCAAAATAAGCAAAACAAAGCGAAATGGTGGGGTTAGGAGAAGTATGAGACGCATTTTGGCACAATTTGGAGAGTTTTTACGCACGGTTACCGCATCTGTAACGAGTCCCCAAACACCCAAGTAACCACAACGCGCAACTTTGTTATTAGCCACTTCAAAAGGACGTAATACAGACTTAAACTAGCACCTAGTCACTCTTACGTTGAAATATTTTCGTTTTGCTTTTCAACCGATTTGAAGCGAAGCGTGAGGATGCGGTGCCCCGATCTCCAACAACGCCCACTGCAAAAATATAGGAGTACGGGGAGGGCATCTGGCACAGTTGGGGATTCAAACTGTGAAAACGGTTCGCGAAGGGCTCACGGTGCTCTCTTTGCGAGGTTATTTCACGTATATATTCACCCCACTGGCAAACTAAATGAGTTGAATGCGCGTACGTATTACGGAGTTGCACAAAATCCGAGCCGCTAAACGCGTTACGAAGCGAAATAGTAGAAGAGAAAATGTATGCTGGCGTGGTGAAAAGAGTTCAAACAACATTCTGGTGATGAGGTAGTTCCAAAACAGGCAAAAAAGCCCAGCTCAAATCCATCACTGACATTTTTTTTGAAACTCAAGAGGCAAAAAACAAATGCGTAATACTGTATACAAAGTCTCCAAAAGGCATCGCCAGCGTCCAGTTCCAGTTGGAGTGAAGTTACGCGTAAAATGCATCGTAAAATGTACTTACTGTTGTCGCCGAGACGAATCCGTGAAAACCCCGTGAGCCGAGCCCCGTGTACGTACGTCTGCTCCTCCGTGCGTCTGACCACGCTCTGCCTCAGCCTCCGTCCTGTCTCCGCGCTCCCGTCTCTCTCTCTCTCTCTTCTTTCTCTCTCTCCAGCGCGCGCACCAGACCTCCACCACCCCTCCTCCTCTTTTCGTTTCTGTCTCCCCTTTTTTTTTTTTTTTTCTTCCCACACGCAGCGAATCGACGCCGCAAACCCGAGTTGAAACCTCCGCTGATTGGTCATTAGTGCGCTCCCGATTAAAAGTACTACGCGCTCATCAAGACGTTACCCCCGGGCGCGTTTCAATCAGCGGCCGTTTCAGAGCGCGGAGGGGCCGGCTTCTGAAATAGGGGAGGGGCCGGTGGTGATGCGGGGATGTGGTGCTGGGGGGGGGGGGGGGGTTTCACGGACAAGAATACGCGCAGATGGAGATACTGATTACGTTTCATTAAGCGAAGACCAGCGGACTGTGGGTTTAAGTTTGGAAATGGCACGTTTGGGAGACTGGAGGATTTGCAACTTAAAAGAGCCAAATTTGACTTTTGGAAGCTTTCTACCATGTTATATTTTATTGTTTTTTTGAACAAGAATAAAAAAGAATAACAAATAGTAACACACTTTATAGTGGACATCTTTTAAGTTTTGAGATAGACTAGTTTGTGGCTGCACTATGATAAAAAAATAAAATAAAAAAAAAAATAATAATAATAAAGACATAAATTCATAATAAATAATAATAAATCATAGATAATAAATAATAATAATAAATAATAATAGTAAAATAATAATAATAATAATAATACATAAATAATACATAAAAAAATAAAACATAAAATAAATAATAATATAATAATAATAATACATAAAAATATAAATAAAATACATAAATAAGTAAATAATACATAATACATAAAAAGAAAACATAAAAAATAATAAATACAAATAAATAAATAAATAACAACAACAATAATAATAATAATAATAATAATAATAATTATTATTATTATTATTATTATTAATATAAATAAAATACATAAATAAGTAAATAAATAAATAATAGCCTAGGCTACATAAAAAATAAAACATACAAAATAAAAATAAATAAATAAGAAATTAAAAGGGAGTCTAAAAACATTTTGAGGGGACTGTAGAACCGACGGAAAAAATGTTTTTGTTAGGTTGTTAACTTTACATGGATTTAACACTATTACAGTCCGTTACAGAGGACATGTTACGACATTATGGGGAAAAAAAAAAATTAACAAAATGTAAATGCTAAGGTGTTCATTTACCTCCAAATAGAAAATTTAAATAATAATAATAATTTAGATACACTTTTTTTCTTTGGGCAGACAGGGAGCAATTCTCAGTTACACATACAGTATACCCCTAGTGCAATAACATAGTGCAGTTTGGCCACTTGGCTGTGATATAATTACGCCATTTTATCCATTGATTGAGAAAATTTTCCATTTTGTGATTAACATGGGCTGTGATTTGTTCCATCTTATAAATATCAAACACAATATCTCTCCACATACTAATTGTCAGGTGTTCCGGTTGTAGCCATTTCTTCCTGATGGTCTTTTTACTGGCCACCAACAGAATGTTCATGAGGTATTTGTCCACTTTCAGCCAGTCTTGAGGAACATATCCCAGATACAAGGTCTTAAAGTCCAGCAGAAAATCCTCTTGCAGAATGTCCTTTAGGGCGTTGTGAATCTCTAACCAAAAACCTTTAATGTTGGGGCAGTCCCAGAAAACATGGTAGTGATTTGCACATTGATGACCACATTGTCTCCAGCAAACAGGGTTATTAGTTTATTTCATTCATAAAGTATAAAAAGACATCAACAGTGTGATAACAATACAAAAAATTGAATGAAAGGGAACAGAAAGAAGAATATTCTTATGTTATCTGCAGGGTTGGGAGGGTTACTTTAGAAATGGATTCTGGTACAGTTCTGGTACAGTGTTTCCCAACCTTTTTTGTCTTGTGTACCCCCTGAGACTTTTTGTCATACCTCCAGTACCCCGTCACTCGATAATTCTTCAAAAGTAGAACGTGACACAACAGATTATTAAATGAAAATAATTTTATTTCATCTCCTTAATTTGAAAATTTAATTCTCTCTTTTATTTAACTAAAATTTACTCAAATTAGAATTAAAAAATAAAAAAAAAATCTCCCCCTGCACCTGGCAGCGACACTGCCGAGTACCCCCTGCAGTGTGCTCGCGTACCCCTAGGGGTACTTGTACCCCTGGTTGGGAAACACTGCCTTAAAATATGCATTCAGTAACATAATCCAAGAACCATAATATTAAAGTAATGTAACTCAATTACTTTCAATTACTTTTGGATGACTATAACACCAAATATCCAATAACAACAAGAAAACAATAACATTTTGTGCATTATAAAAGAAATTGAGGAAAGCTAATTGGGGCAGTAGGTTATAGTCTTACAATGAAAGTGCACAAGTCTTGACCACATAGTGCAGTTTATTAATGTTTTAATGTTGGTGTTGTTGTCAGTTGTCATTGTTTTTATTAAGATTCAAGATTCAAAGCTTTTATTGTCATATGCACAGTAAAGAAACGTTACCTGTACAATGAAATTCTTACTTTGCTGCCCACCCTGGATGCCAAGAGCATGCAAAAAATTAAAATAGATACACAAGATAAAGAGAAGCATGTAGAAAAGTATAATCAACAGAAACAATCTTTATCTAATATACACTGTGAAAAATATAGGATAGGTGCTATGTACATATTTACAGATAATGTGCAACATTGGTTTTATGTCAGTAGAAAAAACGGGGCGTAAGCATGGTTGATATAGTGCAAACAGGAAGTGTAAACATTCGAGCAGTTACATGTGCAGCTGTAGTTTGACAGATTATCTTAACAGTTGGTCAATAATAGTGCAAATTACCCATGTGCAAAGTATAGGTCAATCCATATTTCATTCATAAAGTATAAAAAGACATCAACAGTGTGATAACGTTGCACAAAAATTGAATGAAAGGGAGCAAAAAGAAGAGTAATCTTATGTTATGTTATCTGCCCCTCTTCCCTTTTCCAGACAATAACACCGATAGTGACGATAAAACATTTCATCAATACATTCCATATCAATCACAACTATTAATCAATTGTAAACAGAAAGCTTCATTTTTAAGCACAACAATTTAGTTTTCTTTTTCATACCTACACATTACACTAGATCAGGGGTCGGCAACCTTTACCACTCAAAGAGCCATTTGGACCTAGTCTGGTTAACACCTGACCATATCACAAGTGAGATATGGGTCTGGAAACTCGCTTCGAAAAATCCCGTAGCGGAGGTGTGGTTAGCGATTGCCAACGGCCGTTTATTGGGCGTTATGAATGTCTATCATTGAGCGTATATGTAAGTCCATAGCCAATCATGTCAGTTGTCAGTTCAAACTACAAGCTTCCGTTTGTCATGTAGTACGCGTCACCGTCTTGCCACACCTCCCCCGCTCTCTGATTGGGGCCCTAAATCTGGGACTCTCGCTTGGACGAGTTTCCAGGCCGCCTTCCAGTTCGAAACGAACGGAAGCGGCCTGGGAATTCCCAGGCTAATTTGGACCCGTTTCACACAGTAAAGGAAACAGTGGGAGCCACAAAACCCTTTTGAAATTTAAAATGAAATAACACTGCATATAACATCTTTTTTTTTTTGCCTTTGTGCCATAGAATTACATTTTGAAAATGAATGAACTAAAATAAAATACATTTTAATTAAATACAGTGGTCCCTCACTAACCTGGGAAATCCCTGCTTTCGTTCGTTCCGATCTGAAAGACAGCCTGGCAACTTTGGCAAGCGAGCTCTCCCGATTCTGGGAGCCAATCAGAGAGTGGGGAGGGGTGGAAAGACGGTGACGCGTACTACGTGACAAACGGAAGCTTGTAGTTTGAACTGACAACTGACATGATTGCCTATGGGCTACGTATACGCCAAATGATAGACATTCGTAACGCCCAATAAATGGCCGTTGGCGATCGTAAACCACACCTCCGCTACGAGATATTTCGAAGGTGGCTCCCAGACCATATATCACTTGTGATATGGTCAGGTGTAAACCAGGCAAGTCCCTCGCTATATCGTGGTTCACTTTTCGTGGCCTCGCTGTTTCGCAGATTTTTATTCCAATTTTTTTTTTGTAGTGTATCAACGCGCATTCTGCGTCCTGATTGGCTAAGGGACTGTAGACCTTTGCCGATTCGTCAGTCATTCTCCTCCGTGTCTCCTGTACAGAATGCGCTCAGTTTGCCAGATTTATATAAATGTTGGATCGCAGTGTGACTCTGAAGTGCTGTATGTTTGCAAGATCAAAGGAGAAGTTCAATTTGCAAGTTTTCTCCCCGACAAAACCCGCCACAGCGAAGCGGTCATAAGAACTGTGAAATACACGAGAAATACACTTTGGTTTCGTTCTCTAATACTGTGCTTTTTTGTTAAAAATCTATGAACGTTTGAGTGTTTAAACAAGGGAGAAATGTGAGAAAACGTTAATTCCAGTCTGGGAAAAGTGTAGAATGTGTGTGGGGAGGCGTTTACAACCTTAAAACATGGAGAATAGTTGTAAAATATAAAGCTGAAGACTTCGCAGATTTCGCTTGTTGTGGGTTATTTTTAGAACGTAACCCCCGTGATAAACGAGAGACCGCTGTACTGAGCCGCATCAGAGGGATCAAAGAGCCGCATGTGGCTCCGGAGCCGCGGGTTGCCGACCCCTGCACTAGATTTGATGTATTTTTTAAATGCCGTTATTGTACTTGATTCTTTGATTTCTTTGTTGAGATTATTCCAGTAAAGTAAAATTAACAGTCTACCAGACACTTTTCTCTGTGTGGCCCATATTTCAGTTTCATATTAACTTAGAGTAAATGGAGTTCTATGAGTGTGTCTCCGTATCCTCCAGAGTTCACAGCGCCTCTCACGCCCTTGGGACCCGACCAGTGTGAAAGTGTGAAAACCATGTCACACCTTCTACATCTCCACTGGGTCCAAGAGGAGCTTAATTAAAAATACTCTTTATTCACACGCATCTACTGCAGAATTATTTATTTATTTACACAAACAACATTTCAAACTCTTAAAAGAAGGTGTCACATTTAGAGCATGGGCCAGAAGAAAACGCAAACACAAAAAATCCAAACAGATGTGATAATAAGAACGCAGGGAATATATATACACACAGGTGAGACACATTAGGGTGGAGCAAACAATCAATACAGGAAAAGGAAGTAAAACTCAAAACACACAGCTAGAGAAATTACAAAATAAATCCGGGTTAAGGATTATATAATAAAAAAACCTAACACCATGACAGAGGGGGTATTAGTGCCTGTTTACACGAGAACGCTTACGGGTAAAAACGACAAAATATTTTATCAGAAGTGCCTTTTGTTTAGATGGTGACGGTGTTTTTGGGGCTTAAAAATGCAAAAAACTTGAATACGCTCCGCCGTAGCGTTTTCGTCTACACTGCCCAAGATGCAAAACTCTGGTGAAATCTGCTGACGTCGCTTACGCGTTTACGTCACATCGGTCCATATATCAGTGTACTTTGTTTGGCAGGACTCCCAGTCCACACCTTGTTGCGTCTTCGTTGCTTTGTCGTCTAACGTGGTCTGAAGCAATAGTTGAACTTCTTCGTCTGACCACACACATTTTGTTTTTGCTACCAGTAGCCATGTTTTGTTTTGCTTTTCGCGGCGCAGATGAGAAGAAGGAAGATTCTACACATGCGCACGGACATAGTGATAATGTATCACAGCGCCACCTAGCCGCCTGGCATGCATACCCAATCGAATTACCCAATCGGGAAATCTGCGTGCATACAGTGACGCAAAAGTGTGTGCTTTTGCGTCATTGTATGCACGCAGATATCCCCCCAAAAACGCTCGTCTAAACGCGGAATAAAAAGTGAAGACACGATGGCACTTTTGCGTCTTCTGTTCAGACCATCATCATATCCTCCTGGGACCTGAAGAAAAAAAAGTGTATCTGAATTATTATTATTATTATTTTAATTTTCTATTTGGAGGTAAATGAACACCTTAGCGTTTACATTTTGTACATTTTATTTGTATTCATAATAATATTTGTAATGTGTCGTGCGTAATGGACGTCAGGGACATTTTGGTGTTAAATCCATGTGAAGTTAACAACCTCACAAAATTGTTTTTTTGTTTTTTTTTTGATGACCAACATCTGACAAGCTTCTACAGTCATGTCAAATAGTTTTTAGTCTCCCTTTTAATTTCTTATTTATGTATTTATTTATTTTAGTTTTTTTAATGTATTATTTATTTTGTATTAATTAATTAATTAATTTTTATTTATTTATTTTTGTATTTTTAAAATTTATTTTTATGTACTGTATTATTTATTTTCTATTTATTTATTTTTATTTATTTATAAATTGTAGTTTTTTAAAATTGATTTTTATTTTTATATTTTATTTATTTTTATTTTATTTTATTTATTTTATTTATTTTATTTATTTTATTTATTTTATTTATTTTATTTATTTATTTTTTATTTTATTTATTTTATTTATTTTTTATTTATTTTATTTATTTTAGTATGTTTTTAATTTATTGTTATTTTTATGTATTATTTATTTTGACAGACTGGTTAACTCAATGTCCACTATAAAGGACACAAATGAATGGGCGGGTCTCAGGAGGATATAAACGTAGCCTTAGAGTCCTCCATGCACGTTTGAGTAATTTAGCAATCTCTCCTGAGCCCTTTTCAAACCCTCCTTACGGTTAGTTGTAAGATTCTGTCCAAGGCTCCGCCCACAAATCTACATCACGCATGTTCCCACACGACAATTCTCCATAAATATACAAACATATGATACAAAACTCTAGACAACAACCTGACACGCTGATTGTGTTGTGACGGCGCTCTGAAGGGGGAGTGACTTAACAAGGGGAACAAAGTGAGGGGAGACTCGGGACGCGGGAGAAGACAGGAAAACATGAGGAGAACAGTTAATCTAATCTGTGGGCACAGCGGTCATTGCGGCACAGGCATGGACACTTCCTGTTTTGGTGACGGCCACAGGAAATCAGAAGGTGCATGTTTATCACAGTCACACAAACGTGGGGTCGTGGAACTCTGGTTTAACTATCAGGAGTTTAGAAAGTCAAAATATAATGGTTGAAATCTGAGAACTCTATGGAAAACATTATTTCAATTCTAAAACTAAAGACAGATACACCTGAGGAAAATGTTCGCTGTGATGTCTCATTTAAAAAATTTGTGATTTCATATGTGATTTTGTTGATGCGGTTTCTCTTTCTATGCGAGTTGAAATGTCACAAGTAATAAGGTTTTAGTTATAGGTGTGCGACGAATGGCCTTTTCGTTGCTACGACACACGCCCTCAGATTTCCATATTAGCTCCATATTAGCCACCATAACTGCTAGCCTCGATTGACTTCATTTGGCTGGTGCTGAACGCTAGCTTATTTCAAGTAAAAAAAAAGAAAAATACTATTCTAAAAATGATTTGAAATGATCTGCTTGCATAGGAAAATCACCAGTTTATAACATCCATCCATCCATCCATCCATTTTCTTCCACTTATCCACTTATACAGTCTAAGCAGGGACTCCCAGACTTTCTTCACCCCGGACATTTACTCCAGCTCCTCCAGGGGGGACCCCAAGGCGTTCCCAGGCCAGCCGGGAGACATAGTCCCTCCAGCGTGTCCTGGGTCTTCCCTGGGGCTTCCTCACGGTGGGACATGGCCGGAACACCTCTCGAGGGAGGCGTCCAGGAGGCATCCGGAACAGACGTCTGAGCCACCTCAGCTGCTCCTCTCGACCTGGAGGAGCAGCGGCTCTACTCCAAGCTCCTCCCGTGTGAATGAGCTCCTCACCCTATCTCTAAGGGAGCGCCCAGCCACTCTGCGGAGGAAGCTCATTTCGGCCGCTTGTATCCGCAATCTCGTCCTGTCGGTCATTACCCAGAGCTCATGACCATAGGTGAGGCTAGGAACGTAGATTGACGGTAAATCGAGAGCTTTGCCTTTCGGCTCAGCTCCCTCTTCACCACAACGGTCCAGTACAGCGACCGCATCACTGCCGACGCTGCACCGATCCGCCTGTCAATCTCACGCTCCATCCTCCCCTCACTCGTGAACAAGACCCCGAGATACTTGAACTCCTCCACTTGAGGCAAGGACAGTTTAAAACATATAATCACAAAATATTGAGACTAACTGTCAATATGTACAAGGCATAAACAGCATAGACATATTAGATGTAGTTTGTCTGTGAATGTGTTGCCGTAGGCCCTGTGTCCGGTTAAGATTAGGCACAAAACTGACTCTTGTGAGCTTTAAGCCGTGTTATAATCATTATCTCTTCAAAAACATACCCGGAATTGTGTTTTGTTTTGTTTGAGTAATCCTTTATCATTAATCTGTCTACGTCTCCAAAGCTCAAAATGCTCTGTTCCACCTTGTGATGTCATGAGTGCGAGTTAACATTTACCTTTTTTTTTTTTTTTTTTTGCAGCGATTGACAGTTCCCGGGCTCAAATAATCTAAATGATTCTAGCGAAGGTGTATGATGTTTAAAAACACACTGGAGCACTTCCTGTTTTACCACATGACATCATAAAGTGTAACTAAATACGCAGGGTTTGTTTATTAAATGTAGAATGAAACAAAACACGACTCCAGGTATTTTTGTGATGAGGAAACAACATTATAATCAGAAAATAGTGTAAGGCAACGTTCAGACTGCAGCCTGAAGTGACTCAAATCTGATTTTTTCGCCCCTTTGCGACCTGTAGCTGATCTTCTAATGACAGTCTGAAGGACGCAGATCCGATTTTTTCAAATGCGACCCAGGCCACTTGGATATGTGGTCCTAAAACCGATACATATCTGATCGTTTGGTACGCGACTTCAGTCTGAACGGCCAGGTTGCGTTCATCCGACCATCAACAATTGAGAGTGGTACAAGTAGGAGCTCACAAATGTACACAAACATTCTTCTCGTCATACGAAAATTGTGTATGAAGTCCATGTCAGTGAAGCAGCAAAGAACATAGCAATCCCACCACTCTCAGTACCAACACGTTCCTTTCTACGGACGTTGCTGCCACTGCCCCGCAAAACGCCAAGGCCAAAAACCTTCTCCTTCTCAATCTCTTCCTTAAAACAAATAAGTTGTACATGTTCTGGCTCTGGTACGACAGCGACTTTAAAATCTCCAGGCGCTCAACGCTCGCGTCCATGTTTAGGCGACTTCCGTAAACACTGAGCACACTTGTTCGACGTGACCTCATCGTGTCCTCCAAGACGCATGCGGGACACTTTTGGGGCGTTTAAAGTTCACACTGGAGATCACATAGAAGTCGCATTTAATTGAATTTATTTAATTAATGTGAAAGACCTCGCAAAAAAATCAGACTTCACGAAAAAATCCGAGCCCTGCAGTCTGGACGTAGCCATATATGGGCTCTTTAAGGTTAGAAAAAGGGATTGGGTCTTTAGCGTAAAACGATGTAAACTTTTGTAACGTTACTTTGAAAACAGTTATAGCGTCTTTTGCTCAAACATGTGAAAAACGCCAGGCAGTTTCACTCTAATAAATAATCAAAGCAGTCTGAATTGCCTTGTGCTGTTTTCATTCACTCAATTAAACTCTCACAACACGCAGTTTACCAGAGCGGGCTTTAATCAGCAGCCATGTTCCACTCACAATAACAATACAAATCAGATTAGTGTGGTGTGTGTGTCAAAAGAGCAGTGTTAGGACAGTGTAATCCACCATGTCTATCTGAGCCGTGGTTGGAAGGGTCAGACCAGCGAGGGGTTTACGGGGACGTGCATTAAGATGATTGGAACGGGAGAAAAATGGAAAAAACAATAACATGGGTTTGAGGAGGAAAACATGTCATATGCAGAGAGGTTATGGGTTAGGATCAGGAGGGGTTTGTGGGGATGATGATGGAATTCCAATACATTGAGGGCAAAAACAATGGATTTAAAGGCGATGCTCAGAACATTACATGGCAAAAGACTATATGTCATAATGTTTCCTCCTCAAAAACATACCGGTTGTGTTTTGTTTCATACACATATGTTGGAGTTATCCTTTATTATCAGTCTGTCTACATCTCCAAAGCTCACAATGCTCTGCTCCACCTTGTGATGTCATGTAGCGGTAGTTTTCAAGTTAAACCTACCTTCATTCAGTAAAAATCGGTAATTTCTGGGCTGAAATGATCAAACTGATTCTAGTGAAGGTGTGTGGAGTTTAAAAACACAGTGGAGTATGAGGTGGAGTGTTTTCACACACACACACACATGCACCTACACACACACACACACACACACACACACATATACGTATATGTACATACACACAAGCCCATGCATAAACCTTTACACACACACAGCTACACACATACACACACGCGCACGCACGCACACACGCGCGCGTACACACGCACACACGCACGCACGCACGTACACACACATATAAACTTAATTCTTCTCATCTCGTGCCTCTTTGGAGAGCAGGATCCAAGTCAGTAAACTTCTTTGGCGCTGTCGTAATTCTGATCAGAGATCCTGCTCCGCGCAGCGCGATCAGGACACGCCCCCTGCCTCGGCCAGAGCAGATCTCTGCCCCGACCTCGCTGCGTGTCTCTGTGATCCTCTGATCCGGGATCTTGGGTCCCAAAAGCGATCAAACCGCTCCGTAGGCGCTGATCAACAGTCCTCTGCTTTTCTGGGTTCACTCGCCTCACCATCTTACTCCACGCGCCAATCACACAGTACACACACACTACACTCCTCTCCTCTCCCGCGTCTCCGATCGGCAGATAATGATACAAGATCGCCACCTACAGGTTGGGAAGTGTGAATTACACCTTCAAAGCTGCTCCAGGTCGTATCCTAGCAACCCCCGCTGAAAAAGGTCCTTGAGGAGTTTATTCGTCACGGCACTCAACGTTCGGATTCAACATGACGAGAAAACTCGTCACCGGCAGTCAGTGAGTTAATTACTGAAATTGAAGATACCCATTCAAAAATACAGTGTTTTCCAAGCCTTTTCACTTCCATCATGAAATCAAAGTATTCTTTTGGACTTAGATATAGTCACATAAAAGGGGGATCTTCCCCATGCAGAGGCAGCCATTTTGAATACGAGAGCCGCAGAAGGACATTTGGGCTCCGCCTTCGCCTTCGGCAAGGCTCGTGGTTTTGGGTAAACAACACAAGCATGCTGCCGGATCATACGTCGTAATGGATCTAACACGTGTTTTGGACTAAATTGTTTTACTGGATTTTATTCGCTGGATCCTTACGGACAAAGTGAGAGCAAGTTTATGGTGAAATACAGAGTTTGACCTGTGGAAAGCATTCTAAGGTAAGCTAACCTCGTTTTGTGCTTTTCCGTATAAAAGCCCCATGTGCTCGGTGAGTGATTGCTGTGCAGGGAAATTAATAGCATATTCAAAAAGAGGAGACTGTAAGGTTTCATTTGATGTGTAGAGTGTCATGGTACATGATCTGGAATGTGTGTTTTCATGAGAAAAAAACCCCCCAAAAAAACCAAAACCGCGTTTTATTTATACAGTAGCGGCGCGGGGCTCGTGCGCAGGTTTGAGAGCTGTTCGGTTTACGGAGCGCCCGGGTGACCCTCGAGGTCTGCCGTAGCTAAAACAGAAAGTGCAATAGCACCTTTAAGCAAGAATTGTCAAAACTTATCTGCTTTTTTCCACATACAGTAGGCCTAGGTAGGCAGCACCATTTACGTAGGCCCACAAAAATATGAAATAATTAAGCATATTAAAAAAGTTTTTTTTATCTATGAAAAAGGTGTAAAACGTAAAAAAATAAATAAATACAGGGTAAAACAAACAAACAAACAAACAAAAAAAATGGTAAAGTGATGCACTGGACATTATAGCACCTAAATGAAAACTACTTTCACCACTGGTCAGAAATAAACCAGGGCCACACCAGGTCTAAATCAGACCTAAACCAGGTCTATACCAGGGCCACACCAGGTGTGAGCCAGGCCTAAACAAGGTCTAAACCAGGTCTAAATCAGGTCTAAAGCAAGTCTAAAGCAGGCCTAAACCGAGTCTAAAGCAGGTTTAAAGCAGGTCTAAATCAGGTCTAAAGCAGGTCTAAAGTAGGTCTAAATCAGGCCTAAACCAAGACTAAACCAGGTGTAAACCAGGTCTAAATCAGGCCTAAACCAGGTCTATACCAGGGCCACACCAGGTGTGAGCCAGGCCTAAACAAGGTCTAAACCAGGTCTAAATCAGGTCTAAACCAAGTCTAAAGCAGGCCTAAACCGAGTCTAAAGCAGGTCTAAAACAGGTCTAAAGCAGGTTTAAAGCAGATGTAAACCAGGTCTAAATCGGGTCTAAGCAGAGTCTAAAGCAGGTCTAAATCAAGTCTAAAGCAGGTGTAAACCAGGTCTAAATCAGGTCTAAAGCAGGTCTAAAGTAGGTCTAAATCAGGCCTAAACCAAGACTAAACCAGGTGTAAACTAGGTCTAAATCAGGTCTAAACTGAGTATAAAGCAGGTCTAAATCAGGTCTAAATCAGGTCTAAAGCAGGTCTAAATCAGGTTTAAATCAGGTCTAAACCAAGACTAAACCAGGTGTAAACTAGGACTAAATCAGGTCTAAACCAAAACTAAACCAGGTGTAAACTAGGTCTAAATCGGGTCTAAATTGAGTATAGAGTAGGTCTAAATCAGGTCTAAATCAGCACTAAAGCAGGTCTAAAGCAGGTCTAAAGTAGGTCAAAATCAGGTCTAAACCAAGACTAAACCAGGTGTAAACTAGGTCTAAATCAGATCTAAACCGAGTCTAAAGCAGGTCTAAATCAGGTTTAAATCAGGTCTAAACCAAGACTAAACCGGGTGTAAACTAGGTCTAAATCAGAGCTAAACCGAGTCTAAAGCAGGTCTAAAGCAGGTCTAAATCAGGTTTAAATCAGGTCTAAACCAAGACTAAACCAGGTGTAAACTAGGACTAAATCAGGTCTAAACCAAGACTAAACCAGGTTTAAATCAGGTCTAAACCAAGGCTAAACCAGGTGTAAATTAGGTCTAAATCAGGTCTAAACCAAGACTAAAGCAGGTCTAAAGCAGGTCTAAAGTAGGTCTAAATCAGGTCTAAACCAAGACTAAACCAGGTTTAAATTAGGTCTAAACCAGGTCTAAAAAAAATCTAAATCAGGAACAAACCAGATCAACGATAAAATAAACTTAAATAATGACACAGAGATGATTAGCACTGCTCCACACCAGTACATCTTGTGTTATTTTACATACTGAATATGAGGTTAAAAAAGTGAGTGTTTTCACAGGCGTAAAAATAGATTTATGGATTCAGTTTGTGTGAAACAAGTGCCAGGCTGAAGCTCCTGAGACAGTGTGAATCCAGGGGAATTACAGCCTCTAGTTTAGCTCGGAAGCTCATGAAGTTCATATTAATTAAAAGTCCCATAATACAATGTTTCCTGATTCAATACAGGAAGTGCTCCACTGTCTTTTTAACCTCCATTCACCTTCAATAGAACCATTTGGGTGATTTTAGCTCTGGAATTGGCTTTTGACGTTACAGCTATTGTTCTAGCCTCATTGAAACTGCTTCACTCCTCGATGCACCAGCAGATATCAGACGCTTTCTGCTGACGATCTCAACTGAACCGAACTAAAACGAAAATATTCAAAAATAAAAGCAACAATGTAAAGTTATTTTTGGGTATTCAAGAGTAAATCAGTGCAGTTGAGGCAAAAAAAGCTGTTGAAAACTCCCACTACATGACATCACAAGGTGGAACAGAACATTTTGAGCTAATGATCAAAGGAGAAGTTCAGTTTGTCAACTGGACAAAGTTTGTTTGGTTGAAAACGTTTCGCCGCTCATCCGAGAGGCTTCGTCAGCTGACGAAGCCTCTCGGATGAGCGGCGAAACGTTTTCAACCAAACAAACTTTGTCCAGTTGACAAACTGAACTTCTCCTTTGCTCATGGATTCTACCTGGACGACTGAGGGACTTTTCACGCATTTTGAGCTAATAATAACAATAAGAGTTACTCAAACATGTGTGCATAAAACAAAACACAACTCCAGGTATGTTTTTATAACATGGCTAAAAGCTCACAGGAGTTAATTTTGCGTAATATAGGGCCTTTAATTAGTTGTTTTTGTTGAAAACGAAGGGTGACCAATGAGCTCCTTCGTTTCACGCATTTCACTGAAATAAACAAATCTGACTGGACGATCATGGGGTGTGGGTACCTGTCTGGACCTGCCAGACTCTTGTTCTTGTACCTGTCATGTACGAGTTTTCTTTGACAAAGCGCCGTGGCAGCAAAAGACCTTTTCTGTGCATACAAAGGAACAGTGTGAAGAGAGCCTGCCTGTGTTTCCATTGTATGTTTGTCAGATACAGACTGTCACATTACACTTCAAATCATAGTCACTTTTCTCACTTTTTTAAAGGACATACTGTATATTTTCACATCTTTTATATTATAACAGTGTTAGATTAGACTTAGATTCACAAGGGAAATTATTTGGGTCCAGCAGCTCACTCATCATAATATAATACTCTATATAACAGAGGGTAACAAAAAATAGATGGAATAGCAAAAAAAAAAGATTGCAAGAGACCGGTGTTAAATGAGACATAATTATAAAAATCAAAAACAAAAACAAGTGTATATGTACAAATCAGAATAAAATACAAAAATAAGTAATAAAATATAAAATAAAATATCACAGCTACATACAGTTGCTGTATGTAGGAGGTTGTAGGGAGTATTATCTGTTACATAAATGATATGTTACATAATTATCTGTTACCTAAACAAGGTCTAAACCAGGTCTAAATCAGGTCTAAACCAGGTCTAAATCAGGTTTAAACCGAGTCTAAATCAGGTCTAAACTGAGTGTAAAACAGGTCTAAAACAGGTCTAAATCAGGTCTAAACCAGGTCTAAATCAGGTCTAAAC